>CM053786.1:762553848-762943848 GCA_028749045.1 Cupressus sempervirens | reverse complement strand
ATACTTCCTTTTGGGCTAAAGCATCCAACACTGTAGTCTACATTCAAAATAGATGTCCACACTCAATATTAGAGAACACCAATCTAGAAAAGTATTCATAGGCATTAAACCTAATCTAAGCCATTTAAGAATATTTTGATGTCTAGTTTATATCCACATTCCTAAAGAGACAAGAACAAAACTAGAACCATCTAGGAAGAAGGGTATATTTATTGGATATAGTGAAACTACAAAAGGATATAGGGTCTTCATTCTAGGTCAAAGAGCAATTGAGATTAGCGAAGATGTGAAATTTGAAGAAGATATTGCCTTTAATATTTCTAGAAATAGTGATGAATCAATTACTGGATCTATTCCTGAAGTAGATCAACAAGTAGAAATTGAGAAGGAAAATGATATTGAACCATCCTCTTCCACTATGTTTAATCATGAAGATTCTAAAAATGTCAATAATAAAAAGAGGCCACTTTGGGCTAGGAAAATGATAGAAGAAAATCAAGTTGAACCTAATGAAGTGATTCGAGAGAGAAAAAGGACAAGAAATCAATCATGTTATGTTGCGTCATTAACTAAATTTATAAAAATAGAACCTTCTAATGTTAAAGAAGGACTTTCAAATCAATCTTGGAAAGAAGCTATGATTGAAGAATATAACTCTATATTAAAAAATGACATATGGGATGTTGTACCAAGACCTAAGAACAAATCAATTGTTTCTTCCAAATGGCTATTTAAAATTAAACATGCATCTGATGGTAGCATTGAAAAGTACAAAGCCGAGTTTGTAGCTCAGGGTTTCTCACAAAAAGAAGGCATTGATTATGCAGAAACATTTACTTCAGTTGCTAGATATACTTTAGTTAGAACCATCTTGGCTATTGCAGAATCTAAGGGATGGAAGGTTCATCAAATGGATGTCAAAATAACGTTCCTTAATGGCAATATTGAAGAAGAAGTTTATATTGAGAAACTAGAAGGATTCAGCACTCATGACAAGAAAACTCATGTTTGTAAATTAAAGAAAGCACTTTATGGTCTCAAACAGGCTCCCAAAGTGTGGTATGCAAGGATAGACAACTATCTAATGAAGTTAGGATATTCCAAAAATGAAGTTGATCCCAACTTATATTTCAAAATAGATGGTGATGATATGATTATTATTCTGATATATGTTGATGATTTATTGATAATAGGTGAGGAAAATCTCAAGAAATGCAAACAAGAACTCATAGCAGAGTTTCAAATGAAAGACTTAGGTCTACTTCACTACTTTCTTGGATTGGAAGTCTGGCAATAGGATAACTACATTCTTCTGAATCAAGGAAAATATATAGTTGACATTTAAAAAAAAATTGGAATGATAGAATGTAAACCAGATGCTACTCCTATCGAAGTAAATCTAGACAAGTTGAAGGATGATATGATCAAATCAAAACCTACAAATTCTACTTACTACAGAAAGATTATTGGATCTTTGTTGTATTTGGCGAATACTCGTCTTGACATATGTTATGCTACTAACACCTTGAGTCAATTTATGTGTGCATCAAAGAAGATACATCTACATGTAGCTAAATACATTTTGAGATATATAAAGGGTACTATTGGAATGGGAATCAAATATGATAAAGTTAACATTGAACTTCATGGATATTTTGATTCTAATTGGGCAGGCAGTCCTACTGAATGTAAGAGCACTTTTGGATATTTATTTAGTCTAGGATCTCATATGGTCTCTTGGTCCAGCCAAAAATAGATTTAGTTACATTAAGTTCCATCAAAGTAGAATAAATTGCATCTACTTTGGGTGCTAGAGAAGCAATATGGCTACGAAAGTTGTTAGCAGATTTTCTCAAAAGACCTTTGAAGCCCATTGTGATTCATTGTGATAATCAAAGTTGTATTAAGCTTTCAACCAATCCGGATTTCCACAATCACTCCAAACATATTGAAACTCCTCACCACTACATTCGAGATATGGTGAATTGAGGAATTATTCAACTAGAGTACATCTGTACTAATGAGCAAACAGTTGATAGCTTTTCCAAGCCTCTTGCTAAAGTAAATTTGAAATACTTTAGATAAAAACTTGGTATGATTAATTTGTAATATTGAATATTGAATTAAAATATTTTAATTCATGTGTGTTTATACTTCTATTGTTGTTTAGTCTCATCATATATGTAATGAAAGGTGATGATCTCTCACGGACATATTTATTCAGAAGGAAATTGTTTGTAAGGTGGTGATCATACAAATGATAGGCCTGTTATCATAGACATTGCTATATATTGCTTCGAGCAATTAGAGATCATAGATAACGAACTCATTTGTTATCATGGACATCTCTATATATTGCTTCAGGCAATTAGAGATCATGTGTAACAAATTTTTTATGTTATTACTATGGACATCTCTAGATATTGCTTTGGGCAATTAGAGATCATAGATAACATATTCATTATGATTACTCTAGATATTGTTTCAGACAATAACAGATTATGATGTGCATTATGATAGTGTTCATAGCTTGGTGATTTGTATTATCTGACTAGTCACTATTTTAGAGTGTTAATATTAGATAAAGTAATTAGATATTCTATTTTGAAATCTAGATGATGTATTACTTCTCCCTTGCTAAAGTGGGAGTGTTAATGTTTAGCATCATTAGAAGTAGATGATGCTTGTCTAATATACTAATTTGTACCCATGTTCTCAGATAAATGTTCATTGCAATTACTTATACATAAATGTATGTATATTGTTTGGATTAACCAATAATATTATTAGTTGAGAGAACATTGATAGACTACATTATCAGCAGAGGTTATTATATTGTCAATTTGATATTATCAAATAGCAGTAGTATTACTTGTGATTGCTGACTGGATTATTTAAGTTACATTGTGTTAAGAAAGTAGTTATTTGTCATGCCATCATAGAGGCATGATTCTTCATGGCTAAAGGCCATGTAGAGCCAAGGCCATGAAGAGTCATGCCTCTACGAGGTTCGACCTTTCACTGCTATATGTATTCAGGTAATCAAATCGTTATAGAACAACATCAATACATGACATCTTAGACTCAGTTATCTTCATTATAAATAACCATCAGTACTTTTCCTTATTATCTAACCTACAGGGTCATTGTTACATATAGTATACATCTCACATTATTAGCAATATTCGAAGAAGTAGATTCTGCACACAAATTCAGAGATCATCAGTATTTAAAGGGAAACTTTACACTATTTTGATACAAGTAAGAGTTTCTTTTGTTCACATATTTATTGTAACAGTTTTATCTATTAGAGATCCATAAAATCTAACATTTTTCTACTGTCAAAGTTAGGAGTTCCTTTTTACACTCCGAGAGACATATCTTGAGCATCCGATCTCTAATTCGAGAATTCTTTATATCATTGGAAAGCTCTTTCTAAGCTCTTTCTAGTGATTCTAGTTGTTTCTCCAGATTTTGCTCCAGACACATCCTATTCAATCCTTTGCATATTTTCATTTTGGTGGATATCTTGGTTGTTTCAGGTATGAGGATCAATTTCATTACTTTAGATGATTTTTCATGACTTGTACTATCTATTGTATTAGTCTTATGTCTCTTATAGTCTATTTAGACATCATTTTTATGCATTATTGCACACACACTAAGATAAAGTGTCATATTTCATCTATATTTTCCTTTCAATTATTTTGCCTTATTTTTCCTTCTAATTCGAGAAGTGTCAACTAAGGACACTCATGCAGATTATTGTATTCTTAGGATTCACCATATCTTATGCCTTATTGTACATGCACTACTCTAATTAAAGTGTCATGGGGGGTTGATTTTTTGCCTTTGTTTTCCATTTTCCTCTATTCAATGAGCTTCTCTTCTATGACATTAACCTCATGTCATGTCTAAGATTGATCACCTTAGTACACCCATATGTACTCTTTTATGCATCTTGATCGTGGCTCCTTGACATGTAGTTCTTTTGGCCCACTTTTCCAGTTTCTTGTCACCTCAACCTTATCTACATTAGGGGAGATTCTTCTATTGTTTCTCATGCTTCCTTGGTTTGATTGAGTGAGACATGTATTAATATTTGATCCTATATACTAAGCGATTGTAGTGGATGGATAGCTATGCATTTTGGTGAGATTGATCATTTACCATATAAACAATCTTTCATTCATATTTTTGGAGGCCATGAAGATACCTTACATCTCGAATTGATCAGCCCTTTAGACTTAGTCTTCTCTACTTGGTCATGTTTTATATAGTGGAGGTTTTTTAGATCAGCAGTTTGGTAGTGTTTGGAGCTTCATGCTCCAGTGGTGTTCTTCATGGTCATCGTTTTGTTCCTATCTTTTGGAACATTCTTTCCATCTCTTTTTGGAGTAGGGTTTTTCCCATGTGATTTTCTCTATTTCACATCTTTTAAGAGATTTGGTTGTGCTTGGGTACCTCATCAAGTCTTATTTCTAGGATTCAATTCTTCTTTTAGTAGTAGTTTCTAGGTTTTTAGCTACTCCCTAAGTTTTTCTTAAGGGAGGTGTTAGAGTAATAAAGTTTTTTTCTTATTAATTAAATCATATTGATTTAATTATTAAGTCACTTTTATCTCTAGTTTACTTAAATTAAACTTTGGGCATATAATAATTAATTTTTTGATTAATTATTACATGCAACCTAAGTTTTACCTGTTAGGGTTTTTATCTCCTTTTATAAGGACTAGTCTATTTGTAATTTTATTCATTCACTTTTGATTATAGCAATCTCTCTTTTTTCTCATCAAGAATGTCTCATCTATGGATCTGGCAATTCTAGCCTCCTTAGCTTTTTGCTTCTCTCTTATGTGATAGGTGTTTCCATGTAAGTGATTCTTAGGAGCTATGGGGTTGATCTTTCATCAACTTCAACAACAACCACCCATTTATTTATTTGTAATTTTCTTGCAAAAGTTGCAAAAGTTATCAGCAACTTTTAGCATCTCTTGCTTTTTTGGGTGTTTTAGGCAAGTGGGTGCTCCCAAACCTATCCTAGGACCCTACTTAGGACCCTTAGGACCCTATAGGTGATAAAATCAAATACCCTAGTTTCTCAGTATTAGCAACTTTTGACCCACTTGACAACATTTTGACCCTATGAGCAACTTTTTCCCTTACAAACAAATTAGGACAAGTTTTTGATCCAAAGACCCTTGGATCTTATTAGACTCACAAAAAGACTCCTAACTAACCCTAAATAATAACTAACCCAACATTAAACCAAAAAGGGAGGTTCTCTGCACTGGGTGATCTACAACTAAATTCTCCAGAAATATCCTAAAAAGTAAGCTCCAGTTTTGTAAGCTTTGATTAGTATCCTGCAAATAAACATAGAAAAGAAGGGTTTTATGGTTGGGATTTGATGAAGGCTTTCCTTGGTCAAGCCCCAGGTTAAGGAATTAAACATAATTGAGAAATGTAAATATAAATGACTAAAAGATAATATAAATATTAGGATTCACCTTGCTTGAAACCCTTGTCAATAAGGATTTTGTATGTAAATGTATTGTAGATCTTGAACTAGGAATATAAGGTATCTCTACACTTTGCAATGAATTTACCATAATCCCATCATGGTGCCATGAATGTAAGCATGCATCAAACCAGAAACTAATGAATACTTCAATGTATATCTCCCCCCTTGATGGCTAATGATGAACTAGATCTTGAAGAGTAAATGCTCACAAAGGGTCCTTCAATGCCTAATTGAAATCTGCTTGCTTGAATGCTTTGAAATCTTGAATGCTTGGACTCCTTGAATGCAAAAGGAAGAAATATTCACTTAAGAGAAAGAGCTTGAATGAATGATATATGATATGAAAATGAAGCCTCCAATTTGTCTTATATATGAGTTTTTGTGTAGGAAAATAAGACAAGTTGACAAGAGAGCGAAAGAAAACTAATTAAATCCCTAAAGTCTTCTAGGACCTGAGCCTCAAAACCACTAGGGACTAGGTCAACCTAGGAGAACTAGGTTAACCTATGTGGTCTCAGAGATCACATCAAGGGAGCCATATGAAGCTCAGGAAGATACCAAGAGAAACAAGGTGAAAAGAGGAAGAAAAGAGTAGAAAAAGATATTGATCATTGGAAAATCCATGGTCTGAAGAAGGCATTATGGAGAGGGAGCTAAAAGGTCTTAAAAAGGAAAGTGTGTCCATTTTAAGATGGTACAATTTCAACAAGCATTATTTATTTGGTGATCACTAAGAAGGCATAATAGGGAATCCTTTCACCTTCTTCTTTCATTTCTCTATAGATTTGCATTTCTACCATAAAGAGTTATCTTTGGGTACATAATGGTTTGTTTCATGCAAGACATGATTGTTTCTTCCTAACTATTATTTTGATACCTTGGATTTGGATGTGTGTCATTTAATAATCATCTATAGCATATGTGATATATTTCCTAACATATATGTTGTCTAACATTGCATATCCTATGGTTTATTTTATCTCCTCTCCATGGGGTTGCATTATTCTATAATATATATATTTGCTATAGCGTGTTTTTCATTTGTGCAAGGCTAGATTATAGTCACTACTTACAATCCTTCTTTATATCTTACAAGATTTTGTTTATCACTTTATAATCCACCATGGTCTTCTCATTATGATCAATTGTAGTTTCTTTCTTCTATACTTGTGTGACAAGATAGCTTGTACATTATTTATTTATTTCTACAAGGTTGACTTTCCTTAGTATAGTGGCATGTGTTTATCATATGTCATTCTATTCCTATAAGGAATTTTTTTCTTGATAAAGACTCTCTCTTATAAACAAGAGTTGCATGTCCTTGATCATCACCTCTTCTTTATTTACAAAACTATGCTCATCATAAAAATTTTTCATTACTTTGTGCTTTAAAGTTTGTCATCCTTCACCCAAGGATCCCTATTCCACGTAGACACAGGGGGTTGAATAGGTTCATTATTTATCTCAAAGTTATAATGTATATTTTTAGATACTCTTCTTGAAGGTTGATGTCTTGCCATAGATATCTTCTTTCAAGGGTCTCTTCTCATAAGTGACATATTATTTCATAATTATATATTATCTTAGCTTACAAGAGCCAACACTCTTTGCTAAGTTAATGGTATACATTATTTCTTAAAGGACATCTCCTTATTTTAAGAAGTAGTTATCCTTGATCCTCTTCCTTATAATGTATATGGATGCATAGTCATCATAAAGAAGAGTAAAAATATATGCCCTCCTTGTACTATAGTTTACTTTTTATGCACTTTTACTTTTACACTACAACATGCCACCCCCTAATGGTATAAGTGACACTTCTCCATCATATTGAAACACATTTACACACACATTTGTCCCTATGGATAATGAACCATTTTCCATCCTCTGAGAGCACAATCATATTAACACTTTGTGGTGATACAAAGGAATTGACCCATGGTTGTGTACACATATACATACATGTGCATACAAAAGCCATCTATGGGAACACAAGATTGACTACCAGGAACACAAATCTACTAGACCATTCAATCATATCCTTTTTTTAATTCATAGTAAGGCACACAAACCTTGTTGGACGAGATAATCACACACACACACACACACACACATTCTTTTGCTTTCATTCTAATAAGATATAATCATGAGGGATATCATCCTTTGTGATGCTCTTATTTTTCCTTTGTGGTATTTTATGATTTGTAGTAGCCTTCCAAACATGAAATTAGTGGGTGGGACATTTCTTCAGCTGAGGTCTCCTTCACTAGTTGATTTTAGTTTTAGTACTAACCCCCTTTTGGCATATTTTGATCTTGTTTTTCTTTTATTTTTATTTTTTTGTCCTTTTCTTTGTTTTCATGTACTTATGCGTGGGAATGGAGTTATTATCCTAGGTTTTGGGGCTTATATCCTTGATCTTAGTGATGTTCTATCTCATTGTAACTTATCACTTATCTCTTCATGTCTTTTGTTTCTTCCTTTACAGAGAGTATGACTTTCGTTACACTCTAGCTAAAGTGGGGACTAAATATATTGTCTTAAAATAAAAGAACTTCATTTGGAGACCTTTTATCCATCCTTAGTGTGGTTTTGGTCTCTCTTTCTTCTTCCAATCTTCCTCAAATTTCTAGGTCATGTCTCATTTATATGCATGGTCCTTTAGGTGTTTCTTTATCACCTTTTTTATCATATGTTATGGTGCTTTCAGTAGTTCCCAAATCTTTGTGCACTTTCCCCTAGACCTTGGGGTCCATTTTCCTTGACGTACTCTCTAGTATAGTTGGATCAAGTCAACCTATACCCAAAGGGATTGAGGTCCCAAGGCCTCATGTGTCTCAAGTGTTTAAATTATTTTATTTTTCTCCTTGGCTAGCTTGCTTTATTTTCTATTCCAAAAATTATTATTAAAATGAGGTTTTTGTTTTCATTTTCATCTAGAAGATACAAAAAAGAAGTCAAGAGAAAGAATACACACTTACATGAGATATCAAGCAAAAATTCTTCAAGCATTCAAGGTCTAAAATTTCCTTCTTACATCAAGATTCTTCCTTCAATGTGGTAGTGGAGTTTGGCTTCTAAAAAGGAGATCTTCTATCTATTCAAGTTCTTATCTTCTTCATCAAGGCATGTCAAAAATATTTCCATTAATGAGGTTTTGAATTTCATGGTTTCCTTTCAGTTCCTTTGAGTCAAGGCTACTACATCATCATACTTGATCACATACCAAACTCAATTTCATCTATATAGGTAAAGAAATTTCTCATTTTTAGATTCATTTCAACCACATTCTAGCATTTCCCTTATCATTGTCTTCATTTCAATTTCAAGGTTTATACCTCAATCTAGGGCTTGACCAAGACATACCCTCATCCAACATTAAAAATATATATTTTTTCTTTTGTGTAGGAATGGGTTATTGGAATTGATGATTCGGATCCAAAAACTATCAACTGGAGGCTTTAGGAAAAAATTGGTTGACTTTGTTTCTTTAGTCTAAGACATGTCTATCATTTTGTAAGCCTACCAGTAGACATTACCCAAATTGACCTCTTTCCAGAGATCTGAGATTTTTTAGGGTTTTAGGGATTTCTACTTTGATCTTAGATCCATAGTCAAATTTGCAATCATAGTTTCAGATCCATGATTTTTAGAGCAAAAAAATACCTTCCTTTGCACATTTTGAGGTCATTTTTATCCCTTCTTCTCATCTCTATCATAGATTTGATTTCATATTTTGATGATAAAAATGCATATATACAGCTCTTAAATCTATCTGTCTTGGTCAATTATCAAATGGCTCAATTTACATTCACATTGCACATTTTATGTTAATGAACATTGGATGAATGAGGAATTGATTGCATACTTAGTATAATTTGAGTTTATTTTTGATATCTCTTCTTCCTAATTGGGTTATGCTAATCTAACTTGAGTAATATTGGGAGTTATGTTTGGAAGCCCCTCTTTCTCTTATATTGAATGACTTAGGTGAAATTATTTAACTAATGAATTCATCTTGTCTAGTTTATATTGTTCAATTCATTTTTCTCATTTTTATCCTAAATAATATATTTACATTATATATATATATGTATGTATGTATGTATGTATGTATGTATGTATGTATGTATGTATGTATGTATGTATGCACACACACACACACATTGTAGTGACTGCCCCTAGTTCGCATTTCTATTATCATTGCCAAACTCTTTTAGGCTAGTTTTATGCTTATGATTAGTGGCATTGTTTTAAGATTATCATATATTGTTTCATATTTAGTTGATTTATGATGAGATTACTTGATACTCTATATTTCATGTGTACATGATGATTATTAAAGTGCTTTTAGTTATTGACGATGATTAGTTAGATGGATTATCATATGTGCTTTCTTATGGATACTTACCCCATACTGCATGTGTATGGTGTGCGTGTTTTTTTTCTTTATGTATGGTGTTTCTAATGTGGTTAAGGAAGAGAGTCATAGTCACCTGCTAGTCAGGATCTACACGATGCACCACTTCTTTCCATTGTTTGTTTAGCTTAGTATATATTGTGTTTGTACATGTGTGGATTTTATGCAGGTTGCAAGTACCGGGTATTGACTTCCCTGAATTGCTAGGATGAGCATACCCTATCGCATTATCTCAATGGTAAGAGAGGGGAGATAAATTCTTAAGTCCAAATCCTAAACCTTTAAGCCATTTGTCATAATTGAAAATTAGGACAAGTATCTGAGTCATGTACCCTCTAAATGTGTTGAATGACGTTAATTTGTGATTATAACACTTTAGTTTGATTTCGTATGTGTTTTTTTTTTATGGGTTTTCATATGTTATTTTATGAGTCCTTGGTGAATTTTTCTGTTAATTAAGTCTAAATTAAAAGATTTAATTTAATGGAAAATTATTATGATATTTTAATATTTAATTATATTTAATTTTTTATTATATTTAATTAATTGGAAAATTAATTAAATAAAAAGAATTAAATTTGAAGATAAAATTTTTAAGTATAAATTTAGAACATGATAATATTAATTTAATTTAATAATAATATATTTAGAGTTCATTTTTAAGTAAATGCTAAATAATATTATTGTTTAAGTTAATAAATATTTTATCAATTAAGTTTTGAAAATAAATTAAAAAGTGAAAATATATTTATTTAATAAAAGTTTTAAGTTCGCATGATTTATGCATAAGACTAAAATATAAGAAATTAATTAGAAAGATAAAAATAAGTTAATTTAATAAAGATATTTTAATTGCATAAAGTGTGCATGGGATTAATTTAATAAGTTAATTAAAAGTGAAGTCAAGTGAAAATTTAAACTAAGTAATTCAATATTTCATAACGTGCATGAGAAAGATTAATGCAAGATAAAGAAAAGATCAAAAAAAGTTAATTTAAAGTTGAGTCTTGTGAGCAAGGAGTCCTCTCAGGTGAATGCACAATTAGTGCCCCGATTTGAGGACAGAACTCCTTATCACCAAATTAAGGGTTCATTTTTGAGGGGGACGAATTTGGATGGGAATTTGGAAGCAAATTTGGAAGTGAATTTTGGAAGGGGA
The DNA here is from genome assembly GCA_028749045.1 of Cupressus sempervirens. Lineage (NCBI taxonomy): Eukaryota > Viridiplantae > Streptophyta > Pinopsida > Cupressales > Cupressaceae > Cupressus > Cupressus sempervirens. Next base: position 762,932,746 of record CM053786.1, on the reverse strand, counting down.
ATTTTGGAAAAATTGTTAGAGAGAAGTTCTTGGATAGAAGCGAATTTCTCTCTCAAATCTTCTAGGCATCATGATTTAGCATCAGAACTAGGTAGGTTCTTGAGTTTTATGCACCCAGTTAAAATTATGTTATTTAGATAATCTTGTCTTCTTTGTGGTTGTTGAGATTGAATTCTCTAGATTTCATTGTATGATTCTTTCATTTTCTTGTCTGAATCTTATGATGTTCGTATTGTATCTCATCTATATAATAAGATTGAAAGGAAAATAAATCCATTTAAAAAATTTGTCCATAGGTAAAAGGAAATTGTATTTACGGGAAGGGTTTGAGATTTAAAAGAAAATTTAATTTAGAAATTCGAATGTTAAACGAACCTTTTATCAAATGATTTGGGAAAGATTTGAAATTGAAATTGGACATTCTAAATTTAAAGAAAATATGGTTGATAGAAATTCTTCTATCAGACTATATATATAATTAATAATATTGGGGGGGGAGTCGTTGTGAAAGTTATAATTTTAAAAAAAATTAAAAATAATAATATAAAATTAATTGGGGAGGGGCGAGTTTTACCCACCCCCTTAGCTCTTACTTTGGCGGTAGATGACCTTATTGTCGCAAGCCCTACGTCAGCAGGCATGCCGCATTTGAAGCTAGCAGTCTTATAAGTGAGCCGCATGGCTATTTAGAAAAGTCGCTTGGTTTAATTTTTAATTAAATTTTATTATCATTAAAATTTATTATGATATAATAAAAATTTTAATGTTAAATTTTATTATTATTTGATCATTTTTATTAATAAGTTTGTTTTAAAATATAAATTTTATTTATTATAAAAAATTAATTATTAATGATTCAATTAATAATGTATTGATTATTAATATTTAATAATTAATAAAATAAATTTTAAATTATTAATTATTAATTTTTTTAATAATTAAAACTAATAGATGAGATATTAATATAAGTATTTAGTTGATAATCATTAATTAATTTAATTAAAAATTAGTTTAATTAAATTAAATTAATGATGAATATGGTTGAATAAAAATTGTAGATTTAATATTATGATTAGTTATATTAAATATAACTTAAATTAAGATTAATTAGTTAATGAAGTTATAGAATTATTAAATTATTATGATTTTGATTTTAATGAAATTGATAATTATTTTAATTAAAATCAATAAAGACTATTATAAATAAATGATTATCCTTGGAATATTTTAGGGAAATTGACTTAAATATAATGAGGTGAATTCTACTTTTGATTCGATTAAATAAGGGGATTGACCCGTAGGGTAACATTGAGAATCTCTCTTACTTGAAAAATACATTGAAACAAGAACTGAAACCTTACTGTAAAGTCGAACTATGTTTTCAAGAGTAAACCAACTATAAGACTGCTCTTTTTTTTATGTATTGTTTTATTTGTTGCTTGTGCTTTTGGGGTTTTCAGGGTTGTCCTAGAGTATTGACTAGTTTAGGTTGTTAACAAAGGCTCGGGGGTGATGTTTTGTGATGTCATGTTGATTTGATCTCGATCTTTTAACCATGGTAATGTGATGGTATGCTCTATGATATGGTTGTATTTACTGCTTGTTATTGCTTTCCAATCTTCTTGTGTGAAGCTAAGGTGTATGTATATGAGATACTTGACTTAACCATTTTTGAGTCCTCAATCAGTTATACTTAAGTTGAGTTTTAGTCACCTTGACGGGACTGAAGTGTTTGCCTTGATCTTGATGATGTCATGTTGTGAAATGTTTGACTTGACCATTTTGGAGTCTTCAATCAGTATTATTTTGGGATACTTTTTGGTTGCTCATTAAGAACCGATGGGTATTGTGATTTATTTTGGGATACTTCCCGGTTGCTTGTTGAGAACTGATGGATGTTATGATTTATCATTTGATGCTCCTAGTTGCTCATGGAGAATAGGTATGATTATTGTGGATTATCTTTTGATGCTTTCTAGTCGCTTGTATAAGACTGAGGTGATTTCACTATGATTATTGATATGTGCTTTTATGAGCCTAGGGTAGGTTATCTACATGTAGTGTCGGGAAGTGGCTTGCAATGGGGGTCAAGCCCCTAAGTGGCTGCTAGGGTAACTCATTGTAAGTTGTTTTAATAAGTGAAAACATTACACTAAATGGGGATTAAAATGAACCTAATAAGATAATTGTATGTTCTCACCCATTGTAGTGCTTGCCCCTAGATCGCATTTCTGTTATCATTGTCAATTTGCTTTACGTTGATTTTATGCTTTGATTAGTTTTAGAGATACTAGATTTGTAATATTATGATATTATTTCATGATTTTGATTACAAATGTATCAGTTATTATTGCTTAGTTGATTTTATTCATGTGTCGTTAATGATATCTTGATAATCCTAGTTAGTAAATGTGGTTTCTTTCATAAAAATGTTAACATGATGTCTTTAATGATGATTATGTTGTATTGATAGAGATGCATTATTATATGTACGCATTTGATCTTAGATTTGTGATTTTTATACTTACCCCATACTTGCATGTGTATGGTGTGCGTGTTTATTTTATCTTTCTGTCTGGCGTGTTTGATGTGGTTAGGGGAGGGAGTCGTAGTCACCTGCTAGTCGGGATCTACACGATGAACCACTCCCCGCCATTGTCTGTTTAGTTTAGATATATTATATACATGTACATGCTCGTCTTTTATGCAAGATGTAGGTACCGGGCATCGACTTCCCTAAATTGCCAGGATGAGCGTGCCCTATTACAAATACTCAAATGGCGAGAATGGGAAGATAATGATCAGGTCCAATCCTAGCCATAAGCCTATAATACTTGTCCTGGAAGGAGGACTCGTAACAGATTGTCTACCCTTTTTAAATCCGTGAGTCTTTTGTGCGTATGTTGTTTTGTGAGTCTTTGATGAATTTCTATTAATTAAGTCTAATTAATAGATTAAATTAATAGTTTAAATTAATGGAGAATTATTATGACTTTTTGAATATTTAATTATATTTAATTAATTGAGAAATTAATTAAATATAAAGAATTGAATTGGAAGATAAAAGTTTTAAGATTAAATTTAGAAGATGATAATATTTATTTAATTTAATAATAATATATTTAGAGTTCATTTTTAAATAAATGCTAAATATTATTGTTATTTAAGTTAATAAATATTTATCAAATTAAACGTTCAAAATATATTAAAAAAGAAAAAAAGATATTAATTTATGGGAAAGATTTAAGTTCGCATGAATGAGTTTTAAATATAAGAGATTAATTTAAAAGATAAAATATGTGAACTTGATTAAGATATTTTATTAGTGCGCATGAGATTAAAGTTAATAAATTAATTTAAAGTAAAGTAAAGTGGAAAGTTAAATAAAGTAATTTAATGATTCACTTAAAGTGCATGAAGGAATAATAAAAGAATATTTTATTTTAAAAAGGAAATTAATTGTGCATGAATGAATTAATTAAATAAGAGAGAATTAAATATTGGAGATAAAAGTTAAAGTTTAAATTTAGAACGTGATTATATTTATTTAATTTAATAATAATATATTTAGAGTGCATTTTTAAATAAATGCTAAATATTATTGTTATTTAAGTTAATAAATATTTTATCAATTAAGTTTCTAAAATGAAATTAAAAGTTAAAAGATATTTAATTATCATAAAGATTATAGTTCGCATGAATTATGCATGAGTTGAAAATAAAAGAAATTAATTGAAAAGATTAAACATGTGAAATTAATAAAGATATTTAATCACATTAAGTGCACATGAGATTTATAAGTTATAAATTGATTAAAATAGAAGTCAAGTGGATAGTTAAATAAAGTAATTTAATGATTCACTTAAAGTGCATGAAGGATTAATAAAAGAATATTTTAATTAAAAAAGAAAATTAATTGTGCATGAATGAATTAATTAAATAAAATTATTCTAATTTAGAAGTGGTGGTGACAAAAACCCTAAAAGGTAATTAGATTCTATATTAGAGGGTTTTGGGGTCATTATTTAGGGGAGGGTTTTTCAGACATAGGTTTTCAAGACACACATAAGTGTCAAGGGCACACACAGGTTTGGAGAGCAATTCAGAGGGTTTGGAAAAGAAGGAATTTTTCGTAGCTTGAAGGATTTTGCTTGCAGTAGAAATTTTCATCCAGCTGTTAGAGTTTTAGCATCAGTACGAGGTAGGGTTTTGAAATCTCGTGAATGCAATTTTAATTGGAAATATTTGCTTGCTTTGTCATTGTTGGGTGATTGAAATTATGTTTATCATCTCGATTGTTTTCAAGATCTGATTGGTTAAAATTAGTTTCTCATTGTTTATACAGAAGAATCATAGAGGAAATTAGTTAAATCACGTAGGGTTTGAAGGAAAAGAAAGATTTAAAATTAGAAATTTGAATGGTCAAACTTAGTCTTTTTCCTATCAGACTAATAATGTAAAGATTATTATATATATATATATATATATTTAAAATAATTTTTATTGTAGAATTTGTTTGAAATGAAAATCATAAATTTTAATGAAATAAAAAGTTATCAAATAATAAAACAATTTTATATATATATATATATATATATATATATATATATATATATAAAGACGTGGGTGTTTTAAATATTATATAAAAATAAATAAATAAATATGGGGAGGGGCGGGTTTTACCCACCCCCTGTCCCCTTGACCTCCTCGCACGGCGGTCAGTCGATGTCGCAGTAGTGACTATTGCAACAGCAGCAATACATAGTACTGCTGCTGCGGCAGCAGCCTGCTACGGCAACGCTGCCGCACTAAGGGTTGCGGCCAGTACTGTTAGCCGGCGGGCTATAAACGTTTCTTGATATATGCATTACATTTTTTTAATTATAATTTAGTTTTTATTATATTTTAATTATATTAAAATTTTAAATTATTAAACTTAAATATATTAAGTTTTAATTATATTGAATTTGTATTATCATTTATTAATAATTTTGTAATTAAATAAATTATTTGTAAATATAATATAGATTCTTATGAAAAATAATAATTGGTTTAATTAAAATTTGATTTAATTGAGTAAAGGAAGTGGATTAAATTAAAGATAATTAAATTATTATAATACCAAATTTTAATGAAAAGCGTAGATTATTATATTGATGGATCAATAAGTATTATTAATAATTTAATTATCACTCTTGGGGACTTAACTTGAAATCATTTGGATATAGGGACAAGATATTTTTGCAAGGGTAAACTATGGGAATTATCTGATTAAAACATACATTAAACTGGAAATGGGAACTAATCATTAACTCGACAATATATTGTCAATCAAGTTCATACTTTGAAACGAGAATTGAAACTTTACTTCTGACTTTATTGTGTATTATCAAATCAAACCAAACTATGAAACTGTGGTGTTTCTTATATTATTTATGCCTTTGGATTTTGGAGTCGAGTAGGTGTTGACCAGTCTAGGATGTACACTAGAGGTTTTGTGAGATTTCTTGTATACTATTTATGGGACTAGATGTTGTGATGTGTTTTGTGATTCATATTGAGATTATGAGGTTTACTCTATGGAACATTTATGTGTACTTGGGTTTGGAGAACCAATTTTCTTTCAGGTTGCCTGTTAAGGAACCAAGTTTGATCTTTATGGGTGTTGTGGTATGGGACACAACTGTGTTTTTATGTGCTTAGGAGAGGTTGTCTAGGTACATGACTTGGGAGTGGCTTGCATAGGGGTCCAGGACCCAAAGTGGTCAGTACCAGGGTAACCTAATGCAAGTTATGTAATAAGTGATAATCTAGTAATTAAAATTTATCGGGGGGAAAACACACTAAAAAGATAAGTTAGAGATTTTTGATTTACCCATGCCTTGAGTGCTTGTATAGACTAAGGATGGGAATGAGATGAGTGCCTCGTCTTCTTGAGAGGGCTTTCTAGTTTCCATATGTGTGATGTTGAGGGTCTGGGGTTCATAGTAACCAGTCTAGGGTAACTCAACGCTTGAGGGTCCGGGGTCTCTTAAGAGATCAGTCCAGGGTAACTTAAGCAGCCATGTGATGACACTCCCTAGTATGTAGCCTGAGTCTCCTCTGTAGATCTTTGTGGATTTTGTGTATCTCTGGTGGTGTACTTATTGTTGGTGGTGTATCTATTGTCGGATGTGTTTATTATGGTTATTTACTTTCATTGATGATGATTGGTGATTCATGGATGTTGTACTTTTGACATGTGGCTTTTGACTTGAGGTGATTATCTTTCGTTGACTTTATCTTATGATCTTGGTATTTGGTTTATACTTGGTTTGTGTATGATGTTTGGTTATGTGGTGTCGGTATTGGATTGAGTGTTCTTTCTTTGGATTATTTTATCTTCTTGAGTAGTATGTGTTACCTTTGAGGTAGTTTTGGCTATTAGGGGTACCTTGCCTAGGAATGTTTTATGTTTGATTAGCCGTATGTGGATCGTTCATTATCTTCCCTGCACGGTGGGAGTGGAAGCCTGACTAGGTAACCACGCGGTCGGGAGGTAGTGTCTTCTTACCATTTGGGTTCCCCTTCACATTGCTAGCTATTGGATGTTTGTTGCAGAAGATGTACCTTTATCATTCTTATTTCTTATCTCAGAGACTTCTTTTCAAATGATGTATTTATGTTATCATGTATTCTGATGTATTGTATCTATTCTCACATACCCTGCGACATGTGCAGTGGATGTTATTAATTGGATGTACTTTCATTTTATTGCTTATACTTATGCATTTGCTTATGCGATTATGTATCTGTTATTCCTTTATGATCTTGAGACATTGTACTTGGAACTTAAACTAATTAATTTAAAATCATTAAATGTGACTCAACGTAAAGGAACTCTTGAGGAATTGAAACTGTATCGATATTTGCATATGTGTATTTGATGTATATGTTCATATTGCTTCCGCATTAATGTTATCTTGATGTTGTTTAAACTATTTTTTTAAAAAATAGTTCAGTAAACATTGTAACATGTTAGGTTTATTTCTCTTGGGTTCCCGAGCGGGGTGTTACACCCATGCCTCGAGTGCTAGTACAGACTAGGATGGGAGTAGAGAGAGTGCTTGGTTGTGACCTTGCATTCCATAGTATTCCTTGTCAGTATGATAGGATACTAGAGGCCGCATGTGGATCACTAGGGACCCTGGAGTCCTAGGAAAACTGCCAGGGTAACTTATAGGTGATTTATGCGATGACACTTGCCCACTTACATAGTAGGTTTCCTACGTGTCTTGTGTGCCTCTGGAATTTAGATGTCAATCTGTCTTAGAACCTTTGAGTTAGATTACTTTTAGGATTTCTTGGATTTAGAGGGTACATGTGTTATGTGGTTTGATATCTTGTTTGGGACTTGAGACTATCTCCTCAGCGTAGTGGGAATGGGCCATTTAGGTTGCACACGGTCGGGTGGTAGTGCTTTTTCACTCTTACCATTGAGATCCATCTGTAGTCACTGTGGTTGGAACTTATTGGGATGCTTTTTTATCATGATTAAGTGATGTTATTTACTGATGCATTTTCTCATATTGATGATTAGCATGTAATAGGTGAAGTTATCTGCTTGTAGGATCATCTTATGTTGTATTCTTGTATGTTAGATTTCCTTATGATTATGTTGTAGAATGTTTAGTAGTGATGTCCCTATTACTATAGTAATGAAAATCTTATTAGTGACTTGGGATGTTATACGTGGGGGATGGCTAGGGCCCACGATGGTCTAATGATGATATTGATGGTTGGGAGAAACCACACACTTAGTTAGTTGTGTTTTATGATGGATGGTTATAATTTATGATGGATATTTATATCTTTTATGATGGATGGATGTATCATGTATGTTATTGGTTTCATTTATTTTATTGTACTTTGTATCATGGATTCGTGGAGGATGATGTATCTTTATTTCTACATATCTATATTCTTTTAGCCTTTCATACCCTGTGACATGTATATTGGATGATTGAGCATTCTGAATTAATTTGCCAGGTGGCATTTGGAACAAATGTATATTATGGACTTTGGACTTTTTAATTATTCTTCCATGTGGATGTGGTAGTTGTTAGACTTGTATTAGATTAAATTTAAATGTGATTCAACGTCATGGGATCCTTAAGAAATGTAACCTAATATGTATGTTTAGTTGATTGTATGTTATTGCTTCCGCTACTATATGTTTGATGTGTATGTTACTCTTTCTTGTTTCAAGAAAAAAAAATGTTTGGCAAACTTAGTAAAACCTTATGGTTAATTCTTTTGGGTCCCTTGGCGGGGCATTACACACACATATGTATATATGTATATATGTATCTATATATGTGTGTGTCTATGTACATACATACATATGTACACACATAGATTTTTATTTGGAAAATTCAAGGAAAAAGATTAATGGGGATAAGTCCTCTAACACTCTTAAAGCTGTTAAAAATAGGATTCCTAAGATTATTATATTTCAGATTAGGACCATATCTTTGATGTATCATGGGATTCATCTTTCTATTGGTTCTTTTCCTAATAAATTTGAACATGAGATTCTAGAGAAGTTTCATACAAATATTGCTCACTAGGCTCATACATGGCTTTCTTCAGTTGGGGAAGCGACTCTTCAAAAGTGAGTGATTCAGGCCCATCATCTTTATAGAAGTTTTTCTAAAGATGCATATGTGATTCCCTCTCTTGAAATTTTTATGGATAGTTATTTTTTTCTCTAGATATAGAGCTTGGTAATCAAGCGGGGCTTACTCTGCTTGCACTGGTGTCATCATCAAGATCAAGATGAGGATAAGATCATGAATTTGAAGTATTGAAGCGATACATTGAGAGTAATGATAATAGCCTAGTGGGGAAAGGGTGCATACAATTTGGAATACTCTCAGCTCTTAAGAGAGGTGTTAAACTTATCAAGTTGAGTCTTTTCTAGATCTGTAATAGGGGTTCAGAGGCTTCATTTTGGTTTGACTCTTGGGTGGAGTTCCTCACATCATTTCTATATTTCTTAATCTTTGGGAATTATGTTCTATTTTTCTAGAGAATGGATGGAAGAAAATAGAGGGTTATAAGGTATGTGGATCATGTTTAAGTTTTTCAATGGAAATATTCACATGAGTGCTCCCTAGGGGTTGAGGAAGATTGTTAAGAGCTTTGTAAGATCGTGGGAAGAAGAGACTATAATTCCTTAGAGGAACGTGCTATTTTGACCTGAGGTCCTAATCTAAAAGGTAAATTTTCTATTGTTTCTAAATACCAATAGTTAGAAATTCCCTAGTGGAAACAATTGTGAAACAAGTTTTCTAGCCAAAATGTAATATTTTCATGTGGTTGATAATTTAGAATAGGTTTCTTACTTAGTACAACTTAAGGAAGAGGGGATTTTGTTGTCCTCATATGTGCACCTTACATATCAATAGTGCATAATGTTCATCTCATTTTTTCTCCAAATTCCCCTATTTTAGAGAAATTTGGCATTGTTGGTGAGGGATGTGGAGGAAGAATTTGTTATAAACTTTTGCATGAGTTTTGGAGTCTCCTTAGGACTTCCCTAGCCAAAACCCCATGTTAACAAATTGCTTGGAACATAAGAGCCACGTTAACTCTTTGGCAATCATAGCTAGAAAGGAACATAAGAATCTTTCATGATAAGGAGATGTAGAATTATTAGTGCTTTACAAGAAACCTTCATTGTAAATTATAATTTGTTTATTCAGGTGGACCCAAGAGATATAGAAATCCTTTGGAGGTTAGGTCTAGAGGGTTACAACTTGAGACATCCTTTACAGACAAGTTGGCTTGGAAGTCTAAGAGAAAGGTTCAACGGGATGACTGCTAAACACAAATAATTCTAAGGATAAATGTGGACGGTTCATCTCAAGGTAATCCTAGACATGTGAGGATTGGTGGTGTCAGTAGGGATAGCTCTAGGGGTGTTCAATTCTTGTTTTTTTATGTATGAGACAACATATCAATAATCTTCAAGAAGCTTGTGCCATTATTTTTGCTTTGGAGAAGGAGTGAGCTCTTCAAACAAGATAGGTGATTTGTGAATTTGACTCAAAGATTGTGATTGATTTGTTGAATAAGAGGCAGGTGGAGGGAACGAATTGGCACTTAGCCTAGGTGATTAATCAGATTTTGAGATTATGTAGCTCTTTGGTTTCTATCACCATTTTTCATACCCTGTGGGCATAGAACAAGGTGGAAACATGTTTGGTTAAATGTGCCTTTGATTATATTGAGATGTTGAAAATTGAGGACTAGAATCACTTATCTTTGGAGTACTCTTTAGTGTTAGAAGATTTTGTTACAAATGACATGAGATTCTTTGTTGGGGTTAAGGCTTGATTGGTCAGGTGTTTCTTTTGTTATTTTATTGATCTTTTGAGTCGGTGCATGGTGCTTTGTAATGTTTTATTGTGATAATTAAATTTTCACCCTCCTTAAAAAAACTTTGAATTATATTTGCACACTCCATGATGTTTAAAGTGACTATGATTTTTTTTTTTGTACCCATGTTTGGAATCACATCACAGTCCAACATTCATGATCTATTTATGATTTTTAATTTCCTCTTCAACTAACTTATTTTCTCTTTTTTTCCAAACTTTGAAATGAGTTATTTTTGTGTGACAAAGACTTCCACGCCTGAAACTACTAAATTAGTGGTTTTGCATTAAGACTCGATTATACCATTCTTACTTTTTAGTTGCAAGTGTCCACTTATATATTTTTTTATTGGTAAAGTCTACTTCTTATATTATCACATAAAAAATTGGGTTGAATTTCACTCTCACATTTGTATTTTGGGTTTGAATTCAATTATGTCCTTCAGTATCTAGGTGATATTTTTGTGTATGTTCTCTCATATACATTTACTTGAGACTTACAAACAAAAAATATTTCCTTACAAACAAAAAAATATTTCCTAAGTTTATTTTTAGGGGGTGTTCCTTAGTTTTCATTACCCAAGTGATAACCTCTAAGTCTAGTATTATAACAGAGTATGAAAGGCAGCAAAAGACTGAAATGTATGTCTCTGAAAGGAGATATCACAGAAGCTAAGTACCTAATAATCATATATATGGTGAAAGTGAAAAAAGAAGAGTGGCTTACCGTCTCCTCCATGCTTCAATTTCATATTTATGAATAAGGCCTCGTGTATCCATGAATAGTTCTTCATAGATTCTCTAATGTATTCATACTCAACCTTAGCTGAATATGATAAAGTGGACATCCCAAAGAAATCAAATCAAACATCGTCCAGTGACAAACACTCAATACAAGCAACCAATTCAACGCATTCACTAAACATATCCAAAGTAAACCGATCCAAAACAAAATCAAAAGTTAGCTCGAACCATCGACAACCTGTTCCCACCTAGGCACAGACAGAGAACATCCCTTCTTCCGATGTGATCAGGCGGCCAGGGCCAGTCATGCTTAATCAGACAATCACATAAGACAATGCAATACATTCGATCTCTCCATCGGATTGAAGATAAGTGCAAATTACATTGTGAGGTCTTTCTCTGTCTCAGTCTCCATACGCATGACGAGGCAGAACATCCACACTCAATATCAATCCAACAAAATTCAGAATCTCTAATGAGAGGCAAAGGCACATGATAAATGTTTGATTGCATTTTAGGTTTCCCAAATTCAACAACACCCACAAGAGGAAAACACCCAAGTTACGAATGTTTGAACCATTTTAGGTTTCAATTGCCCAAATTCAACATCACCCACTAAAGCAAAACAGCCGAATCACAATCTGTTAGGAGCTAGAATGGATCCAAACATGGACATGAATGAGAAGAACAGTACCTCACAAGAAATGGGCATGCAAATGACTTTCTATTGGGGGAAAACAGTGGAGCTCATGTTCCCTGGTTGGTCTCCACACAAACTGGCCGAATACTTGCTCTCACTGGTTGCCCTGTTTTCCCTGGCCTTGTTCCACCAGTTCCTCCAGTATGTGATGAAACGGATTGTCAATCTCGATCAGGGATGGAATTACAGAAAAGGTTTGGGTACAAAAAGTTTGGGGACTAGTATTGCTGAAACGGTGGTCTTTGGAGTTAATGCGGGAACTGGATATCTTCTCATGTTGGCTGTGATGTCGTATAATTTGGGAGTTTTTGTGGTTGTTATAGCAGGGCTTTCTGTGGGCTTCTTCTTCTTTCACGCTTGGAGGCGATCTTCATCTCATCGTATTCCTGAGATTTCTCAGGATTCGGCTAATCAGTCGGCAGGACTCGCGACTCCATGAATTGATCTTCTTACCTGCGAATGTAACCTGGGACCTTGCGTTTTGCTGGCCTTCAGACTCGAACCTGGGACCTTGCGCTTTGCTGGATTTTGGTGGCTTTGAGATTCTGTTGGGTTTTGCTGGCTTTGAGATTCGAACCCGGGACCTTGAGTTCTGTTGGGATGCTCTCATGGACCTCTGCTTTATCGATACCTGTTTCGTTATAATTGTGTTCCAAATGTTGGTTTTTTCAGTTTAGTACTATATTTATAAATGGATTCCTTATATCTGTTTGTTTTCTAAATCCATTTTATATGTGTTGATTTTTTAATGTTAGACCAGAATTTGATTTACCTTAATTATCTATTCAGACTGTAATGTTTTTTTTAATTTTAATGTTAGACCAGAATTTGATTTACCTTAATTTTAATGGTGATATTTATTTCAGAATGTAATATATTTTTTCTCAAATTTTTGGGTAATTTTTGGGCATTTGATGTCCTTCATATGTAAGGGTGACATTTTATCATGTTAAAATTATGAGATTTTTTTTATTTTTTTTTTCCTTTTCCTTTGTGTTAAAATGAAAGAATTAATTTGTTTATTTTTATATGTTTAAAATAAACTATTAGGTGAATACAACAATGCTTTATGAATTAGGTGTCGTGTTAATCTGTATGTATAAAATTACATGTATTGTGTTACTTAGCTTAGTAAAGATTTATCGTTTTAATAAACACTCATGAGAATATATAATGGAAAGTTTTAACATACATGACAACACAACAACTCATTGGGTTAGCTAGCTTGCTAGCACTCATGTATATGTTAAATGTTTGAGGGGATCTACAAAACGTATTGCTTTACTTTGTAATTCATGATGTCATCAAAATAGTGAAAGGGGCTATGCATATAATGTTTATTTTATTGCTTTTCCACGAGCACTAATAAAAAAGTCAACATTACTCAACTCAAGATAAATAAGCTAGATGGGCAATGGTTGAGATTGAATCAATTCAACAAGAGTTTTAAGTTACTATGTTTGATTATGCTACTAATATTGTGACACGTCACTAAAAATAAACTATATGCACTCGTCTATTTAATAAGTCAAGATGACCACAACGAAGTCATTAGTGTATATGCAGTACCATTTGATTAATTGTTTTCCAATGCATCCTGAGTGAATACCCATGTATTTGTATTTTAACTAATACGATTATATAGGTATACTTAAATCCTTCTTCGTGTCATTTGAACTTGTATCTAGATTGCTACTTGTTAGCAAGACCCTACAATTTGTATTAATCAAACATGATTAGATAACTAGGGCCAAAACAATGGGGTTGAAGGTGTGAGATTTTCTTTAGTCATTTTATTTCAACCACATTAATTAAAAAAAGTAAGCCATCTTCAACACAAGTATACAATTTTACACTTCATGCCTAACTACAATATGTGGTCCACCATCAATGACATTGTAAAGTGAAATAGTACTAAATTCTAAAGGTTAAGAAAACAATTTAATAATAGAGTTGAACTAAGCAATCTACACTAGATTTTAAAACTTAAGTGAAGCTTGGGGTATACAATATCCCTCAATAGTTAGCCTCAATTGTATTAAAAAACACACTTAATATTTACCTTTCTACTTTACCAACCCAAGGCCTTCCTCTACCCACATGTCTCAAGTGAGCTTTTAAACTTTGATGATAGTGTTCATACTTTATAATTTTGGCACTACAAATTGTACACATTGAAGTGCTTAGTCTATAGTGTGTTGTTAATGCTTGTTTTAGCTTATTTGACATTTTTCTAGTCTAGATGTTAAGTGTGTTATGTTTTGTTGTAGACATTTGTATAATTAAGCTTTTACATTGGATGGATGTACAATCAAATAAATTATATATTTAATGACTAGTACAATGGTGTTCAACTTATCTTTCATCATAATTGTTCCTTGCTTAACTTTTATCAAGTTTCAACAAAATTCTTTACACAAATTGGTAAAAAAAAAAGAAATAGATGAGTGTAGATTTGAAAAGTTGGATACTGTCTTTAGCATTCTTTATGTAATAGTCTAGTTATGACTTGTATTGACCTCATGCTACTTTGATCTTGTATAGCACTTTTTTCCGTCTAAATATAGGTCTATGCTCTCTAAAGTTGATCAAGGTGTTTTATTCACAAATAACATTGCGTTTACTAGTTTATTTGGTGAAAGAGATTTCATCCAAGTTAGCCTCAACTCAATAATAACTATCTTGTTTTTACTGATTCTATCTTCTTTTTTTGTTAGATGGTTGTAAAAAAATATTTTTGTAATCAATTTTCATTTTATACTCTTTAAATGGCATATGTCAATGTACTCTTAATCGTTAGTGTTGAAAATTCTCCACCATTTATTTTACCTTGGGGTTTTATTGCTCATAAGAGGCAACATGTTGTCTTTAAGAATGTTAGATTTACACATTTTTGTAACAAATACTTTGAAATTATATAGTTATAAGTGTTGGCGTTTTCTTTTTATTTGAAAATATTTCTAGGGTTTCTCTTTTTAGACCGAATGGAGTTTCAATAGCAATAGTGTTGAGATAATGTGGTAAGTGATAAAATCCAAGTTTAATTCTTAGTTGACTCGGTGATTATAAGTCTTTTGTGAATATACATTCTATTCTAGTTTTGAAATTTAATAATGAGTAAAATGGTAAATGTGTGCCTTGTCTAGGATACTTTGACATGATCTTTTATGATTTGAAAGGGTTTTGTCAAAATTTATATAAGACTACATTGTTCTTGTAGAAGTGGGAAAAGTTCAAAAGTTCAGAATTTTTTTATGTGGGTATAATTATTTTGGTTATAGCTTATGCAAGAGAAAATTGATTGTGTATGAGGTACAACTTACAATTCACATTGAAATAGTAATGTGTAATGTCATTACAATAAATATTTCTTTCACAACATTTACCATAGGCCTATTAGTTACATTTGAATCTGCAACTTTGTATTGTATGGCTCATCTTCCTAATTTATAACACAAGGGTAGACAAATTATGAGGCCATGAGATTACTTGTAAATTTTTTAGAGTAATTTTTAGTTGAGGAGAATGCTTATCACATTTAATGAATTTCCCCTCAATAAATATTCACATTTTTTTTTAGTAATTAAAGAGCCCTTACTAACTCTAACATTACACCTTATGTCATGCTCCCTTAACCTTCCCCTTTAGAACCCACAAAAGTCTAGTTCAACATGTTCTCTAGAGGGAAACCACCATTTTACCTATTTTAAAATTAAAAAAAAATTATGATTAAAGTATCGATCTCATGCATGTGAGAGACTGAGCACATATGCCATTTTTTTATTAAATTATAGACTATGATATTAGCATTCTAGTTTTCTATTATTATACATTTAGGTAGTTGTATAAGTAAATAATATATTTCTTTTTACTTTAAAATAAGCCTTATGTTATTTGCTTATAATAGAAAGTATATTTACCTATTATTACCTTATGTGTCGTTGAGTAATGTAAGACTCATTATTACGATTTACCTATTAAAACTTGTTAGAACATATAACACATGTTAGGTTTATTTACTTGTACAACCATTGATTACATTGTGATCCTAGGGCCTTCTAATTTACTCTCCCACTATTAAAAAAAATTGTATACATTTCATCTGACATATGATAAACCACTCGCCTACCTAACATGCCAAGTTCCTCTAAACTTTCAACATGGTATAAATTCAAGATATTATTTTTCAACACCATGCCTTCTTTTCTACAACACTTTTATACACCACTACCCAAAAGGTTGTTAACAAATTAGAGTTTAGGTTTTGATTGTGGAAAATCATTATAGTTAAAACTCAATGCACAATTGGACTTAAGAAACTCCTCGTATTATTATTATTTTGAACTTTTTAAAGTTTTTTTTCTTTAGTGCATGTTAAAGTTGAAATTTGTGCTTCCAAAAATTGTATTCAATTTGAGTTTTGAATTTAATGAATAAAATTTCATTTGCATTAATTTAAGGGTACATATATATATATAAGAATTGCTTAATTTGAATGTTAGAGTTAATAGAGTTAGGGTTGAATATTGTCATACATATGATTAAATATTGAAGTAAGATAAATATATGAATATTCAAATTTCAAATTAAGGCAAAAATATTTGCAATCATTTAGTTTAATAATCATATAATAAGAATAGTTATTAATAATTTGCATCATTTAATTATGTATAAATAAATATTGTAAATGTAACCAATAACTTAGAGGATGCACTAAAATATTTTTATCATGCAATAAATTATTCTTTATTTCTTTTGTGAAGTAAATTATATAGATGTATTTTAACATGTCCTACATTAATTCCCAATGAATACTAGAATGATCAGAAGTTCATGGCATACCCCTAAAATCACTGGAAAATAGTAATAAAGGATGAACTGTCTAAACTGGGTTTTTTTCAATATACATTTAAGATGTTAAAAAAAATGGTATGTTAAAGTTTAGGACTAATACTTGTTCTGAAAAAAATAGTAATTAATATTATACTCAAGGTTAAGGTTATCTTTTAACAGCTAGACAACTACATTCATTGTAGTTTTTAGAATTAGTCAAATTATATACTAAATTTTGAATGGTCACTTTGCCTGCACTTGTTTAAATAGAAAATCACTAAATATGCAGATATAGAATTTAACAATGAGCTAGACTTTATAATGAAGTATGATCATTGAATATTTGCCAAACAAACATTCTACATTGCAATAATTACAAACAAGGTTAAAAAGAAAAGAAAAGAAAAGAAAAATGGTAGTGGATTTTGATTTTAAAGATTTTCTTTACAATAAAATAATAGTACAAAATATTTAGAACCAATTTATTTATTCTTACAATTGCAAATCTTGCACATCTACACATAATAACTATGACATATGTGATTGTAGGCTTCCTAAAGTGTCATCTTGAAATGGAGAACACAAATATACTGAGAGATAATAGAAATGTTCATTGAGACACTTTAGAGACATGCATGCCTCTGTCAGTACCTAATATTGCCCTCACATATACACTATTTGTAGATACTCTTCTATTTTCCCATCTAGCAATTTTCAAAATTTGTCATGTTCAACACCTACTGAGTATCTATAAAGAAGCTTCTGGACAAAGAATCAACCAAAAGAAGTCATTAATGTACATATTCAATACTAAGTATTCCATCAAAAGAAGTATTTTCTCCATTTTAAAATTTCAAGAAACGGTTCTCCCTAGTTCGTATTTGGGAGTTCTTTGCTTTATGAAAAGTAAGAAACCTTGTTACTGGATATCTATCCTAGATAGTCTGAAACAAAAAATCATCTTTGAAGGCAAGATGGCTTACATTGGAAGGTAGGTTACTCCTTGTTAAAACTTGTTTTGAAACAATTCCCAATTACTTTATTTCATTCCTAAAGGCACCAACCATAATTCTTAAGGAAATAGAGAAAATTATATCTTCTTTTGTTTGGAAAGATAACATGTCATATAAAAGGAAGACACATCTAGTGTCTCTTAGAGATATGTATTAGGAAAAATCAGCTAGGGGTTGGTCTACATGATTTACATCTCATAAATCTAGCAGTTGGTGCTAAATTGGGCTAGAAAATGTACTCAAAGCCAAATTCATTATGGGTTTAGATCATGAAAGCTGAATACTTGGATATCAATTCTGACACCCAAGTCTTAATAGGTACCAACCCACTAGTTGGGTCTGTAATATGGAACTTTATTACTCACTCTAGAGAGGTTCTTTTCAAATACATCACATGGAAAGTGACTAATCAAAAAGAGGTAAATTTTTGGACTAATTCTTAGTCAACTTTTCCACCACTACTAGTACTAGTAACTGGCATAGGGATAAAAATGACTATTATTTCCTCAATAGATGGTGACAGGCTATGTAATTATGATTTAGCTATAAAACATACAACAAAGAAGGTTATTTGACTAGTTGATTTCTTGATCGTTCTAGTACCCCTCAATCAACAATTACTTCTAAACAATTTGCTAATGACAAGGCTTGTATTTCTTTCTAACAAGAAAGATAAAAGTTAAATGGCCCCCTTCAACAACTGGTAAGTATTTAGTTATATCATATTCTACTCTACATAATCATGGTAACATATTGAAGCCATTCAAATTTTTCTACAGTCCCTTTATCTCTCCAAAAGTAAGTTATTTTACTAGGAACACCCTTAAAAAGAGAATCCTTACTGGCAATAATATTGCAAGGCTTCATTTTTTTAATCCTTTCCCATGCCCTTTATGCAATCAAAAAGATGAAAATGTGGATCATCTTTTCATATAATGCACATTTTCATATGAGTGTTGGATGTGAATTCTCCAAAAAATGAAAATATCATTTTCACTTCAAAATAGTCTGTGGAACCTTCTTGAGGCATGGCCATAATTATTGAGAAGCTCACTCTTCATCTGTTTGTGGGACGTTAGTCCATCATCTATAATTTGGGCATTATGGTGGGAAAGGAATATGCAAATTTTCAAAGGGTCATTAGGAATTGACTATTCTATTTATGATTGGCTGGGACCAGGAAAAAATTATCTTGAAAGCCTTCCCAACGTCATTGATAGAAATAGTCAAGAGATCATAAAGGAAGTGAGCCACAAATCAAACAAACCAGAGCATAGAAGATGATGATATAGAAATGGCATAAAAAGGCAATGCAATAGCAACATGCAACATGTGGGTTGTTAGAAAAATATTGGGACCTACAATGTGAATTGAAATATGATGAGTACTAGAGAATAGGAAATTCTACTATAGTGAGATCCATGTTTCAAAAGAAATTAAAGAATGTTTAGAAAAAACACTTTGTGTAGATTATAAAGAAGATGACAATACTTTTTTGTGAACCCAATATGACATAAGAATATCAGTTGGGAAATTTTTTGTGATGCAAACAAAATAAAAGAAAAAACTTGGGCATTTTTATCACATGCCCTTCATATTTTGTTCCCACATCATTTTTTGTATCATCCTTTTAGAAATTGTGGACCTTGGTGAGTAGTATAGACAAGTTACGTCAGTTGTACATCAATCATTTTCAATCATTTTTGTTAAAAAAAATATAGAATCCTTCTTTATTTTACATTGAATTTACACATGAAAATTGTTTTTGTTGGGTGAAAGAACATTTTTTGAAAATATTAAACACTGACTAAGAACATTAGAATTTGTGAGCATAGATGTTTTTGATGTGGAAGAATAATAGGTAAAGAATAATTCATTTACTAAGACATGTAAATGTAATCAACAAAAGAAACAAATACAATTTGTGTTTGTTAGAATAGTGGTAAAGAGAAAAAAAATTTACATATCAGTATTATAATGTTAAAAAAAAATTATGGAAAACAATTAAATGAAATTTAAATTTCTATTAATAAGAATTTAATGTGCTACTTATATAATCAACATTGAGGAACAATAATTAGAAAAAGGACATATATTAGAAAACTAAATGAATTATATAAAAAATTACTATAGAAACTAAAGCGAAAGAAGAGTTTTAAAAAATTATTGACTAAGAACATTCAAATATTTAATTATTGATGTTTTAGATGTGAAAGAAAATAGATAAACATCAATTTGTATATTTGGACATGTAAATTTAATTAGCGAAAGAAAAAAAAATACGACTTCTATTGCTTAGAATACATGGTAAAGAGTTAAATTTGTTTAGATATTACTATGAAAATGTTTTTAAAAACTATGGAAAAATTTAGATTAAAATGAAATTAAAACTCTATTGATACGAAATTAATGTATTGTACTTATATAATCAATGTTGAGGAACAATAATTAGAAACAAAACATAGTATAGAAAACTGAATGAACTGGAACACAAATTAACACACATACACATGCAATATAAATTTGAGAAGACCATGGATGAAATCAAGAAAAATAGTCATAAAATGTAGGACTCTATCTCAAGCAATGAGCAAATGTGTGAGATTCTACGTGTACATACTCGAACCATGGCCACATAATTGAACACTACCAAGTAAAAACCTTCTTCATATGAGAATACAACCTATATATGTTATTAAAAAAACACTTTTGATATTACAAACCAAACATTAATCTACATTCAAGGATTAGCTTACACTTTAAAAAATAGCAAGACAAAACACTCATGATGCATCTATTTTTACGAATACACAAGAACAAGTGGCTCCTAATTCAATTTTGATAGTGCACCATGTGTAAATTGACCAAGAGCTCAATGTATAGAGAAAGTTGTGCAACTTTCACAAGAATTTTTCTATTAAAATCTAAGCACAAACTACATAGTTCCCCCTAATATAAAATACAACATTTTTTGCAATAATTAGTGCTCTACCTCTAAAAAATTAGGAAATGTCTAAACTTATAAAAAATAATACATATTCAACTAAAGATGGAAAAAAGTTCCACCTTAAATAACTATTAGTAAACAAAAAAAAACTTACTACAATTTCACTAGAATGATTGTGTTGAATTTGCAAAAACAAGAAAGAACTACCTAAAATGTCTACAGAGATAACTCACGAAGAAAGAAGTCATATTTGAAAAGTGGAAATGGCTCATCAACCTATTCTACAAGTTTTAAAAATTACTAGCTTTTTATTGTGAGTGATATCCAAATAACACTATAAAATAGAGATTTCAAATTTTATACACAAACAAAAGCACCAATACCTATGTGATGAAACCAAGATATTTTATTAGAAAAGATCAAATTTGGTACGATTATTCACTTGAATAATTACACTTTCTCTAATAGAACAAAAAAAAGGTAAGTCTGATGTTCAAAAAGCAAGATAATTCTAGTTTTATTTTTTGTAAGATTTTTTCCAAGGTTTTGGATTTAATACCTACACATGCATGTATGACATAGGTGGATAATAGTTAGTGATTTGAAGTTGTGACTACAATTGAAAATAATCTTGGGTAGTCAAAGCCTATTGAACTAGAACAAAGAGGTCTCATTGAAGAAGTCATTGATGAACCATTGGACATGGTCAGTCCATCTACTAGGATTGTGACACTGATAGCCCCAAGCTCAGAAAACTTGATGTTGAATTAAAAGCTCCATATAATATAATGGAATCCCTCAACACATTCACTCCTATTAAATAGTTGAACCCATATAAGATAAGATGGATCATCAAAGTAGGCATAACTATAAAAAGAGAAATACACCCATATGTATCCCAATACGGACCTAACCGAGTACTCAATTTTGAGATAATAGACAAAGATAGACCAAAGTTATGAGCAACCTATTTCAATCATGTTGTGATATACACTATGAGAAATCCATGTGTGAAAATTTTATACACTATCTGGTGGATTAGTGAAATCCACAAACAAGGTTTACAATAAGCTTAATGGTGGACTAAAGATCATGTTGGCTACAAAATTAAAAACTAGCACATGCGAGGACAATGTATCAATACTAGTACAAAGTTATAGTTTTGTGTCTATAAATGAAATTACAAGAACAAAAAATAATTCAATCATTAATTTCTTAGGAATCGTGGAAGATGTGGATTCAACATCAACAATGAGAAGGAGAGATAAAATAGAAGTATCATGTCATACCATACAAATATTGGATTCATGTACATGAATATAATGAGAAATTTTTAAGCCCAAAAAATGGTGCCTCTCTATAAATGGACTTGGATAGAACAAAGGAAACAATATTAAGGTGTTGGTATAAGCACAATGCCCATACCTTGCTTCTTTGATAAAAAAAAGGCCCACTTCTATAGTTGTATCTACTGCAAGAATGGCCACTATAGATGTTTGTAAAAAAATAAAAAATTAATTAATTAAAAAAATTCAATGAATATCAAAGGAAACAACAATGTTAATCAAAACTAAAAGGTTTTTCTATCTGGCATTCCCCATCAAATCTTGTGGGAAACAATGCCAAAAAGGCTTGAACAAAGATACAAATCGAAATTGGTTTTGCCCAAAATATAAGATGACTTTGGATGAGTACAACTACAACTATATACTTCAAATAAAATTGTAGGATGATACTGATGAAATATGGACTCTTGACGAAGGAACAACACAAATTATGGGAATGTTTACAAAAGAATTGTGAGCTTTGCGAGATGCTAAAGACATATAGAATGGCACAAAAGTGGTCATAAGAGATTTATTAAATAAGGAATATGAATTCACCTTAGCATGTAAAAAAGAGATGTACAATGATATAGATTGACTGAAAGCTATCATCACACAAGTAAAACTAGTAGCCTCTATCATGGAGAGTAATGAAGTTGACTTAGTGTGATCAAAGAAATCAAAGAAGAAGAAATGCTTTAGTGTGGAATAAAAAAAGAAAGCATTATTTGAATAGATGAAAGGGTATATAACTACTATATGGATATCTGATGCAATTTTTGGTGGATGTAATTCAATCATGATTCCCTTAGATGGAACTTATAATTATTTATTTTTATTTGAAAATAACTAGTCATGTTTTGAAAGTAAAAAAGTGGTAACTCACAAAACTAAAAACTTCATGAGAAGTATATCTAATTTAAGAAAGCTAGATGGAAAAGTTGTGGATATAAGAAAATCATGAATTCCCTTATATGGAACTTATTTTTCTCATTCTTTGAAAGGAAAAAATTATGTCTCACTCTACTAAAGAACTTGTGACAAAGTTTACAATAGTAAGTATCGATAGAATTGGGAAAAATTTATTTCTTGACATTGTTGGTTCAAATAAACAAAAAATATTACCAATAGGAAACATATCTATATAGTTGGCCTAACATATCATTTACAAGATTCCATATAGAATTATAGTGTTAACAAAAAAATGTTAAGTTCATAGAATGAGTACAATGTCATATGAGGTATTTTTTTAATCCTATTTAAGTCACTCAATCTTCATGCCCCAATTAATATACAACATAGTCATCAAATACAACACTGATAAATTGCAGAACTTTTCATTTTTGAGGTTTGGATAGAGTAAATGATGATAAAGAAATAAAAACAAGAAAAACTAATTAAAAATAGTGCCATGTAGTCAAAAATAAATAATTAATTGAAATGAGTGATATTAAACATCTATTTTTACTATCCCTCTAACTAAAAAATAGAGTAATGTCCTATTCTATGTTAAGAAATTGATCATCAATAAATTGACATGTAATACTTTCACTAAAAATGTAGATGGTAGACTATAGCAATGAGAACTAAGAGTTTGACCTTTGGCATGCCAAAATCAAATGGGAGAAATTTTGAAAAAGAAGTCAAGAATACTATGCCCATCATAGAGACAAAATACTTGGAAAAAATTAGTCAAAAGACACAAACAAATAGAGAAAGAAGGAATACAATCAACAGTATTATGCAATAAAAGGAAGTTCCCACAAGTAAAAATAAAATGTAAATACAACAATGGAAATATTTAGTGTGGACTTCATAACAACATTAAGAAGATTCTAACAGAGAATAGACACACTAGCAGAGGTGCATGTATGCAACATATGAAAAAAATGTTACATGGGCATGCTTCTACAAATGTCAAAATCTAATAAAAAAGGAATATGTTGATTCTCAACATTTAGTAACATGGATCTAGGATATTAATATATAGTTCTAAAGAGGTTGACCCAAGTATAAAAATGATCATTGCTAGAGTGAGCCTAGTTCACACAATAAGATTTGCACAGGACATACAAAACATTTCAAAGGTGCTCCCAAGAAGCATAAAAGAACTGGATGTACTTAGCATTTGAAGGCCTCATACACAAGGATAAAATTATTATTGGTTCTAGCCAGTACTAGGGGGGTGGGGTAAATCAGTATGTTCAATTCTACTGGTTAATGTAGCTTGATTACACACCTTTTTACTAGTTCTTTTACATTAAAAGAAATAAAAAAAGCAATGTAGTCAAACTGTACATAATCACACAAATATGCATGCATCAATGAAACAAGTGTTTATACAAGGAAACTCCCATCCTGAGGGTGAAAACCATGATGGGAGTGATATACCCACTAGCATTTCCTTACAAGTAAAAATGTGCCCTCTTAAAGGCTTGCAATAGTTCCTTCTAAGAGCTCATCCTGATAGGAATGTACATAATCTATCAAGATTACAATAGCCTATTAAGACTACCTCATTAGACGATTTTGATCCCTTTTTGAGAAACACCTTGTTAGAGGATTTCAAAGACTTATAACAAGTCTTCCCTATCAAAGGCTTACAATAGTCGCAGTGCTAAGAAAGAAAACTAGAGATTAGATCTAAAGACATGGCACAACTTGCCTTATAGATCTACTTTGACACTTCATGTAATTCCTCCCTATTGACATGTTTTGTAGACACTAGATTCACTTCATATATTTTGATGATGGTTTGAGGAATCTAGATAACATTTCACATGATGAGTTATATTTTTTGTGATACATTGTATATGCTATCATTATCTACAATGTAGATATTCCGTATGATGTTATAGATTATAGATTTCTAAGACCAACCCCACTAATCCATTTAGATGTTGTATCACCATTTGATGTGTTTTAAAATGATCATGATTATATTTGTATATGTGTGGTTCACTTGGTTGGTGGTGCATGAACAAGTACTAAAAGCCTCTATATTATTTGTTGATTTAGAGATGAAACCATGGTCCATGTAGGTGCCCTAAGCTTAGAAGACCTAATAGGAAGTCAACTACTTGTATTAGGGGATTTGGGATTTTATCTCTTAATTTAATAATATCTTCATTTGTGATTTAGTTGTGATTTTAATTCTGTGATGATGATTTTTTTAATATATTTATTTGATTATACATGGATGCACACATATATACCCAAATAAGTATATATGCATGTGATCTTAAGATTTTCTAAATTCAATTTGTAAAAGATTTATAAACCAAATTATAAAAGAGGGAAAAAATAAAATAAATAGAAGGAAACAAGAATTAGATTTTTAAACACAGAACCTACTACCTCTTTCGATTATACCCACTACCACGTCACCTACCTAAATCTTAATGAACCATTGAAAGGGAAATAGAGTATAACTCATGATTTAATAAGACTAAGTTAGACTAGGCATAGTAAATGGCCATAAAAGGGAACCCTTGACCTCTTGGGTGAGATAGTGAAGACTTAACCATTGCACTATAAGATATCCTTGAGTTTGAACCCCAATATCACATAAATAACTAGCAATTAGTTGGAAAATTAGACAAAATATTACAAAAAATAAATAAATAGGCTGATTAAATAATCAAAACTTTAAAAATGATGCTGGTTGCAATGCACACAACCAATGCAATGGTATCTCGCTCCCTTTAAAATAGGGCCATTCTTGATAAGGAAACATAGGAAAAATTAAGACAAAAAGTATGGTAAAATTTCCATTATTCAGTAGGAATCCTGCAAGAAGAATATTTCACCAAACATAGGGAGGAGGGAGAATCTTGGGAAGCTATGAGCCATAGGAGCATCACCTACAAATATTTTTCTAGGAAACCAAGTAGGCCTTGAAACCCCCCTCCCCCCCCCCCCTCCCCCCTTCTCTCTCTCTCTCTCTCTCTCTCTCTCTCTCTCTCTCTCTCTCTCTCTCTCTCTCTCTCTCTCTCTCTCTCTCTCTCTCTCTCTCTCTCTCTCTCTCTCTCTCTCTCTCTCTCACACACACACACACACACACACACCCACACACACGTGTGCGCGCACACACACACACACACACACACACACACACACACACACACACACACACACACACACACACACACACACACACACACACACACACACACACACACACACACACACACACACACACACACACACACACACACACACACACACACACACACACACACACACACACACACACACACACACACACGTGCACGCACACACACGCGCGAGTGCGCATCATGATGATTACATGAAATAATCCTCAACTTAGATGAATGATCCTAAACACTACTGGTTTATACATGTCCTTATGGAGTACTCAGGGAGGAGACATTCTTTGTGGTAGGATGATATCTATCTCATGTGAATGATCCCAACATTATAGGAATGTATAATGACACTCACCTAGGTATGGTTGAACTCCTTCACTCTTTGTTTTTCCCTTGGTAATTATTTTTGACTTTGGACTTTCACATTTTACTTGTGGTTTGGCGTTAAGCCCTAGATTTTGACCTAGACCTACCTAGATCATGGTTTTCTATCCTATATTAGGAGATTTTCTCCTATATGTTTCCACATGATTGGGTGGAAAAACCTTTTGAGGATCCCATGTGGTTCAATTGTTGAAAATTTCTTCATGTTTCTTAAGATGTTCTAAAGATTCTTTGAAGATATTTTAAGATGAATATTACTAATGTACTTTACTTGATCTATTTTATTTATGTAAAATTTAAACCCTAAAAAGGGGACTTATTGTTGTATTCAAAGAAAGAAATGTAAAGGGAGGGTAGTTAGAAAAAATGGAAAAGGGGTGATAGAAATGTAAATCCTAAAGATGTTTATCATATTTCCATCTTGAAAGTTTAAAGTTGGAAAATGTTACTATGTACACTTTTGGATTTCAAATCTAAATCATGGAAGAAATTCTTTTGGATGTGCAATGTTTAGTATACTTTCCTTATTTTATGTACATGTGATTATGTTATGAGATTATCGTAATGTAAATATAACTTAAAAAGACGAATGAAAAATTACTTATCAAATTAATTTAAAATAATTGAGGAAGAAAGTATATTTGAGACTCTCAATGTTAGGGAACCTATAGGGGAAAATATATGTAGTATTAAAAAAAATTGTACCAAAAATTAACAACTTAGATCTCATCTTGTCAAGTTCCCTGGCAGGGCATTACACTTCACAAAGATACTCTAATCTCCTTCCTCTATTCTAGATTGACCCAATGAACACAATCTATTTAGTTCCTCCTTTATGTGCTTGAGCACTGATCTATTGTCACACGTTGTATTCTATTTTTGTATGCCTTTAATAGATCTCTTTTACACAGTAACAACAACCTTGACAACCTATCCAAATAAAGACTGAGTGACCTTAAATCCATTTTTCCAATCCATGCATAGAAACCGTAATATTATCCCACTCAAACTATGAATTTTAAATTTGAAATCCATAGTGAGCATAGTCACAAAATACCCATGACCACCTATATGTAGGTTCCTATACATGTAGGCCTACCTATTCACTTGTGAGTACATATAGACTCAAGTCCTTGATTTCCTTTTTTTCTTTCATCACTTCCCTCTATGTGCATGTCATGTCACTTTTGGAACTTCTCCTAGAACTAGTAAATTTTGACCCATGTTGGTCGAATTTGCAACCAAGTTATGTTGCAATTTTTGTCATCGAAATTTTGATGAACCCTCCAATTGGTCAAAATTTTGACCAAGTATTTGGTCAAAATAGGCTACATTTGGTGGGAGCATTATTCGTGGCCATTGGTCAAAATTTTGACCTATCTTTGTTGAAAATTCCTCCAAACAATGGTCAAACTATTGGTCTAATTTTTGACCAAGCTTTGTCGAAATGGCCACCAAACAATGGTCCAACTATTGGACAAAATTTTGACCAATATTAGTTGAAATAGCTACCAAAGTATGGTCAAAAGTTTGACCAATTTTGGTCTATCAATGACTAGGATGCCATACATATGACTGAAGCATTGGTCAAAATTTTGACCAATCTGATTTCTTAAGAAAAAATTAGTGCAACATAAATGTCCAAAGTAATCACCAACTCGGCCAGTGATTAGTTTGGATATTTATCTTTGGGTCTTTGTTGGGTCTACCACCACCTTGAGAAGAGATTTCATAGACCTATATTGATGGCACTACAAGTGGCTATAGATGGATGAGGTTCTGATATTGTCTTCATATAAAAGTCCAAATGTGATTGTACCTTGATCATTGTCTGCATATGGAGTTGGGGGTGGAGTTCTTAATCGAAGATGTGTGAAATTAGGACTTTGCGATGAGTGCAGTCTCTAATAAGACAACCTTCCTTCTAAAATATCAATAACCATTAAAATTGTTGACATATATTATCCATTGAATGAACCCAAAAATAGGGCTTAAAATCTTGATGGAGTCAAGAAGAAATTGGGTTAAATCTATTTCAATATAGACTATGGGGTGAACTTTTAAGCTATCCCATTTGTTAGAGTTAATGATTCACCAAATGACTCCCTAGATGTGAAACAAAATTATGAAGAAAGGGGTGAAATGCTGGTTTAAGTAGTGGTAAATACACCCACATGAGATATTTAATTTATAATATCCTTTCTAGATGGAAATTGTCATGAGTCTTTGAAGATAAAATTCTAGCCACAAATCATACCTATATCATTGACTATATGTAAAGATTAAATCAACAAAAACATCATAAAATCTCTATTAGGCTACTACTAGCTAGTTATGTGCACATTGAAACTAGTATGTAAAAAGGGAAGTAAATTTTTTATGGATCCAAACAAAAGGTTGATTAATTTAAGATAGAGAGTCTCAATCATAAAGATTGTACTCATAAGCTTAGTCAGTATCATTTAAGACATAATGAAGAAACTAAATATACTCTATAAATGATATAACTACTAGCTCTACCACACCAGAACATTCCCATACTCATGGCCTAAGGCTCTATAACTTCTACTAGTCCAACCACCCTTCTACTTTGCTCCTAGTACTGCTACTCTTCTCATATTCATATAGATAGAGAAATTTTCATCAAATTAGCTAATAATCATTAAAGTAATCAATATCAAATTAAATATAGAAAAAGCTAACCACTATGGGACTACCAACTTTGTATCTATGAAGTCTTTTTAACATCCACGTATGTTTAAGGAAAATTCTATTAAATAATTTCCTACTTCCATGAGGCATGACATATGAAAAATGTATTTAATCATTTCTTAGTTTCATGAAGCACAACATTCCAGTCTTTTATGATAAGATTTTTTTTTTTTGGAAATGAATGTTCTTGTTACATTCACGTGTCTACAAGATATCTATATTGACCCAAGGGATTGTTCCTAGCTATACTGGGCATAACTATGAAGATTTCTAAAATCTTCAAAACAAATTGCGCACAAAATCAACATTAAATGTATGTATATAATCATTTTATAGAGCACTTTTTGATAGATATATTCTCCAAAGGCTCAGGTATTCCTTTCCATTTTTTAAGTTGGGTGCATAGACCATTATCTTTGTTACAATTCTAGCCATTATTGTATGACCAGGGAAAATTATTAGAGTAAATAATTAATTTACTAATTATTTATTCTATTTACTTAAGCTTACTTAGGTAAATGCATTCATTTATTAGTTGTAGTCTAGGAGTTTGTTATAAGTTGTTGACAATACGAGAGTTTGTTCTCTCCTAAGTCATACTTATCCTCTCACCTTGTTCAAGGACTTTCCACCTCATGTGGATGTATGCTTAGTTGTCACACTTATCTCCTAGCATCTTATAGCTTGTTCTAGGAGATTCCATGAGGCCTTTATAAGCGGTCTCTCCCTCATTGTATAACAAGACATTTAGCATATTGTAAATACATATTTTCTTTTGTTGCAATATCTTCTTCTCTCTCATGTCCATTTAGGGTTTTTCCCTAGCTCCACACTCTTCTCTCCTTGGCTTCCCTTTGATAGGTTGTCGCATGCAAGTGATCTTGGGCGTCTTCAGAGTTGGATTTCATCAATTCCAACAAAAATCATATTTTCTAACTAGGTAATGATCATGAGTCTTATCTTCAACATCTCTTGAATCCTTAAACAGTTACACATAATAGTTCTCATTAGTTTAGCAAGATGCTTGACACCTACTTGTTTGGTAGATATCTCTCTTTTTCTTTAAATCTTATGATGGAAAGATTCTTTTACCATTTTAGCACAATGTCATAGACCACATTTTTTAATTGATTTTGTTCAAACTTTTGTGATTTCTTCATTTTCTAAATTTTCCTTGTCAGAATTGATACCAAAAGGAACCTTAATTTTTATTGATCTAATGGTGTTTCTCAATTCAAGGAGAAAATATATATTCAGTTTTAGTTTTTTCATAGATTAACTATTCCAATTTTAGATGTTTGAACTTGAAGATACTCAAACAATAGTAGTCTACGAATTCATGGATTTGTAGATCTAAAACAAATTCACAAGTCTTCTTATGGATATAATTTCCATATCCAATTCAGAATCCATCATAAAGGAACTTTTCCCTAATCTAGTTGTGTCATCCCCTATAGTATTTGTCAAAACAAAGACATAAATTATGGGAGACATAAATTGCATGATAAAATAACTTATTTACCATTATTTTATTCTTGTTTATATATACATCAAATATCTACTCACTACTACATACTACCCAACCAAAAATGATATAGGGGCTTGAAGACTAGTTTTCAAAGGCAATTGAAATAGGGAGAAGTTAATTTCTAGAATACGTTGCTCTACCTTAAACTTATAAGGAATATTAAATAAATTATTTCACTTTCAGCGGAAGGAAAAGAATCGAGAAATTGGAATAAAATGACTATCGGTTGATGAAGAAGTGATCAACAAATAAGTCTAGAGTTAGTACACCCCCACCTTGTCCAACTTCCTCTAAACTATATACATACAATGGGAAGCCATACCTACAAGTACTAAGACCATATATTGAATAATTGTAGTGCCTGCCCCTAGTTCGCATTTTGTTATCATTGCTGAACTCTTTTGGAGCTAGTTTTATGTTGATGGTTAGCAGCATTGTTATGAGATTAACATATATTATGCGATGGATTCAGTTTATTATGTGATGAGATTACTTAGATTTTGCATTTCATGTATGTATGATGATTATTTTTAGTGTTCACAATTATTGATGATGATTATTACATTGCTTCCAGTTATTAATGATGATTAGTTAGATGGTTTATTATCATATGTGTTTTATTATGGATACTTACCCCATACTTGCATGTGTATGGTGTGCGTGTTTGCTTTTGTATGGCGTGTCTGATGTGGTTAAGGAAGGGAGTCGTAGTCACCTGCTAGTCGGGATCTACACGATGCACCACTTCCTGCCATTGCCTATTTAGTTTAGTATATATTGTGCTTGTACATGCATGGTTTTTATGCAGGTTGCAGGTACCGAGTATCGACTTCCCTGAATTGCCAGGATGAGCATACCCTATCACATTATCTCAATGATAAGAGAGGGGAGATAAATTCTCAAGTCCAAATCCTCACCCTTTAAGCCATTTGTTCTAATTGGAAAATTAGGACAAGTATCCGAGTTGAGTACCCTCTGAATATGTTGGATAACGTAATTCGTGATTTAAACCTTTGGTTTGATTTTGTATGTATTTTGGCTATGGTGGGTTTTTGTATTTTTACCTTGTGAGTCTTTGATATATTTTCTATTAATTAAGCCTAATTAAAAAGATTTAATTAATGGTTTAATCAAATGGAAAATTAATATGGTATTTTAATATTTATTTTTATTTAATTAATTGGGAAATTAATTAAATAAAATAATTAAATGTGAAAATAAAAGTTATAATATTAAATTTGGAATGTGACAATATTTATTTTAATAATAATATATTTGGAATTCATTTCTAAATAAATGGCTAAATAATATTATTATTAAAGCTAATAAATATTTTAGCAATTAAGTTTTGGAAAATGAAATCTAAAAGTGGAAGATATATTTTAAATTAATAAAAGATTCTAAATCTCATGTGATTAAAATATAAATATAATAAGATTGAAAAGTGGAGTTATTAAAGTTTGTGCATGAGATTTAATAAATAAATAAATTAAATTGAAAAGAGTAAATAAAGAGTAAATTAAATATTATATTAATTGATGTGCATTATTTTTAATATTTGCTCACATAGGAGTTGGCAAATTCTCGAGAGTTGTCGTGTAGACAACACGAAAGTTTGCACTCTAAGTTTGCACAAGTTGTCTACACTTGGAAGTTAGCATTTTTTAATTGAGCACATGGTGTCTACAACCTTAAGACTTATCTAGAAGGTTGGAGAAGGCCCATGCTTGGTTGTCATGCTTATCTTCTAGTTGTTTCTAGAGATACTCTAGATGCATCTTAGAGGCCTTTAAATTGAGGCTCTCCTAGTGTGTTTGGACAAGCTGAAGTAAAAGCTAAAGGAAAAGCCGAATGGAAGTTACAAGCTACAAGCTCATATTCTTCTTCATACTCATATATTTTCTATATGCTTATATGCTCCTTCTAGCACTTCTAGTCACTTGGGGAATTCTCGGTTAGCTTGGATCTTGGAAGGAATGCGAATGATGGAGAAGGAAAGGATTTTCTATGGACTTCTGAGGCATGACGAATTAGCATCAGTGTCCAGGTGCACTCGTGATAGTCTCATATTCTCTTTGCACTATTTCCCTTCTTGTCTTCATCATGTCTATTTTATGTGTCTGAATACTCTTGTGTTAGAATCTACAATTAAATTGAAATCTAGATATTTTGTTGGTTGAGAAGGAAACATTAGAGAACCCTAGATCCAATTAAAGAGAAAACTAGTTCTAAATCAGGTTTGGGTTCGATTTAGAATCAAATCGAGAAAGAGGTTTTCAAAATCTATAGTTAAACCTATTGGATGGAATTAATGGAAAACAATTATTTAAAAAGGAAAAATACTTATTTAGAAAAGTTCTTTAAATCTAAGTATGCATTTTCTCTTGTAAACTTGCATATAAATAAATACATATACCTGTATTTTAAATATGGCGTTGATTGATAACAAATTTTGTATATATATATATATATATATATATATATATATATATATATATATATATATATATATATATATATATATATATATATATATATATATATATATATATATATATATATATATATATATATACGTATATACATATATACATATATGTATATATTTGTGTAAGTGAGAAAACTTTATCAACAAATTCGAATTTGCACATGGTGGAAATGTTTATTATAAATCAAATTAAGAGAAAAGAAAAACGTTTATTTAAAAATGTTATATATATATTAATACCGGGGGGGACGGACCCGCACCCTGTACCTTCCCCTCTGCGACAGTGGTCGCAGGGTACCTGCGTACTGCAGAGTACCCGCGACGGGGCGCCCAACCGCCATGGCAGGCCTGTTCTCTGCCACACGGCACTACCGTGTACTTTGGTGGCAGCGGCTTAAAGCCTGCGCCATAATGCAAAAATGCATACATTGTTAATTAACCATTTTGCAACATGATTAATATGCAATTCGATCTTTCAATGATATTTCGAAATCGTAATTATTAATATATATATGTATATATATATATATATATATATTTAATATATTAAATATGTGCTTTGGTAATAGTTATATTATATATATACATATATAGCACTTGACTTTAACCTTATTACTTATAAACGTTGAATGTTGATAATTGTTTATCGATTTAATAATAATTGTCAACTATTGTTAATCGAAAAGAGATATTAATTTAAAACATTAATTTGAATATTAAGGGGCCAGAAGATGGTTGACTTTAATATTTAAGGGACATTAAATAATTACGAGATGGTAATTTATGTTGATAATAGCTGTTTAATAATGTTGATTAAGAGACTTTAAATGATAATGTATCTAATTGACAAAGGTCATAGACATTGTTATAACAATTAATAATCTTGTTATGATTGGAATTGTTATGTATTATTAATAAATTATGGATATAACTTAATCGTACTAAGAGTTAGTTAAATGTTAACTAATGAAGTTTATGTAAAGATTCTCTATATCGATTAATAATAGTTTATTATTTATTAGTGTTTGTTGAGTCTAACAAACTATTAATAAATAATGGTTTAAATAGTTGTCAATAAATTCGATTAGATTTAATCTAGTGAAGATTATTTAACGATTGAAGTCTTGTAAAGACATCAGTTTTTGGATTTGGATTATAAATTGATTAATGAGTTGTCAATATAATTAAATGCGATAGAGATTTAACTAGGAAATGATTATCATAAATACGAAATCGTTAAGAAAGATGAATGTAGTCATTATGGATAAGATTTCCAAAATAACTTGTTAATATTATTATTATTAAAATATTAATATTTGTGTATTGGATTGAAGTTGACTTTGACGTACAAACTATTGTTAGTCAACTGATAATCATTGGGTTGATGGTATGGTTGTGCAATTATTAATTAGATCAATTTAACTAGAGTTAAATGGATTTAATTAATAATTAAGTTATGTAATGGAGATTTAATTGATACAACTCTTTCACTGAGATTGCAAAAGTATTGATATCAAAGTTGATGGGTCTTAATCTGATAACTTGAATAATGACTTAGATATTTTAACGGTTATTAGTGACAATGTAATAATGATTATAATTAAGAGGCTTAAGTATTAGAGATACTTAATTGAGTTCTAACCCTTAAAATGTTAATGGATCATGGAATTGTGTACCTATGTTAATTGATCGATTAAATTAAAAGACTCAGACTTTAGTAATACTTAATTAAGTTTCTAATTGGAAACTATTAGAGGGTTAATAGGTCATGGATGATGTACCTATGTTAATGAATTTAATTGATCATTCTAATTAAGTTATGATATCTTATTCGAAGAATGATAATTGGTTCTCTTATAATAAAACGAATAATGATCCTTGATTTATTATGAAAGTTGAAGTAACCTTAAAAGAAGAGTTAATCAATTAGAATATGGATCATGGTTAAATATAGAGAACAATTTAATTAAGGTCAATGATGATCAGTTTAGTGAATAATTATCCTTGAGTTATTCTTAGGATAATGCTATCGAGGAACAATTGGGTTGACTTGTAGGTCAAATGATGAAACTTAGACATTTGAAGTATACTTGAAAATGGAAACTGAAACCCCTACACTTGAAAATAGAAAAATGAAACTCTACACTTAATTCAACTATGTATTATAGAAAAACCAAAACATGTGTTTGCATCGTGTATTCTCTATGCTTCTTGTTTTGGGTTTTGGGTTGACTAGTGTTGACCAGTCCTAGGTTGTTACCAGAGGCTCGAGGGTTATGAGATGTGATGGTATGTTGATCTTTTTGGTCTCGATCTTTATAAGCCAAACCATGGTTATGTGATCGTATGCTCTATTAAATGTTTTTATTTGTTCATCAGTCTTCATGTGTGAAGTTGAGATGTATGTGTATGAGACACTTGAGCTAATCATTTGTGAGTCATCGATCAGTTATCCTTGGATTATTTTCTAGTCGCCATGATGGGACTATGATGTGGATTTATTCTTGATGATGTCATGATGAGACATGTTTGACTCGACCATTTTGGAGTCTTCGATCAGTATGATTTTGAGATATTATTGGTTGCTTGTTGAGAACCAATGGATATTCTGATTTATTTTGGTTATTGAGAACCAATGGATACTTATGATTATCAGTGATGCCTTCAGTTGCCAATAGAGAAATTTTGTGGTCATGATTTTCTATGGATGCTTTTCAGATGCTCATGGAGATTTGATGATTCTTATCTTGGAGATTTGATGATTCTTATTATGGATATTTGATGCTTATATTGTGGATATTTGATGATTCTTTTTATGGATTATCTTTTGGATTTTCTTTATAGTCGCTTGTACAGGACTGTGGTGATTTATGATTCCATGAGCATTAGGGTAGGTAATCTACTTGTAGTTTCGGGAAGTGGCTTGCAATGGGCGCCAGGGCCCTAAGAGGCTGCCAGGGTAACTCATTGTAAGTTTGGTTAATAAGTGATAACATTTACACACTAAATGGGGATTAAATGAACCTAAAAAGGATGTTTTAGGAGTGACATTCCTACTATGTTATAGCCAATGATCTCTTCGGTGCTTTGGGATGTTACGCACGGAGGGATGGCTAGGATCCACGATGGTCTAATGATGCTATTAACGGTTGGGAGGAACCGTGCACTTAGTTATTTATGTTTGTGATATATGGTTATCTTTTATGATAGGTGTTTATATCGTCATGATGATGATGTATCATGTAATGTTTATGGTTTCATTTACTTTAATTGCATCATGGATTAATATTGGATGATGTTGTACTTTATTTACATGGATGTTTATTCTATTAAGCTTTTCATACCTTGTAACATGTATAGTGGATGATTGAGCAATCTAAAATGTACACTTGTATATTGTTTAAGAACATTGGATGTATCCTTGTTATTTCATTATTAAGGATGTGATGTTAGATGGATAGTTATGATTGGAAGTAATTCAACATTAAGGGATCTTTAAAGAATGTAATCTATTATGTTATGATATGTTTACTTTCAGATGGATGTTACTATTGCTTCCGCTATCATGTCAATGATATGAATGGTTTTACTTTCATGTTTGAAAAAAAAAAAAAAAAAATTGTTTGGTAAATTTGGTGTAATTCTTTGGATCCCTTGGCGGAGCATTACAATAATCATGGCACTATTTAGCATAGCAATAAAAAGAAAGTTAAGCATGTCATTGAGGAAATTGAAATAATTATGAAGTGATCATTCTTGGTAAGTTGGATAAAAGAACTAATGGTATAAGACTTTTTATGTAGAATATACAACAATAGACTATAGTGGATTCAAAATTATTATATACAAGATTCATTAAGCATTTAAGTAAGAAAAAAACTTAGGTTTTCTTTCTTCTAATTTTTTAATGAGAATAGATTCATCAATTAAACAACACCATTAGAATCTATGGTCATGACTAGCTTATCTATATCCATGAATAGCTTAACTTGCATTATCTAAATCCTAACCTAAACCATGACAAACCTAAACTAGACACTCGTATCAAACAATGACACTCAAAAAGTGATCCATGAGCACTCTCCAATTATTGCAAAATATTATTATGTACTATGAATGGTGACTACTAATCCAATTTGTCTTGTATGAGTATAATAGAACCATGTCTCAATTAAATTATTGGTTCTTACATTCAGTGTAAATAGGAAGAATACCTATAACATAGTTTTTCAATGCATTAGGCAAAACCCAACAGTTTATTGTGTTGCTAAGGCAAAAGGGAAAAAAATTCAAAACTTCATTCTAAAGATTCTGCTATTGCTATCAGAATTTAACTTGTAGTTTTTTATTAAAATGTATTGATTCATGTTTCATAAACTCATATGTTATGAGAATGAATGACACATTTCACTTATTTCACCTAGGTGATGTTCACAGAGGTGAATTGGAACATAGGTTTTAAGATAAACTTCTGATAATAAAGAATTCTTGTCCAATCGAATAGGTAGAACATAATAGACATATTGATTCATGTTTTCTAAATTGTGATTTAGAAAATCTTATTGACCTATATTTAATAAATTGTGAAATGTAAAAACTCATCTCTCATGATCACAATAATATTTATAATGTTTAGTTTTTCTTTAAACCTCATTCTAAAGATTATACTATTGCCTCCTTCTAAAGATTATATCATTGCTATCATAGTTCAATGTGTAGTTCTCATTCAAGATCATTGATCTATACAAATTGTGAGTGTCATGGTCTTAGATAAGGAAATCTAGCAAGATGCTAAAACTTATTGATTCTCAACTTGAAGAAGTCAAAGAGCTTAATTTCTAATAACTACAAGTGAGCTATTTTCTTAAGCTCTGTCACACCATCTAATCAAATCCGAATATGTTCAATCAACACTTATGCACCATGGGAATTCCATGTCTTTATAGGTAGAAACATACTTTATTTTCTATTTTATATTTGAACTAATCCTAAATATGATAAGAGGAGAACCATTATCTTTTTTTGCACTCAGGGACTCTAGCAATGAGAAATGAAAAGTTAGAGAGGATTCCTGGATCAAAATGCTTTATTACTTAATCTCAAATTCCAGAGTCATCAGAGGTAAGCTTTGAAAATTTTATCAATTCTCTTCTCTTATGACACTTTTCATGTTTATAAAATTTTGAAAAATAAGACTTTCTAGGAAGGAAACCCTGAAAGGGATCTTCTATCAAATGTGATTCCTCCAAGTGAAATTGGAGTGAGCTTTAAGGATATTGGAGCTCTTGATCAAGTAAAAGAAACACTTAAGGACTTGATAATGATTCCCTTACAAAGGCCTGACCTATTTTCTAAAGGATAAATTTTAAAGGTCAGATTTTATTCTTATCAAATTTCCAGTTGCAAAAGTAGAGAACATACCATAATCTCTAAAATTCTTGTTAGTATCCCCAATTTTTATTTTATACAATTTTGAGCAATAGTCCAATTTATTAGATAGTAAAACAACTTGGCTTCCATTCTAAACAAAATTTGACAATGGTAATGGTTCACTCTAATACTGCATTTTATTTTGATACAAACTATAATGGAAAAAATTAACCATCATGTTGCATTGCAGCCTTGCAATGGTTTTCTACTCTTTGGTCCTCTAGGAACTAGAAAGACAATGCTTGTAGAAGCATTTGCAACCAAATGTGGGGAAAATTTCCTAAATATTACAATGTCAACCATCACATCAAAGGTACAAATGTGAAAAATTGATCAATAATTATTTGCTCAAATATTTCTCCAATTCTTTTATACTATTTGGTGAAATGTTTGTCTTCTTGTGGTTGTATTGGCATGGTGAAGCTAAAAAGTATACCAAAGCTATATTTACAGTGGCAAGTGAAATTGCTCTATGTTTAATATTTATAGATGAGGTAAGCACTATAATCAGTAACATGGAAAATGTTTTTTTTCTTATAATTTCTAGATCTATTTTTTCATATAATTCATGGATTTGTCTTTAATAGATTGACAGTATGTTGGGTGTGAGGAATATTGTAAAGACTGCCCCTGCAAAACCAATGCCACATCAACAATCTCCATAAAATATGGAAAATTCAATGAGAGTCAAAGTCATTTGAATATTGACCAGTCAACATTAGTTGATTACCTATCATTAACTTTAACAAAAATGATACTTATACATATATGCTCAAATGTAAAAGAAACCATAATTTCATTACCAGAATACTAAGATGTATCATTTATGTCGACCTTTAGACAGAAGCTCAAGATTTTGTCTAAGAACACAAGGGCAAGAATATTGTAGGAGTGTTTTACCACCCTACCACAAAGCTATGAAGCTTCCCCAAAATCTTTCCTGACATGAAAGATGCCCAGCCTAACAATGAGGAAGACTAACCAGGTAAAACCAAGAGAAGTAATGGAATTGTGCAATACATTATTTATAACATATTCATAAAATCTCCATCCATCCCAAAAGGTAACATAATGCACTAATGCAATAGAAAATCAAATGAACACATTCATAGTTTCTCAATATGCACTATCTACACATAGGCATTTCCATAAGTTATTTCAATAAAATATGCATTCCTTAAGAGTTATCATAATACAACATTCATAGCATGTGAAATATTTGAGTTGTACAAGAATTCCTGAGTATTATCTCAATATAAATCTCAAGCTTCTCATGAAATTCTTGGACAATAAA
This sequence comes from Cupressus sempervirens, assembly GCA_028749045.1. Classification (NCBI taxonomy): domain Eukaryota; kingdom Viridiplantae; phylum Streptophyta; class Pinopsida; order Cupressales; family Cupressaceae; genus Cupressus; species Cupressus sempervirens. The sequence continues at coordinate 762,892,818 of CM053786.1, read as the reverse complement.
TAAGAAGGATTCATATCATTCTTTCCTAATTTATTAGATGGAAGCATACTTTCAATTTCCTAAATCACTAGGAACTTTCATCCATTTTGAACAACATTATTCCAAAGTAAAAACATATGCAACATTTAAGCATTAACCAAACATATAATCATAGACATTCACTGTTCATCAACTTAAACTTAACACAATAGGATACAATACACCCAAAATTATGTTATCAACTAAATGCATCTTTATCCTAATGACATCTCACTAATTTGGTATAGTATATATCTGAACATTCACAACTAAACAATTAAAGAATTGATTCAAGATTATAAAATAGTAGGGTAACCACTCAAGAAAAAGAAGATTTGGAAGAATGGTTATTATGTTTCAAGACAAAACTAAATTCAGTCCAATCAAGAAGTCAAGAACATCACAAGTTCAATAATATTCATATTTTAATAGTAGGGAAGTTTTGTTTCAATTTATGATCAATCATAGTAAATTTTCTCTTGACTCTATTAATGAGTAGCAAGCACTTTTAGAAAAACAAAAACCTAAAACTCAAAGCCACAAGGGAAATGGTGGAATAAATCTCCTATGTTGGCAGTTTAAGGAGTCAATGATTTGAATGAAATCTGAGTTTCAAGTATTTCCCATCAAAATCTAAGTAATTATGGTGAGTGTAAATTTAGTAACTAATATGTAATTAAACTATTGCTAAATGTCACATATTGAATTCGCTCACCATTGGAAACCATCTTTATCTAGCACAACTGAGACTACAACTTCTCAATGGTCCAATTCTTGCGTTAGTATCCACAAATTATTGGAGATATTTAACCATACACTAGTGTCTAAGAAGGTTGAGATGATCATTACCCTATTGATCACAAAAGACAAGGAAAATGGAGCCTTTTTGAGCTTCCTCCATCACAATAGAAAGGTTTCATTAATTTTGAGTTGGGAAGAAAGATGATTGAGGTTGAGGCCAATAAGGTATTACACCTCAAGACCCCAAACGACTCAAAAAGGTAGATATTCACCAATTGAAAGAGGAAAATACAGAAACCAATGCTCACGAAGAAGGAATAGAGGAATATCTACTCAATTACCCAAGGATATATGCAAGCCAATGATAGAGAATGATCACAATTAAGACAAGCTATGGAAAATGGAAGCTTCATTAAATATGTCAAAGGTTCATTGCAGAGCACAATCACCACAACTATTTGACCAAAAAACCCCTTTACCCTATCAATTACATTTCCTCAAAAATCTTGACTACCATACAATCAAACCCATTTTATGCATGTCCTCAAATCATTGTCATCCACAACAACACGTTCCTCTGAGCCATTTTGTCAAACAAGTCACTTGCCTTGTTTATGCTTCCACATTTTGCATACATGTCAGATTAAGTTTCTTAAGAATATAGAGTTCTAATAATTGAAAATGCGTAGAGCTTGCACAACTATATGTTAGCCAGGAATCCCAAATAGAACTATATTAGATGATTGATACTTCAATAGATACCATTTTGTACAAAAACTAAAATAAAGACAAATGGTGTGGGGGATAACAATTAAAAGTAACTATATAAAAATTACAAAGAAACATAATTTAGAAAAGCTTAAATTTGGATGAAGTTTTATACTAGATTTGCATCATCAGAAATGGCATGATAATGTCTCAAACGTGTTAAGTAAAAACATCTAATCACAATAAGGCATACAAATACGTTTATATGCTTTTTGTTTTTTTCAACATACAATTCTTTTTTTTTATTTTTTTCCAAGGAAGGTTTGTCTCTCCTTCCTTCTCTTATTGGAAAAATGATCAAGCATGACATGGCTAAGTAATCATTTATGGAATTCAAAGCATCTTAATAGACTACAGTCCAATGAAAGACACCCAACTAAAACTATATATGAATGTAGATTCACAGTAAATTTTCGACAATAATGACCTTCACTCAACAATGATTAATATTTCAATAGTGTACATTGAGAAAATTTAAAGAAAAGGCACCTGGATTATGCTTCAGTACAGTGCAGTGCCTTCCAAGATCTTGTGACTGATGTATTTCCAAATCCCCCTTTCCATCTTTTTGCCTTTTCCTTAATAGAGAAACTGCAGAGCTCTAGAGAACCCAACAGAAGAGCCATTAGGATAATTGAAAAGATGAAAAAGTGATTTGAAGAGGACGAGATTGAATTTAAGATTCAAGATATTGGAGGGTCTAAGAACCCCCATTTTCACCGCCCACTTCACTCTTGTTTATCTCCCTTTGAAACTATTGCAGATAATACATTGTAAGTAACAAAAATAACTTTTACCAATATATAGAATTGATTAATTAAAATACAGGTGGAATCCCAATACAAAATTATTTGATAAATGAAAGAGTGGGTTGTGATAAATATAGAACATGAGACCATGCGTAGAATAAAAAGTGAGCTTTTGCTAAACAAAAGAGAAAGAGAGAGTATTAGTTCTTGCTGCCACTAATAGACCATTTGATTTTGATGAAGCTGTCATGCAAAGGATGCGTCAAAGGTATTTTTCTTTCAACGTGGTCTTTAATATAATGCACATTCCAAATTTACTCATTCTTGAGGAGTTGATTTGCATAGAAAATCACATGGCAGAGTATTAGAGTTTTATTGAAATCATTAAAGTATAAATTGTTGAGTTTATACTTCTTATCTAATAACTAATATATCAATTTTACTGAAATCATTTCCAATAGAAAATAGAAGCATTAAGTTAAAAAAATCACATGCATCAAGTGAGAGTATTTCTCTTCTTCCTATAAATATTGATGACACAGTGTAAGCCCATGGACAAGTGAATTTGGGAAAAAAATTATTATTGATTGTCATATGACCTGATCTATCTAATGTAAGGATTTCCATTTCAAACTTTATACTGACTACCTAAATTTCTTGTAGGTATTTGCTGGTTTTCTTGTGAATGGGACATATATGGCCAAGCTACTTAATTGGAATGAGAAATATGGAGAAGGAGGGTCAAGGGAAAATAATGCAATCACTTATTTTACATAGGCTATGTATACAATAGTTTTTTGATCCAATATAGAAAATGGATTCTTCCACTACCAAAATCATCAAAGTAATGTGTATATACATTGCAAATGTCAATAGTTTGTTTAATTGATTTTTTTTGGAAAAAACTTCAATCCATAACAAGATGTAATTTTCAATGTTACTTTAAGATAGAATGGGTTGTTTTCTATATCAAAGGATTCTATTATTTTCTTAAAATGAGATTTATTTTTCTACTCCAGCTTGCATGTTCAAGAATTTTATTTATTGAAATGATTAGAAAGTGGATTATGTAAACATGCCACACAATTTTAAAAAGTAGCCATAAGGCATAAATTGAAATAATTGATATTTATTTTTGACCTTTAAAAGGGTTATATAAAGTTATAAGTACCATTTGCAACATGTTTAGAAGTCGGGAAAATTATCATGACAATGGTTATAATAATTATGGAAAAGAATGTCAAAGCACTCCAACTAGAACATAATCTACTCAATGACCAACCAAGAGAAAACTAAGCCTCAACTTGAGGACTAAAAAGAAAAATCTAACATACACAATAAAATAAAATGGATCAAATCTGTCCTGAAAAACTTCTGGAACTCTAGATTATTTATTTTGTTGGAACATAGCTTTTTAGCTACAAAAACTTAGAATGTTTTTTGTTTCCAAATCCACTAAATGACCAAGCAAGAATAAACTTAACCCTTTTCAGGTATGTTGTGAAACAGTTAGCCTCAATTTGGAGGATTACAATCTAACCTATTGGATCAAACCTTCTGGAACTCTGTATCCTTTATTTTCTAGAATATAGTTTTTCAACTAAAAATCCTTAGAATGATTTTTTTTTCAAAAATAAAGATTATTTCTTCTATTGATCCTTATAAATCTAGATAAATTGATGAAACACCAAAAGAACAAGTGTATTCTAACAGAAACACCCCAACTATTTCAACGAGACATTTCCTAGAGAATATAAAGAACAAGTGAGAAATACATGTTAATGCTAGAAAAATCTACTTAGCCCTTGAAACATTCCCTTATTAATACACCATATTATTTTCTCTTTCACCCTTTCAAATCATGAACCCTATCTAAAAAAATCTAGTCACCTGTAGATTTATCATACTTAAGAAGCACTCTAAAGGGTTCAGCAGTGGACCATTTGAACATGTAGAGCTCGTCGTGGTAGGAATTTGGGGATCAAGTCCAGTGGTGTCTACTTTCAACAACCTACAAGGAGAAATAAGTCACTCTTGAACCATAATGAGGAGTCTATCAAAAAGCCCTTTTTTCTATAATTGAACTAGTAGTCCTTTGTATCAAAGCCAGAGCTACATCTGTGCATAGTTCTTCCAATTGAGTGAAACATACTTACCCAAGAACCATCAACATATAGAACATCATACTGAAGCATGGAGAACTATGGCTCAAAGGAAGAAACTAGAGAAATAAACCACACTCAAATTCTAATGAGGAATTGCAACAATAAGCCACACTCAAATGCCAAATATCTAATGAAATAATGATGAGCATTATTTTTTTTTTTGATATTATGAACCTAAGTTGGTCAAAATTTTGACCAACTTGGGAAAAAAACAAAAATAAAGATATTGAACAACTATCTTGAGGAGTTGGTAAAAAATTTAGGTCAAAGCTTGACCTCTAATGTACTAGTGTGGTTTTGTCACATCAAAGGTCATTTAGTTGTGACCATCAAACTTCTATGTTGTCTTCATGTCATGGGCCTGTTGGCCTCTTCTCCTTTGTCAAGATTAGTATGCCAGTCCATTGGTAGTTGCATTGGATCTTAACACCTTTTTCTTCTTGTTAACTAGTTTCCAATCAATGACAATACTTCAATGTTTACTCAATGCTTGAGTTCACTACTCACCATGTTTTCGGTCAACCATGCTAGTGTAGATTGGTACAACAATTTTTCCCTTTATCGTTGATGGAAAAAGCTCTATACTTAGAAGTAAATCTATAGGTTAACAAGACTTACATTTCTACACAGGTTTGTGCTTGTCTATCCCTTCTTTTCCTATTTGTGGTCTTACATTTTATTTTATCTTCTTATTCGACTTACTTTACAATATTCCTTATGCATGAATTTTCTTTATTATTTTCATACTCTTCCTATGTATATGCTTTCCTTCTTCCATTTCCTTTGTGATTCATCTTCATCATCTCCTCCATTGTGTTGCCTCTTCATCCTATAGTCATCTCTTCCTATGGTGTCTTTATTTTTTCATAACATTGCTTCTCTATTGTCTTGTAGATGAGTTATCTCCCCCAATTTTGTCATCAATATAACAAAGGTTTAAAAGTGTTACCAAATATACTCTGCCTTGATATGCTTCTCCTACCTTAATTATGGGGCCTGGGGCTTACAATTTCTCAAAGATATCCTTGCACTCTTCCCTTACTGTATTCAATAGTCTCCTAAGCCTCTTTCAAGCGATTGAGAGCCAATGTGGCACTCCTCAATTTTTTCAATTGTCTATTAAGAGAATCTTCTGCCTTTTCAGGTGGCTTGGCTACCTGAGCATTTGCATCATTCACTACTACGTTTTGGGTTGAATTGTGATGGTAGTGTAATTTGCATGTGATTTTTGCAAATTTCCTTGATGTGATTGTAATATAGACAATGCCCTCATTATTGCAACATCCACATGATTGTAAACAAAAAAAGAAAAATAATTCTCATTTTCCCCAAATTTTGTGAAGTACGAACATAACAATGATGAATAGAACTAGGGTGAATGAGCTAGGAGGGATTGATGATGTTTTAGTGGTGCCACAAATTATGCTACTCAAATCTGAAGTACGAATAAAACTAGGGAGAATGAGCCAAGAGGGATTGATGACATTTTTGTGCATTTCAAATGGCATTTTTTATATGTTCTCCTGCCTTTCTTATGATTTCATTCCCCTTCTTCCTTTTGATCTTGATGACTTAGGTATACTATAACCCACATCAAATATTACGAGAAGTTTGAAAAGTCTATGAAATGTTAGCTTTGCAACCCCATAGTGTATGTTGTCTGGCTTATCCTCAATTTTCCTAGGTATTTTAAACATGGTACCAAATGTAATGGTGGTAATCAATGGTGCCACTACTATTTGAATATTAATAATACCTTCCTCTCCCCCTTGTTTCAAATTATTTACATTGCTTGGATGAGAAGGTGTACTAGATTTTGATAGGAGATGAAATCGAATACCTCCTTTCCCTTCTATTTTCTGTTGAGTGATGACACAATTGGGTTTTTCTTTGTCTTCTACAAATGTTATGCAAGTTTAGTCATGCCCTCATTGTTCACTGCATTCACATTGATACTTGTTAGTGAGAGAAGATACTTTAGTAGTTGCACTCAACCATAAAATAATATTACACTGTGCTTCTAACACTTAAAATAGGCCTTTTTCCAGAGCATTACAAACTAAAATTATACTTAAATAGTGGAACATTTCAAGACCACTAAAATTTTATTTATATGTTATGAGCACATTTCAAAAAATAAAACTAAAAACTACCTATAGAATATAGAGAGTCATAGTTCTAACTAAATAATCCACTTATTTAGAAACCACTTTCACATTAGAAACTAACTATGAAAGGCTCATAACTTAGAATCCCATATTTGTTGTCCATTTGTGATTTAAAATTGAATCTCCACAATAAGCATTCAATGCTTTATTTATAAGATGTATAAATATAAATAAATAGTAAATCTTGATAGATTTTATTATTGATGAATGTTAACCCATTTAGATGTCAATTTTTAAACATCATTATGAAGATTGCAACAACAAAATGTACCTCTATAATTGAAGCACAATGCCAAAACTTGGCAAGTTTTTTATCCATCAAGCTTTCACTTCTCCATCACCATGGGCCTTTTTTGACTCTTCCCTTTTCCTACAATCAAACATAACCCTCTACTTCGTGACACCCAAAAATTATATCCTTTATGGTTTTTAATTTTAGGAGCATTGACTCTCTTCCACTCTACGCTAGCCAAATTTTCTTTTGTGGCTTTATAATGCTTACTATTGAGTCTTCCATTGCCATTAAAAGATGATTATCAAAGTATTTATCCATATAATTCTCAAATGTTATAAAAGAAAAATATTAGATTAAATTATATAAAATAATTTACATAATCAATAATCAAAATGAGTTATTTGAAAAGAGCCTATAACACAATGGTAAATTGTGAGCCTCTTATCAAAGAGGTCTTGGGTTCAAATCTACTCCCAATTAATAAATAATAATAATAATTAATCACAACACATAATAATGAGTCTTGGCTTTGGCCTCTTACCAATCAAAAAAATGAATTTTCTAAAAATGATAATTAATATCTCTATGCATGCCTTACATTATTATAATATATAAATCCTATTATTTTAATGAAATAATAAAAAATTACAAAATAACTTAGGGCCCATTTGTTTGCTGGCATAGGAATTGAAAACTAGAATAGAAAAATAGAATGGAAATGAGAATAGAAAAGGGCAATCCCAATCCTGTTTGGTTCACTTGGAATTTGATTGGAAATATTTTAATCCATTATTTGGTTGGACAACAATGGAATAGGAATAAGGTTAAGTTTTTTATTTTTAAAAATATTTCCCTTCATTTTTTTTGTTTTTATTTATTATTTTTCGGTTAATTTTTTCAATAATGGTAAAACGATTAATTTATTTTCATTTTATTTTTTTCATTGAAGTTAATGAGAAATATAATTTATTTCATTTTTTTAAACAAATATATATAATAATAAAATGTTAGAAAAAAAATTTAATTAAAAAAAATATTTAACAATTTTTTATTTTTTTAAAATCAAATTGGGAATAGGAATGGCCTTCACTAACAACTATTTTTTGAAATGGACATATGCTCATTTTAGGGGCAAAATTGGAATATGTTTGCCTATTCTCTATTCCTATTTGGAGTACCAAACAGAGAATACATTTCCTATTCCAACAAACAAATGGACCCTTAATGAAAGAAGTAGTTTAACCCTCTAATAGCATGAGATGCACATCTATACCAATAATTCTAGCTTCATTTTGAAAAGAGCTCTTCCCATTTCTCTTGTGTGCTTCTAGTGTAGTTATTGGTAACAGTATGGGTATAGTGGTCTCATCTTTTATCATTTTTTTTCTTATTGTACATTCATAGATTCTTTGTTGTTTGTATTTTGAATATTCGATCTATTACTCTTTAGGTCTCGTTGGATTTTTTTTAATGGTGTGCGCCTTCCTATTATCTAGGCCTTTATTTATTTGTGGCATGTTGGGTTTGGCTAGATGCTCCTTTGACCTATGGTGTGGTAGGATTGAAGATCACTTATAAATCTCTTGGCAGACATTCAATTTGGAGTTCTCATACTCTTTTGCTCAACAAAATTCCCTATCTTGTGCTCAATCCTCTCTATTACAACTTTTTAATAGAAAGTGATTTGACAAATTATAAAATATTATGGAGTTAATTGGTTGAAGTTTAAATTCAATTTATCTGGCATTCTCTTATTTTCTTGCGTTCATAAATTTTAGAGTCCCAAAGTCAGCTCATGGAGAATATAATTGAGATTTATCTTAGTGATAGACGATATTTTCCAATAGCACACCAATCTACTATAGACAATGATATAGTATTAGTATGGTTAATCATAAATATGTAATCAATATTCTCCTTTTTGTAGCCCTTTGATTCTTCATTATATGGTGGCATGTTTGGAGTTTGGTATGTTGGTCCTTTGACCTATGTCATCATAGTAGGGTAAAGGATCCTTTTTAGATCTTTTGGTGGACATTTTTTCTTAGGACCTTATGTTCCTTTTCCCAACAAAAATTCCTATCTTATGCTCAATCTTCCCTATCATCAGTTTTGGATAGAAAGTGATTGACAATAGAGTAATATTACTAGTAATTGATTGATCTATGGATTCAATAGCTTTGGTGATCTCCTCTCCCCCTTACATTTATATATTTTAGAGGGCTAAAGGCCTGAGATAATATAATTGAAATTTATCTTTGTACTAGAATTCGTTTTACAACATATTAACCTATTATGAATAGAAATATAGTACTTTGAATGGTAGACTACCCTCCTACTAAATATCTCAATATGATTAACCAATTCCCCCCTTCATTCATGGAGCGGTCCTCGTTTTGAAGCAAAGACAATGCTCATGGTTAAGATTGACTCAGCCTCTACAAATTTTATATAAACTACCCACATTAACTCTCTTAAAAATTATATAATGACTGATGTTCATAAATTGTCAAAAATATTTCTCAAAACTATAAAAATATTCATACTAGTGTACAAAATGTATTTGAAGAAATACCTGTGATAACTACTTTCAGAGCCTGATACAGATTTCCATCCATAGCAGGCGTTGTATTTTCCTTCACCAACCTTAACGTTGTGAACAACATAAACTCCGGCGTCATGTGGACTCACATAATCAGAATGAAGAACCCCTACAATGAGAGAGTTATCAAAGGCAGACAAGTGAGGATACAAGTCGCTCTTTGGGCACTGCTTCTCTTTCCATTGTGAGCTGGCCTCGCCTGTGCAAACGTTAATACGAGCAATATGATCGAAAATGGCGTTCAATTCGAGACATCAAAATCATATTGTCTTCTTGCACATTAATATATGTCAATTTGGGACTATTCATTTTTTTTAAAGTATCTATCGAGTTATTTTATCAAATCTCAAATGATTTTTATTAACAAACATCTAGTTATGTGAGAATTCATCATTGTGCATTAAAAAATAATGTAATGATATATTATGAAATGTAATTTATACTATTTTTCACTTGTTCCATTAGACATCAAAATTATATATTCTCTTCTTGCATGTTATTTTTAGTATTATCTAAATATTTAAAGAATCAATTTAGTTGTTTGATGAATTTTCAAATAGTCTAACTTATTAACATTCATTTTAGGAGCATCAAGGTATTGTATACCTTGCACAAGAAACAATTATTAATCGTGTAAAATAAATATTTATTTGTGGTGCATTGTAGACAATGTTGTAAGATACATTAAGTATTTGTTTAGATCTATGTGTTGAGTTGTATGTAACATTAATTTGAATTCTTTTAGGTGTGGTTTGTACATGTGAACAATTAAGAAATTTGGTATTAAATGATAGATGTGGGATTAATGTTTCCAAATATTTATAACTTTGAGATACATTTTTTTACCTTACCACTGAGTCATTTTGCCAAAAGTGATTATTAAAAGCAAATGAACATATTTAGTGAGTGAGTCATGTTTGTTGACATAGCATTGAGCTCTCTTGTAGAATGCATATGTAAAATATTGCTTGACATGGTGATTGAGTCGCGTTAGTTGACATCGCATTGAGCTCTCTTGTAGGATGCATATGTAAAATATTGCATGACATGGGTGCTTACGAACTTGGAAAAATAGACACACATGTTGGATACAATTGTCTAATTGTGTGGTGTCTTTGATGTTACACAAATATCATATCAGTTGGCAATCAGCACTTACTAAGCTCAGTTGGTCAGCCAGGCAATTTTCTGTGTCTACCAAGCATTCCTAGAAATTACTCTATGCAGACAGTGCCTACCGAGCTCACTCAGGTGTCGAAGGAAAATGTGGTAGAAAGTAGTGTTAATCATGCTCTCATGGTTAACGAATGAAAGAGTGTTTACCGAGTTCACTCGGTCTCCAAAGGATTTTGTAAGTTCACAGTGTTAACCAAGCATCTGTTGGTTAACACAGGAACTCATTTTAGGATCAATGTTTACTGAATAGGGTCGACCAATGAAGGATTTTGTTAAATAAAGTTTAATTATTTCAATTATTGATTCCAGCCGACTAAGGTAATGATTATTGGTAATTGTAAGTTGTAATTGAGCCGACTTGATAATCTGAATGGTATAAATATAAAGTCAAGTTGAGATTCTAAAGCATGAGCGAGTATGCAAGTGTATTGATTGTTTGGAGAGGAAAGTGTGAGTGAATTTGAAGGATGGTCAGTTATCCTTGAGGAGTAGCAAAGTTATATTCGATCAAGAAGGATCTAGTCTGAAGCAGAAGAGAGATCTGTAATCAGCAATTTAGTTGCATCTCATTCAGGTCATTTCATTGTTACTTTCTTACCATTGTAGTAGAGATTCCAAAATCTCTTAATAGAGTTGGTTTAACATCTAGTTGCAAATCCTCTAAAAAGGTGACAGTTCCATTGAATTGTTTTAAGACCTCTTGCAAGACCACTCCTAATAGAGTGATTAAATCCTCTAACAAGGTCACACCTAACAGTGTATTTTGTAACCTTTAACCAAGTTGGCTACTAATAGGGTTCACTTCAAAAGAGTGAAAATTAGTAGCTAGTTACTTGGTGGTTTTTTACATATTGGGTTTCTACGTTGAATCTGGTGTCTCAAGTGTTCATGTTGTTTCTTTTATGCTTGAATCATTGTGGATGTTTAAGATCTGTTAAAGTTAACATGCACTGCATTTATCGAGTTACAACATTTTAAGTATGTTTACCGAGTGACAACAGTAAATAGTTTTATCAGACATCTAAGGGATCTATGAAATTATTTTAGGATAACTGATTCACCCCCCCTCTCAGTTACTCCATCTATATTTCCAACAATTGGTATCAGAGCTTTTGGTGCTTGTAGGAAAGGTTTCAGGGACCTAACCTAAAGATTAAGATGTCTTACAAGAGAGAAATTCCAAGGCTTAATAGAGATAACTTTTCAGCATGGCAGGGTCTTATGAGACTTCATCTAGCTTCCATTGGTGATTTAGGATTGAAATACCTTGATGAAGAATACACAACTCCTTCTGGTACATTATCTATTAGTGACATTTCTGAGAAAAAGACTCATAACACCATGATGATAGACATTGCATTTGCTCTAAGCTATGAGGAATTTGATGATATCAAGGACTACAAAGCTACCTTTGAAATGTGGAACAAGGTAAAAGATATCTACGGTGGTGATGAAAATGTGAGGAGAGCCAAAGTAGAAGGCCTTAGAGGACAATTTGATCAGATGAGAATGAGAGAGGATGAAAACATATCCAAGTATGTTGAAAGAATCAAAGCAAGTGGTAGTGCAATTAAATAGTTGTAAGTAAAGTTCTTAGAATATTGCTTCCCATTTATGCAATTAGAGTATCTTCTATTCAAGAAAGAAGATGTGAGGCAAATCATAAGATAACTTTGGGTACCTTAGTAGGAAGATTGACAACCTTTGAGTTAGATAACTATGACAATTATGTTCCGAATTCCAAGAATATTGAATCTGCATTTGAGGCCAAGCTTTCACTTAAGGAAAAAGACAAGAAAATAAAGGACACTCAATTAGAAAGTAAAGAAGAATCAGAGGAAAGTTATGACAGTGATCTTGAAGTTGTTGAAGTTCTACTTGCAAGGAAATATTCTAGAGGCAGAGTAAAATATAAAGGTAAAGTTCCCGTAATTTATTTTTCATGTGAAGAAATTGGTCATATTGCAGCCAAGTGCCCAAACAAAGCAAGGAAGGATGAGAAGAAAGGTCATAAGTGCAATGGCAAGAAGGATTTAAATCATTCAAGGACAAAGGTAAGAAAACCTATTTTACAGCTAAGCATTTTGATAATAGTGAAGATGAAATAGTTTACATTGTTGTGAAAGATGAATCTGATAATGATCAAGAAGATAAGATGGCACTTATCTCTCATGTGAGAAAAAATGATACATGGATCATAGATAGTGGATATTCACATTATATGACTGATGACAGAAGAAATTTTGAAAATTTTGAAGACTATAATGGTGGTAGTGTAAGGTTTGGAAACAATGAACCTTGTTGCATAAAAAGGAGAGGGTGAATCTCATTAACCAAAGAACTTGTATGTGGTAATGCCTATTAGGTTGAAGGACTAAAACATAATATATTGATTGTGGCATAGCTAATCAACATTGGATTCAAGGTAGAATTCATGTATGGCAAGGCAAGAATACTGGATGACAAGGGAAAACTAATTGGATTAGGCAAACAAACAAAAGGTAACTTGTTTTATCTTGATCTTGGTGAGTGCTCATGTTTTATTGCTCAAGTTGAAGAAAGTTGGTTATTGCACAAAAGGTTATGTCATGTAAATTTGGATAACATGGTGAAGATAAAAAAATTCAAGAAAGTAAGAGGCATTCCTAGTTTAAAGAAACTTGATGTTGGTCTATTCAAGAATTGTTAGATTTGTAAAATGGGAAAGACTAGTTTTAAAAGTAAAAACTATCAGTCTAAAGATATTTTGAAAATTGTCCATACTGATTTGTGTGGTCCTATTGGAATTGAGACCTATACTGGAGAAAAGTTCTTCATTCTTTTTGTTGATGACTACTCTAGAATGATGACTGTTATGTATCTAAGAGAGAAGTCAAAAGCATTTGAGAAATTCAAATGGTATTTGGCAAGAGTAGAGAAGGAAATAGGGAAAAGAATGAAATTCTTAAGGTCGGACAGAGGTGGTGAATTCATCTCCAATGAATTCAATAAATTTTTCACTGAAAGAGGAATCAAAAGATAGATATTAGCCCCTGGAACTCCCAAACAAAATTGAATAGCTGAAAGGGGGAATTGATCTATCATGGATTGTGCAAGGACTCTAATGATTGACAAGAAAATTGCTATCAAATACTGGAAGGAAGCTATCAGCACTGTAGTTCATACCTTAAATCAAGTATAGTTGAAGAAGGACTCATTGAAAACCCCTTATGAGTTATGGTATGGCTATAAACCCAATGTAAGTTACCTGAAAGTATTTGGAAGTAAATGTTATATCTTGAAAGAATCTAGAAAATGAAAATTTGATGTGAAAGGTGATGAAGGTATATTTGTAGGATATTCTTGCAAGAGTAAGGCATATAGATGTTTGAATTTGTCTACTCACAAAATCATAAAAAGTGCACATGTAAAAGTTGATGAGTTTGCAGAAAGGACTAAAGAAGAAAGTAGAAAGGAACTAGAGGATTATAGGAGATTTGTTTACATTGAACCTGATACATTGCCAGACACATCTATCAATCAGGAGACTACTACTCCTGAGTCTTCCACAATCAATGAGTCACAAGAAGTTCAAACTGAGTCACAGTCTGAAGCTACCAAGCCAATGCCTACCGAGTCTAAAGGACCTGAGCCACAAATAGATCAACTAGAGATAGAAGTTGAAATTCAAAATGAAGACAGTGGAACTTAGTCAAAAGGAAAAGAACCTATATTGGCCAAGTATGTCAAGAGGCATCATGCACCAAATCAGATCATTGGAGATAAATTAAAAGGTACTATGACAAGAAGTAAGCTAAAAGGTACTTGTTTACTTGCTGATTTTGAACTTAGAAATGTCAAAGATGCATTGGAAAATGAAAGTTGGATTGAGGCTATGAATGAAGAAATAGAGCAAATAGAGAAGAACAAAACCTACACTCTTGTACCTAGGCCTAAAGATAAAAATTTGATTGGAACAAAATGGGTATTCATAAATAAGTTGAATGAAGATGGTAAAGTATCAAGAAACAAAGCTACATTGGTGTGTAAAGGATATTCTCAAGAAGAAGGAATTGATTAATGGTGAGATTTTTGCTCCTATTGCAAGATTGGAAGGTGTCAGAACCTTACTTGCATATGCAGCACATAAAAGATTTTTAGTATATCAAATGGATTTTAAATATACATTTCTCAATGGTATTCTTGATGAAGAAGTCTACATTTGAACAACCTAAAGGTTTTGTTGATCTAGACAAAAAGGACATGGTTTGTAAGTTATACAAAGCATTGTATGGTCCAAAACAAGCTCCTAGAGCATGGTATGAGAGATTGCATAACTACCTTATTCAAATTGCTTTCTAGAGAACTAATGATAATAGTAGTTTGTACATCAAGGAAGGACCAGATAACAAGATTATCTTGGCAGAAATATTTGTGAATGATACTTTGTTTATAGGAAATGATGATCTATGCAAATAATTTTTAGAGGAAATGAACAAAGAGTTTGAAATGTCTATGTTTGGTGAGATTAAGTTCTTTGTTGGTCTTTAGATACAACAAAGCAAGAATGGTATCTACTTTACACAATCTAAGTATATCAAGAAGATACTCAAGAAGTTTGGTATGGAAGATTGTAAACTAGTTGGAACCCCCATGTGTACTGGATTAAAGCTTACCAAAGATGATGAAACAAAAGAGGTAGATCAGACCTTATATAGATCAATGATGGGAAAATTGTAGTGTGTAGTTCATACAAGGTTTGATATTGCTCTTGCAGTTGGTATAGTAGCAAGATTCTCAGCAAAACCCAAAGAAAATCATATGATGGCAATCAAAAGAATCTTGAGATACTTGAAAGGCACTGAAGATTATGGCTTATGGTATAAACTTGGAGGAAAATGGACTTAAAAGTGTTTACTGATGTTGATTGGGCAAGAAACATTGATGAAAAAAAAAGTACAAGTGGTGGAGCATTCTTTCTTGGAAAAAGGTTGGTATCTTGGACAAGTAAAAAGCAAAATTGCACATCCCAATCTAGAGTAGAGGTAGAATATGTTGTAGCAGCAGTGAATTGTTCTAATATTATTTGGTTGAAATAGTTGTTAGAAGGCATGAAGGTTGAGATCAAAGAACCGATTGTCATGTTTTGTGATAATGCTAGTGTAATTAACATATTTGAGAATCCAGTGATGCATTCCAAAACCAAGCATATTGCTATAAAATACCACTTTTTTAGAGAATTAGTGTTGGACAAAGAAATCAAATTGGAATATGTCCATACGAAGTAACAGATTGCAAACATATTCACCAAGCCATTAGCTAAGGATGCAATCCTGTATCTGAGAGGTAAGCTAGGGGTCATTCCCCTATCTAAAGCTCACTAAAATAAAGTTTTAGTGATGCATCGACATGAGCCAAATTGAATATCAATCAGTTGATGCAACATATTCAAGGCAACATTACATATGAATTAGTACTCAAGGTACATTGATACTCATTTGGTATGTGTTGTCTTTGGCACGTGTTGTCAAAGAGGAAGAAGTTGCTGTCATATCTTTCTAAAATTTGTTTGAGGGAGAGTTTACTATTTGGAGAAGAAGCTATGTAATTCCTTCACAAAGGGAGATTATTGTATTAGAGAAGTTTGTGGCATAAAAATCTAAGAGGGAGAAACTTTCTATCAAATAAAGTCTTGTTTTCAAATTTAATTATGCTATGACATATTGTGTTGCCATCAATGCCAAATAGGAAGATTTTTGGATACAATTGTCTAACTGTGTGTTTTCTTTGATGTTACACAAATGTCACATTAGTTGGTAGTCAGTGCTTACCAAGCTCAATTGGTCAGCAAGGCAATTTTTTGTGTCTACCAAGCATTCTTGGAAATTACTCTATGTAGACAGTGTCTACCAAGCTCACTCAAGTGTTGAAAGAAAATGTGGTAGAAAGTAGTACTAACCAAGCTCCCATGGTTAACGAATGAAATTTAGTGTTTACTGAGTTCACTCGGTCTCCAAAGGATTTTGCAAGTTCATAATGTTAACCAAGCGTCTGTCGGTTAACACAGGGAATCACTTCAGGATCAGTGTTTACCGAGCAGGGTCGGCCAATGAAGGATTTTGTTAAATAATGTTTAATTATTTCAAGTATTGATTCCAGCCGACTGAGGTAATCATTATTGGTAATTGTAAGTTGTAATTGAGCCGACTTGATAATCTGAATGGTATAAATATAAAGTCAAGTTGAGATTCTAAAGAGTGAGTGACTATGCAAGTGTATTGATTGTTTGGAGAGGAAAGTGTGAGTGAATTTGAAGGATGGTCAGATATCCTTGAAGAGAAACAAAGTTATATTTGATCAAGAAGGATCTAGTGTGAAGTAGAAGAGATATCTGTAATCAACAATTCAGTTCCATCTCATTCAGGTCATTTCATTGTTACTTTCTTACCATTGTAGCAATGATTCCAAAATCTCTTAATAGAGTTGGTTTAACGGCCAGTTGTTAATCCTCTAATAAGGTGACAGTTCCATTGAATTATTTTAAGACCTCTTGCAAGGCCACTCCTAACAGGGTGATTAAATCCTCTAACAAGGTCACACCTAAGAGTGTGTTTTGTAACTTTTAACCAAGTTGGCTCCTAACAGGGCTCGGTTTAGAAGAGTGAAAATTAGTAGCTAGTTACTTGGTCATTTTTTTCATATTGGATTTCCATGTTAAATCTGGTGTCTCATGTTTTCATTTTGTTTCTTTTATGCTTGCATGATAATCATTGTGAATGTTTAAGATCTGTTAAAGTTAACATACACTGCATTTACCGAGTTATAGCATTTTAAGTATGTTTACTGAGTGACAACAATAATTAGTTTTATCAAACATCTAAGGGATCTGTGAAATATTTTTGGGATAACTAATTCACCCCCCTTTTCAGTTACTCCATCTATATTTCCAACAACATGTCATAAGAACTTGATGTTTCAAAAACTCTATACAGACCCTATAAGTCTATTATATATTTTTTTAATTAAATAATACTTGCGAATATAGTTAGTTTTGAAATTAATATTTTCTTCTTTAAAAGTTTTGTTAAAATATATTTTGTTTTATCTTAAAGCTTCTCTTTCATATATATGATTTCTTTATAGACAACATATAAGAAATGTTTTGATCTTAAATACAAGTTCATTGAATCTCACAGAATTAAGGTCAACCCTTTCATCATTTCTCTAAAATATTTCACCTCCTATTAGGATCATTACATTATTGTTAGATTTTTGTTCTATATATGGGCATTGTTGAGTTTGTACATAATCCAAATTATTGTTCTTCAAGTGTACACATCAATTCTCTTCAATTGATGTAATGATGGGTTTGTTATGGCATGAATGTGTTCTACAAAAACATGAAGCCTTATAAATAAGATCTTTTATAAGCAATGACATCTCCTTACTTGTATTTGAATGATAGAACTACTTGTTATGCTTCCATTCTTATGATTCAATTGCCCCTCTATTATTTGATGTCTTAGGTATACCTATAGCTCTCATCTTGTAAATGGTAAGACATGTCTCCTTCTACAGTTATGTCTATTTGCAGAGTTGTGCCAGTTCATTGTATTAGTGTTTCCTAACTAAATAGGTTGCTTCTTGTAACTAATGTTTATTACATGTTGTTTCTCATTTATGAACAATTTATCTTAATAGGGTAGCTTCATTATTATCATATGGTTAGTTTTGACTCTAAGCACTACTGAGCTTATATCTAAATTGTTATTACTTTTATCATCAATTATGACTATTGGAAAATCCTCTTCAACCTTCAAACCTCAAAAATTTCTATGGTGCATTGCTATAAAGTCCCTATAATCCCTTCCCTCAACATTAGTCAATGCTTCTCAATCATGACCATCTTTAGTAGTGATGATTTTTCCATAGTCCATCTAGTATGTGTCAAGTGTTTCTAAATCAACTATGTTATCTATAAACATTGATTAAAAAATCTACAGGGTTTATCTCAAACTACTTGGCATGTGAACCTCAAACTACAAGAAGGAATCAAATAGTTTATTTTCTCAAATTATCAAATGTGTGAGGAGATATGAATGGGAGAAAGATAGTCCAAATAAGTAATCAATATGAAATGGGAGTTGTGTTGATGTGATGGATGGAGATATAAATGGAGCATATTTATAAGGTGAGATGGGATCATTTGGTGACAAATGTGAAGAAGAAAGAGTGATAAAATAGATAATGCTTTGTGTTTGATCTTAATTGGTGATTAGTAAGAAAGAGTGCTTAAGAAGAAGAAAAATAAAAAATGATAGTTTTTGTAGTTATCATTTATTTATTGCAGACAACATATATAGTTAAACTAGAGTGTTTACACAAAATATATTTTATCTTTATATCAAGTTTTCCAACTTACTTATTGGGATTCACAAAAAATAATGTATTGTTAGGATTAATCATGCAAACAAAAATAAAAATTACATGCAAATATAACCAATATAAAAATAATTGCATAGAAGAGAACACAAGACACCAAAAAAAATAATAAATTGCATAGAAGAGAACACAAGACACTAGACAATAATTTCTCACTTGGAGACTAATCCTATAGCAATTCTGCTACTCCATGAGGCTCCCACTAGATCAAACCACCTTGGACTCAATTGTTCTTTTATTATGTTAAGTCTAGAAAACCAACCAAAGTTGAAGAGGAGTTCAACTTCTCACTTTTCACTACCTTTGTAAACATATCTATTGGACTGTCATATGTCATGTAACTTGTCTGTCTTTAACTATCCATCATCCAAAACTAATGGAATGAAATGGTACCACAACTGTATGTATTTTGTAAATGAATTCAAAGTAGAATTCTTAATAAGATGAATGACACTATAACTATCTACAAAGAAATCAATATTCCTCTGAGGGTGTCCCAATTCTTCTAGGAAAAATTGAAGCCATATCATCTTCTTGGCTGCCTTTGTAGCAACAACATACTCTACCTCTGTAGTGGATAAAAAATTCACCTTACATAACCTATAAACCCACCTCACTACTACCCCACCAACATTAAATACATAACCTATAGTACCCCACCTGGTATCAATATCCCTTGCCAAATCTAAGTCAACATAGCCCTGTAAATTAGTAGTAGAGCCCCCAAAATGTAAACACATACTAGATGTTCCTTTCAAATGTCTAAGAATCCATTTAATTGCATTCCAATGCTCAATCCCTAGATGATTCATATATCCATTAATGACTCCCACTATATGTGCAATATCTAACCTTGTACATACCATAGCATACATCAAGCTTCCTACAATTGAAGCATAAATTACCTTGGACACCTTATCCTCCGCTTCTTGTGTCTTTGGACATATCTCCTTAGTCAACTTCAAATGACCAGGTAAAGGTGTGCTGACAACTTTAGCATTCTCCATAGAGAAATATTGCAACACCTTCTCAATATAATCAACCTAAGATAATGTCAATTTTTTCTTCTTATCTCTTCAAATTTTCATACCAAGGATTTTTTTTTTACCCCCAAATTTTTTGTAGAAAATGAATGTTTTAACTATCATTTCAGCCCCTTAATGTGATCCATGTTAGACCTAGTTACAAGAATATCATCAATATATAAACATTAAATAATGTAGTTGTCATCACCTAACCTCTTAAAATAAACAAAATGATCAAAATAACACCTACTATAGTCATGCTCATGCATTAAACTATCAAATTTCTAATACCATTTCTAAGGTGTTTGCTTCAAGCTATATAGAATTTTATTCAATCTACACACTAAGTTCTCCTTTGCTTTGACCTCAAATCCATGTGGCTATGTCATATGCCATATATATCTCTTAATCCAAATCACCATGAAGAAAGGTTGTTTTAACATCAAGTTGCTCCAAATGCAAACATTTAGTAGCCACAATACTTAAAATAGTGTGAATAGAAGTTTTTTAATAGCATGAGAGAATATCTCATAAAAATTAATAGCTTTTTTTTGTGAAAATCCTTTTACAATTAACCTAGCTTTAAATCTTATCTCACCTCCATCCTCTTCTTTCAATGTGTAAACCAATTTATTCTGTAAATCCCTTTTACATGCAAGCAACTTACATAAATCCTAAGTCTTATTTTTCAGTGATGAGTCTATTTCTTCTTTAATTGTAGACTCCCACTAAATCATTGTATCCACCTACATGGCTTCATCATAACATTCAGGTTCACCATCATCTATTAGTAAAATAGAGTACAAAGAGGGAGGAAATCTTTCTAGAGGTCTACTTAGCCTTGCTAACCATCTAACATTCACTGTGGTGTGTGGTATTTATTGTTGTAATTGTTGTAGATCATGAGGAATTATTAGATAATCATCTTTTGGAGTATCATCCAGCACTAAATAATCATCTTCTTTCTTCTCATGTTGTTACAACAGATCTTTGAACAACTTTTCTCATTGAATATGGCATCCATACTTCTTACAAATTTATGATTTTAAAATCCCAAAGCCTATAACCAATTTCATCAATGCCATATCCAACAAGTATACATTTCTTTGACTTAGCTTCCAGCTTGGTTCTATTTTTAGAATTAATATTTGTAAATGCATCACAACTAAAGGTTTTGAGAGAAGAATAACTCACCTTCTTACCAATCTGTGCTTCCTCTAGAATACCACAACCCAAAGGCATAGAGGGACCTCTATTAATCAAATATACAAGAGTATTCACAACTTCCACCTACATGTTTAAGGGAAACCCAACATGCAACCTCATGCTCCTTGCACGCTCCATTATTGTCATATTCATGTGTTCAGCCACTCCATTTTCCTATGGAGTCCTTGGAACAACTTTATGTCAATGAATAACATTAGTGGAGCAATAATATTCAAATTCATGACTACAATACTCACAATCATTATCAAATATGAGACATTTAATTTCTTACTAGTCTCATTTTCAACCAAGAATTTCAATTTCTTAAGACTTTCAAATACATCAGATTTATGTTTAAGAAAATAAACCCATACTTTTCTAGTTCCATTATCAAATGAATGTAACATAATAATGACAACCACCAAGGGAAGATACCTAAGCTAGTCCCCATACATCTTTATGCACAAGATCTAATTTCTCAATTTTCTTTTCCTTCCCACTCTTCACAAAACTTACTCTCTTTTGTTTTCCATACACACAACCTCCATAGAAATCCATATTGACACATTTTAGAGATGGTAAAAGATTCTTTGAAAGAAATAATTTCATACCTTTCTCACTCATGTGCCCAACTTTGTTGAGCCATAACACTATTAGAATCTATAGCAAGTGTTTGGTCTCCCTACTCAACTACAACAACTATACCTGAACATTCATTTTTGTCTGAAATAATTAAAGTATAAGGAACAATATGACATGTACAAAGATATAAGGTACCCACTTTCACACCTTTTTCTACTACAAGGGAACCTTTTGAAACCTTTAAATTTTTATTATTATAAGTAACTATGCAACCCTCATCACCAAGTTGCTATGCTGAAATTAAATTCCTACTCAACCTTGGAACTTGTCGTACCTCATGTACTAGCCAATGATTCCCATTCTACAACTTAATCTTAACTTTTCCCTTTCCAACAATTTGAGAGGGTTCATTATCCCCCAAATAAAGAAGCCCCAAATCCCCTTGGACATAATCAATAAAATAACCTCTATGGGGTGTAGTATTAAATGAAGCCCCAAAATCATCAATGCTTTATAAAGAAAGAAAAAAAAACATCCTCTTCATATTTGTTACTTACCATATTTTCCTTTGTGTTCCATTCTAGTGTATCTCCTTCATTGTTCTTTCGAGTCCAACAAACTTTCTTCTTATACCTTGGTTTCCCATTATACCAACAATCTCTTGGTCCTCTATACTAAGACCTCTTCCCCTTTGATTTTCCTCTTGATTTCGAATGATTTCTAGAATTGTTTTCTCTCTCAATCATTTTTCCTCTACTTTGTGCATTAAAATAACTTCCTGATGTAGATCCACTTGAGGTTTTCCTATGATTTTCCACACTCAGAATAAAAACAATCACATGATCATATTTTAGGGCATTATATTTAGAAACATAATTACTCATAGCCATTACCAAGCCATTCCAACTTTCAGACAAAAAAAAAAATCAAGAGAGCCCTAATTTCTTGGTCAAAATTGACATTCATAGAAAATGACTAGTAACAATATTAAACTCATTTAAATAATTTATAATAAATCTGCTTTCTGTCATCTTCATATTAAATAAATGCTTCATGAGAAATACCTTATTTGTAGTGGAGGGATTTTCATACGATGTTGCTAGGGTTTGCATCTACTCTTACATTGTTTTTGCTTTTGTAATATTAAATGTTACTGATTGTACCAACCATAATCAAATACTTCCAAGTGCCTTTTTTCTGGAACCTATCATTCCTCATCTATCATAGTTCCCTGTTTCTTGGTTTTTCCTTCCAATGACTTCCATAAATTCTTCAAATAAATATAGTCCTCCATTTTCATTTTCCATAATTGAAAGTTCTACCCATTAAACTTCTCAACCTTTGGCTTACCCTCGTCTACCATCACTCCCACTCAATCATGAGACTCCCACTCAACTATGAGACTTTCTTGCAGAGGATAACTGAAAAACAACCTGGGCTCTGATACCACTTGTTAAGGATTAACCACAGATAGAAATAACAATTACATACAAATATAATCAATATCATAAAAATAATAAATCACATGGAAGAGAACACAATACACCAAGATTTAATGTGGTTCACCCAATCTTTGGGCTACGTCCACCAAAAAATGAGTACAAAATTATTACTATCTAGTGATTACAATCTATAATCCCTTACAACTCAATATTGCAGCAAGAAGCAATTATCATATCACACCTTATGAAATCCTTAACCCTAAACCACTTTATACAAGTATTTTTGCTACTTTAGGGTTAAAATTAGTTACAACATGTCGACCCAAAAATGTTGATAAAATAGCCCCAAAAAAATTATGGAGTATGTATAGTACTTCCTATTATCTCTAAAAGTTGTGCCTTGATAGGATCCTAAGATTTAGTAACTTTGAGTAACATGGAAACACTCCTGAGGTAGTGAGTGTACCAAAGGTAGGAGTGAATCTATGGGTTATAGAATGGTTTTTTATGATGTTTCAATTATTCTCTCTTCGAACATGAAATTAAACTTGAGAGGGAAAGGGATAGAAGGAATACTTGAAATTAAAACCTAAGGCTAAGGTGATGCACCAAGCATTAAGATGAAAATATTATTGAGCAGACATGAAGAAGCTTTCTTGAATGGTTAAGGGTTGGCACAATATTGATCTCAGAAGACATTCATACATAAATATTTCACAAGAAAGAAAATTTTTAGACAATATGCTAAAGGGAATGGTAGCATTCACAATTTGACAACTTGAAAGAAAGAATAAGTGTCATGACTTACAACCTATATGAAGATTCCAAACCTCACTTGTAGATAAAGATTGAGACACAAACTTGGGGACTCAACAATAAATCACAAGAGTATATCAGATCAGTATCTTAAACTGAAAAAATGAACACAATAACGGCCTTGAATTGTTCCTTTATTCAAGCTTCCAAGGTAGTTCAACAACATTTCATCCAGTGGTTTCAAGTAATCTACAAAAAATTATGAAGGACTCTTAAGAGATCACAACAGGATTACTTTTTGCAAAAAACTCCCAACCCCTACTACAGATTTATAGCTACCTTTTATACAGTTCAAGCATAAATAATAAAATTATATTGAATTTAAACACTAATTACGTAGAGTTGAGATTGCAGAGGAGAAATAACTTCTAATCAAAAGAGATCATGATCAGATGCACATCCTCATACTGGAAGATTTTATCTTTTATGTGTAAATTTGGTTCTTAGTGATAGAAACAATGGCCATTACCACCCCGATTAGGTAGATGGATGAACTAAGAAATCGGATGAATGCCCTTTACATTTACCATACATGGAGAACACCAAAAGTAGTTGCAGACAATCAAAAGATTTAATCTTCCATTAAAGAGTTACTTTCTCTTTGTTCTCAATATGTCAAATCAGCTAAGTCATCAAGTCAATTGTAATCAACTGTCAAACTTCACCACATGGCCCAATGCCCTTGAAGTCTTTCACCATCTTGCCCAACCTTCATCTATTTTATGTTGACCCTATATCCTTGTTTCATACTTGATCATTGTGTCATAGCTTGCGAACACTTTGACACCTTAATAGTTGCAACCCTATGACAACAGTTTGTTTTTCCCTAGTTGTCCTTTCACAGCTTATCCCAACTGAGTGCCACTTGACATTATGATGGTGCAATCACATCTTTTTATTTCATGCTGAGTGTTTTGCTAGGTCATTGACTCCCTTGATCTTATGCTTCTTAACCACTAGACTGAGTGAATAAAGGATTTCATGACTGCTTGTGGCCTATTTACCAATTTGTGGCTTATTCTAACTGTCATCTTCTTAACATCATGACCCTATGACTGCATGAAAATGAATATTTTCACTATCACAGATTAAAACTAAGGTTGACATCAAATGTCTGTGACCCTATGATTGTTGAGAATTGTTGTCACTTAGGTTTGCACCCTTGTCCAAGGCCTATACGCGAGGACAACCTAGCAAAACATGGAAACAACCTCCAAGCTATGAGACTTGAACTGCGAGGTTGAGTCTCCAGAGAAGGTCGGCTTCCTCTTACTATCAGGACACACCTATCTACTTCTTGGAGAGGAAAAGGGAGAAGGAGAGCATGAAATAAAATCTACCTAGTCTAATCTAAGGAGGTGATGCACCAAAATAGAGTGTTCAGACCAATTCTCTGCCCATACATGCACTACTGAACCAGAATGAAACTAAGGATATACACATCTAGACTTGCTTTAATCAAATAACCACATACAGATCAAAAAAATGAGATGAATGACACAAGGAAGAAATTCACTTATATACCATTCACAGGCTAGCGAGGATACAGTCATGCGAATTACAGATTTCCACAAAACAATGGCACAGGCAACGAATCCTTTGCACTTAATACCAATGGCTGAAGGAGATAAATAGAGAATCAGACAGTTCAGAGGCACAAGGGAGTTCAGACTAGAATTGTAGAGCAAAAGCAGAGGAAAATCAGAGAGAAGGTCCCTTACAAAAACTACAAAATTTGCCTTTATAGTTCAGGCATAACTGAGATCTTTTGCTGTTGAAGTGACCCTGCAGCTACCTGTCATTAAGTCCTATAGAGGACAATCATGGAAATCTGAGGAAAATCTTATTTTTGTTGCAACAGGTGTTTTGAGAGGACTGAAAATGGTGCCATAACTGCGCTCTGACTTGGTAGATGGATCGACTGAGACGGTGGAGTGTCTCTCTATATTTTGCATTCATTTCTGGTGGTTTTGGATCGATCATTAAGATCAGATCGCACAACAAAATAGATCACCTTCATTTTTTGGTTCATGAATCAGCGAGGGGATCAGAGAGTCAACCTAGTTTCACAAGCCAACTGGGCCACACGGGCCAATCACTTCATTTCGTTCTGCCACTTGTGAAGTCCTCTGTGGTTGACCTCCTTTTATTGAACTAACCGCACCACCCTTCAAACTATTATCGTTAACTGTAGCGACCACACTAACTGTCAGCCATCAACTGCCAACTTTAGCCAAGCCAGTGAGACACATGTCAACAAGGCGATGTGTCACCATGGTATCTGTCATGGAACTTCGGAAGGTGAGATAGCATCGACCATCGATCTGCCTTAAATTTGAAGATCGTGGAGACTTGTCATACCACTATACTATTCTTACACCGAACCCATCATATCTGGCACCACCTCAGCAACCGCACCACACTCGAATGACACTTGGCAGTACCTGACTGACGTACCCTAGCAAGACCTGGCCTTGCTGACACGTGGCAAAAGGGCGCCATGTCGCTATGGTAAATCTCGCACAACTTCAACATAGCGACATGGTGTCTTCTGTCGATCTGACTTAATCTGATGATCGTGAAGACTCATCGTACCTTGCACTTTGATCCTCCGCTGTCAACACACCTGGAAAGACTTGGCCCCATTGACATGTGGCGAAAGGGCGCCATGTCACTATGGTAAATCTCGCGCAACTTTTCCATAGTGTGATAGTGCCTGCCCTTAATCTCTGTAGATCCAACGGTGGAGATCTTAACCCTTCACTGCACTAGCCGCATTGAAGATCTGGTCCCATGCGCTGACTGTATTCTGACCTGGCATACGTGGTTTTTCCCCATTGGACTAATGAAGCACCACCTTGGTCTGACAAGGCACCAACCTAGAGGGTCCATACTGCTTTGACCCTACTAAGGGACACGTGGCGCCCAGGCACTATGTCATTGACATAAAACTCGTGTAGCTTTTCTATAACGCAATGGCGCCCATCATAGATCAACTTCAATCTGATGATCAGAACCACCTCGTACTCTGCACATCCTTCCCTCTGAAAATTGTTGGGCCCATGAACCACATACTTGGTAGATTTTGGTACTGTTTAATCCTGACCACGCCACGTGTAAACCAGGTGCCATGGCGCCTTGCCGCTTTTTTGAAACCTTCGGCCTGTGAAACTGATCGCCCACCACTAACTTTCTCAGTGACACAACCTGCCCACCGTCAGACATTTTTGTTGGGTGCTATGTCGCTATGAAGATTTTTTGGCCAACACACAATAGCAACATAGCGCCCACGATGCCATGGAACCTTTCTGACTCACCGTGAAACTTTTCTGACCTGCTGAAGAGTCTTGGACGACCTGCAAACTAGACCCACCGAACACGCATCAACAGGGCTCGATGTCACGAACGTAAATCTTGCATGGCTTTTGATGGCAAGATAGCGCCAACCGTAGATCCTCATCGAATCTGACGATAGAGAACTTGCGGACCATAAAATATATCATAAGGCTTGGCATTAAAATAGTATTATATTTGGGAATTAGCCGTTGGACGGGCTAGACATTTGAAATTTGAACCTTGGCGGGTGAACGAAAGATAACATTTCTGGCGACTCACAGGGGGCATGAGCCTGCTCGATGCATGACCGGCGCCTGTAAACAATCCATTGGGCCATGGAGTCAAAAAGTATGCATCCGAGAACTGCAAAAACCTAACCCTTTTGTGAGGAGATCAAAACATTGAAACCCTAGCTCTGCTTCTACAACTGGAAACAAAAAACAAAACTTTCTCTGCAACCTGAGACAACTCAAAATCTACTACCTCACAGGGAGATGGTTGTGCCCGCGCACTTCTTGAAAAGTAGGAAACAACAGAAAAGAAACTAAACTACTTATGTACATGGATCCACAAAATTTTCAGAAACAGGGCTTCAGATAAATCCCATTGACTGGAATGGGAAAAATTTCTCCATTTGGCCTGCTCAACTGAAATGCATTAGCCTGTTTGTAACTAGCAATCAGATAGGGGCCACTCCATAGTGGGTCAAACTTGGAATGTCTTCCTAGTTTTGCTCTGTCTAAATCCCACTTTAGAACTAAATCTCCCTCTTTAAAGGTTCTTACCCTAGCCTTCTTATCAAAACTCCTTTTCATCTACTGCTAATGTATCTCTAGGGTTTGCATAGCTTTATTTCTCTTTTCTTCTAGCTCAATCAACTCTGTCATTCTTACTGACATGGCAATATCTTCAATCAATTCCAACTGATGAGCCAACTCCAAGGATGGGAATTCCAATGAAATTGGGAGTCTGGCCTCCCTACCATATACCAAAACAAAAGGTGAATTCCCAATAGATCTCTTGGGTGTTATCCTATTAGCCCATAGAGCAGTTCTTAATTTCTTATGCCAGACCCTCTGATTGTCTTCTATTGTCCTCTTCATGATTCTAATCAAATTCTTGTTGGAAGACTTAGCCAAACCATTACCCTAGGGATAGTAATTTGATGATGTGCTCAGGTAGATATTGTGATTCATTGCCCATGCACAAATTTGGGTTCCAACAAAAGACTTAGCATTGTTCGAGATGATAGTAGAAGGAGCACCAAACCTAGATACAATTCCATCAAGGAATTCAACAACTGATGGTTCTATGGCATCCTTCAAGGCAACTGCCTTTGTCCATCTAGTGAAATAATCAGTAGCAGCCAAAATCCATTTATGACCTACACTAGATGGAGGATTAATGGGCCCTATAAAATCCAACCCCCGTTGGGTAAAGGGCTGATCCACCTGAATAGGACGAAGGGGGAGAGCTGCAAGCCTTTGTTTGCCTGAGAAGAAAGCAGATTTCTCACATTTTCTCACATATCCATAACAATCATGGAATAGAGATGGCCAATAATAACCAGCCCTCATGATCTTCATGGCTGTTGTTCTCGCAGAGAAATGGCCACCATCAGGGCCATCATGAAGTTCCTTAATCATCCTCTCAGCCTGATCCACTTCAATGCATCTCAGCAGGGTCCCATTAAAATCCCTCTTGAATAGGATACCATCAATTACAACATAGGAAATGGACTGTAGTCTATATTGTCTTCTTTTAGCTCTATCCAATCCCTAAGGATATCCATTCCCTGATAAGAAGTTCTTCATGTCATTTATCCAACTCCTTGGGCCATTAAAGTTTCCTTCCTCCTACTGCTCTGTTATTACCATAGCAGCCTCTTCATCTGAATCCTGGCCTGATAACATTTCTTTGCACAATCCTCTCCCTCTTACCAGCTTGGTAATCTGAATATCAACATCATATTTCATTACCCTAGTGATCCATCCAGCTCTCTTTTCACTGATATCCTTGCTTAATAGGAAGTCCTTTACACCAGCATGGGGCACCAACAAATGGATCCTATTGTGGGATAAGAGGTGCTTGAATTTCTTCAAGGCTCTGATGACCCCAAGGGCCTGCTTCTTAACAAAGCTGTACTTATCTTCATATTCCTTGACCCCTTCACTAAAGAAGGCTATAGGCTGCTCCTCATCCTTGTCATTTGTTTGAGTCAAGATAGCAGGGATACTCGACTCACCACCTAGAGTGTAGAGGATGAAATCCTTTTCAAAATTTGGGTTCATGAGAGTAGGGGTTGAGGCTATGGCTACCTTGATTTCTTCAAAACTCTCCTTCCCTTCCTTGGCCCATGAGAAGATCATGCCTTTCTTAAGCATAGCTGTAAGAGGTTTCACCATGGTAGCAAGATTAGGAATAAACCTTCTTACAAAATTTATCCTACCAAGGAAACTTTGCAGTCCTTTCTTGCATTTAGGAAGAGGAAGGGAAAGTATTGCTTTTGTTCTTTCTGGATCAATGGTCAACCCATCCTTAGATACAATGTGTCCCAATAATTTTCCTTGGTTTGTAGAAAAGACACACTTGGTTGGGTTAAGGGAAACCCCAAACTCTCTACATCTTAGAAATACCTGTCTTAGATGATCAAAGTGATCTTCTACATTTTTTCAATATACAGTTATATCATCAAGGTATACTAAGACAAACTTGTCAATTAATCTCTTGAAGGCCATCTCCATTGCCTTCTGAAATGTGGCACTTGTATTTGTTAGTCCAAATGGCATCTTACAATAAGCATAGGTGCCCCATTTAGTAGTGAATGGTGTCTTATATCTGTCATATTCTTTAACCAACACTTGGTTATAACCAGAAAACCCATCAAGAAAAGAGAACCTCCTTGAACCACTGACCTTGGATAGAATTTGCTCCATGGAAGGGAGAGGATGGTGATCTTTAAGGGAAGCCTGATTAAGATCCCTAAAGTCCACACACAATCTGATTTCTCCATTTTTCTTCCTAATAGGGACAAGGTTAGCTACCCATGATGAGTGTTTAATAGGAAATATTATATTAGCCCCTATCAACCTGGATAGTTCTTTTCTCATTAGAGGTTCAATCTTAGGATTCACTGGCCTCTATTTTTGCCTTACTGGTTTGGCCTTATCAATTAAATCTATGGTATGCTGAAAAAAACTAGGGTCAAACCCTTTTAAATCATCATATGTCCAAGAAAATACATCATTAAATTCTTGACATAACTGAATGAAGTTCTCTTGCTCAATTTCAGAACATATCTTCCCCATATTCAGAGATTTTCCATCAGCAATTGTAACTAGGGCATGATCATCCTTTTTGCAGCTAGATTCATTCCTTTGCCTCGTGTTTGATCATCAGGATTAAAGACACTCTCCAAGGTAATGAGACCCTTGGGCAACTTGTTAGAACTGAGGTGAATGATCTGATCACCATACTGATCTTGCAGTCTTGACTGGTTTCTATCTGAGAATTCTGCCTCATTCTGCAAGAAACTCACAATTTGCTCATCAGAATCAAACACCTACCAATGAGTGTTGTTGTCAGGGATGGCAGGCCTTACTACCACCTTTATTTGTTTCTTCTTTTCTTCCTTGAGATTCCCTGGTACATCGTAAGTTGCACCCACTACTGCAAGTCTATCAGCATGTCTATTTTCTTTCCCAGGAATGCTTTGAATATTAAATACATTGAAGCCTTCAAGCAAATCCCAGACTCTGTGTTTGTAAGACTTGAGCAGGCCATTTTTGGTGATATTCTAGTTTCTCACTTGGTTAACTACCAACTCACTATCCCCATATACTCTCAAGGCTTGAATTCCTCTCTTTTGGGCAAGTAAGAGACCTTGAATCAAAGATTCATACTCGGCCACATTATTGGTGCAACTGAATTGGAGCCTAAAGGAGAAATAGTATCTTATTTGTGCAGGAGAGATCAACATAACACCAGCCCCTGATCCATTTCTATTCCTTGAGCCATCAAAGTACATACTCCATGTTCCATTTATATCATCATTAGTCCTGATTAGATCAGGAACTTGAGCATCTTTCTCTATTATGCAATATGTACTAAGGCCTATCTCAAGAGTCTCTAACATAGGCTCAAACTAATATGCATTTGCCCACTCATCCAAGAAGAAATCAGGAATCTCTGCTATGGAAGTGGCAGGCTCATTTACTATGTCATTTTCATCCATCTCTAGAATAGGGCAATTCATGTTGATGGGATTGGGGGTGTAGGATTCAGTGTGATGAAGGGCCTGAGGTTCTGCTCTGATTGAGGCATTGGCTCCATATCTGGTCTTAAATGACGTATATGACCAATCAACAGATATGAATCCACCAATTTGAGCAGTGAAGTCTCTTGAAAGACAGATAGCAAAGTAGGGCTTGACTTCAGCAATAGATATGTCTTGAATCACAGTGCAACCAAGGCATGCATGTAGGGCCATCTCCACATTCCTAAGGATACCCATAGTTTTGATAGTACTACCATCTAATTGTAACACATCCTTAACAATGGGCTCATATTTCATTCCTAAAGCATCAGCAACACACCTAGGCATTACTGAGCTACTAGCCCCTGAATCTATCATGCAATTGTGGACTAATTTACCCCCTATAATCAGAGAAACACAGAATGGAGGAGGTTTAACCTTTTTATTTGTCTCCACATCCCCTGTTGGTTGTACTAAACTTGTGGCACTCTCCATGATAGATGGCTGATCCTTGGGTTCAATCTTCTCTAATTCTTGCTGCACCATCCTCTTCTGCATTGGTATGGTAGCAACAACATCCCACATAGAAATATTCACATCGGTCTTCTTCACTTGCTCTACCACACTGAATGGTGTATTAGGAACTTTGGTAGAAGCTTTGGGAGCTGCACTTATAAGAGGTTGAGATGGGGCAACATAAGGATCACCTGCATCTTTCTTTCTAGAATCTTGTCTTTGCTGCTGTGAAGCACTTGTTTGTTCATTTTCTGCTTGTATATGAGGTGTAGCACTTGAAGTTGAGGCCTTCATTGGAGAAGGAGGGGCAACATGTTCCATAGCTCTCCTTTTGCTTCTTGTGTTATGAGCAATGGAATCTTGTTTTACATTACAATGCTCCCCAATCTGATGATTCATGAAAGAGCAATCATCATGTCCTTGAATATATGAGGCCTCCTTGGGATGATCCTCCTTATATGATTTCTTTGCTACAGGTTCTTGGACAGTTAGGGCCAAATAAGATTCTGCCTTCTGGCACATGCAATAGGCATAAGAATAGTTGCAAGAAGGACAAAAATCTTGATCTTGGGCCAAGTTATTTTGAGGGACTATAGCTCTGTTCTGATTTGAGCTTGAAGTAGAAGCATGACTATTTTGCCTACCCTAATCAAAAGAGCTATTCCACTGATTAGGAGGCTTACCACCATTTGGAGTTTGATATTGCAATTGGGGAGGCCTGCTACCTTGAGCTTGCTACCTTTCCAAGGCCACCACCTTGTTACTCATTTTTTGTATTATAGAAAAACTATCCTCTAATCTCTTCCCTTGGTCCTTCAACTCCCTCCCCTGCTCTTGCAATTTTTTATCCAGGGTCTTCTCTCTCTTATCTGTATTCAGCACTAGACCTTAGAGCATCTCTTTGAGTTCATCTATCCCATTTGAGGATGTGGAAGCTTGAGGGACCGGAGTAAGGGCCTGTGATGTAGAAGTTGTAGGAAGAGGGGCCATTGCTGGTTGGTGGTTGGGAACATCAGGAAAGAAATGCATAGGGGGCCTTGGGGCTAGCTTTCCTCCTTATATCAAGATGTTCTCAACTTTTATGGCTATCTCATAAGCATTAGGCAAGGTATCTCCTCCCATAGTTTGGATTGTAGTGGCAATATCACTATTGAAGGCTCTAAGGTAATGCAAGAAGGCATTACCAAAGGTAGGTTTCACTATAGTAGGTATTCTATCCCATGTCTTTTGAAACCCATAATTAAAATTAGTCATACACTCATGGGGGGGCCCTTTTATAGTAGTCAGTTGTTCTAAAAGTGACAGATGGTCACTTCTATCCTCAAAATTTTTGCATAACCCTGCTCCTAGTCCATCCCAATCAGTTATAGAACCATGAGCTAAGCCTCTATATCATTGTAATGCTTTTCCTTTTAAAGATGAGGCTAGAAGTCTGACAAAAACATCATCCTCTGTGATACCATGAATATTACAGACATTTGCTACTTCTTGGATATGCTCTAAAGGGGAGATGGAAGTTTCACTAGTAAAATCAGGTATACTCTTGAGTGCAGATACTGGTATATCATGTCTTTGGGCTAACAATAGAGGACTTCCACCATTAAAGGTGGCAAAAGCATGAACTCTTGGCTGTGCCATGTAAACGAGTGTTCTATTGATGAGTTTTGATGGCAATATAGGCCGAGTTCAAGCAATAGGAGGAGTAGAGACAGATCTTACAGGTATATTAACTGTTATTACACCCCTAATTGGTGATAATGAAGTTCTAGTCCTCCTTCTTCTACGATTTGAAAGAGAAAGCTCTTGATATTGAAATTTACCTCTAGAAGACGCCCTTGTTTCAGCTCTGGGCATGAATCATTGCAACTTTGGCCTAGAATCAGATTTGTTGATGTTCAGAGTCACCAAGTACTTTGAAGAATCAGCCTCTTGAAGGCTTGAATACTGAAGCCAACACTACCTCTTTAGCATTAATCTCTGAAACTCTTTCTTCTTGACACCAGTAGACTTTAAATTTGTTTGAAAAAGGGTCCCACTGGGTGTGCCAAAAATTGTTGTCACTTAGGTTTGCACCCTTGTCCAAGGCCTATGCGTGAGGACAACCTAGTGAAACATGGAAACAAGCTCCAAGCTGTGGGACTTGAACTGCAAGGTTGAGTCTGCGGAGAAGGCCGGCTTCCTCTTACTATTAGGGCACACCTATCTACTTCTTGGAGAGGAAAAGGGAGAAGGAGAGCATGAAAGAAAATCTACCTAGTCTAATCTAAGGAGGTGATGCACCAAAATAGAGTGTTCAGACCAATTCTCTGCCCATACATGCGCTATTGAACTAGAATGAAACTAAGGATATACACATCCAGACTTGCTTTAATCAAATAACCATATACAAATAAGAAAATTGAGATGAATGACACAAGGAAGAAGTTCACTTATATACCATTCACAGGCCAGCGAGGATACAGTCATGCGAATTATAGTTTTCCACAAAACAATGGCATAGACAACGAATGCTTTGCACTTAATACCAATGGCTGAAGGAGATAAATAGAGAATCAGACAGTTCAGAGGCACAAGGGATTTCACACTAGAATTGCAGAGCAAAAGCAGAGGAAAATTAGAGAGAAGGTCCCTTACAAAAACTACAAAATCTGCCTTTATAGTTTAGGCATAACTGAGATCTTTTGTTGTTGACGTGACCTTGCAGCTACCTGTCATTAAGTCCTATGGAGGACAATCATGGAAATCTGAGGAAAATCTGATTTTTTTTGCAACAGGTGTTCTGAGAGGATTGAAAATGGTGCCATAACTGTGCTCTAGCCCGGTAGCTGGATTGACTGAGACGGTGGAGTGTTTCTCTATATTTTGCATTCATTTCTAGTGGTTTTGGATCGATCATGAAGATCAGATCGCACAACAAAATAGATCACCTTCATTTTTTGGTTCATGAATCAGCGAGGGGGTCAAAGAGTCAACCTAGTTTCACAAGACAACTAGGCCACGTAGGCCAATCGCTTCTTTTTTTTCTGCCACCTGTGAAGTCCTCTGTGGTTGACCTCCTTTTATTGAACTAACCTCGCCACCCTTCAAACTATTATCGTTAACTGTAGCGATCACACTAACTATCAGCCATCAACTACCAACTTTAACCAAGCCAGCAAGACACGTGTCAACAAGGCGCTGTTTCGCCATGGTATCCATCATGCAACTTCGGAAGGTGAGATAGTGTCGACCATCGATCTGCCTTAAATTTGATGATCGTGGAGACTTGTCGTACCACTATACTGTTCTTACCCTAGGCCCATCATATCTGGTGCCACCTTAGAAATTGCACCACACTCGAATGACACCTGGCAGTACCTGACTAACGTACCCTAGTGAGACCTGGTCTCGCTAACACGTGGCAAAAGGGTGCCATGTCGCTATGGTAAATCTCGTGCAACTTCAACATAGCAACATGGTGTCTTCTGTTGATCTGACTTAATCTAATGATCGTGAAGACTCGTCATACCTTGCACTTTGATCCTCCGCTGTCAGCACACCTGGCAAGACCTAGCCCCACTGACATGTGGCAAAAGGGTGCCATGTCGCTATGGTAAATCTCGCGCAGCTTTTCCATAGCGCGATAGCACCTGCCCTTGATCTCTGCAGATCCAACGGTGGAGATCTTAACCCTTCACTGCATTGGCCATGTTGAAGATCTGGTCCCATGCGCTGACTGTATTCTGACCTGGCATACGTGGTTGTTCCCCATTGGACTAATGAAGCACCACCTTGGTCTGACAAGGCACCAACCTGGAGGGTCTGCACTGCTTTGACCCTACTGAGGGACACGTGGTGCCTAGGCGCTATGTCGCTGACATAAAACTCGTGCAGCTTTTCCATAGCGCGATGTCACCCATCGTAGATCAACTTCAATCTGACAATTAGAACCACCTCGTACTTTGCACATCCTTCCCTTTGAAAATTGCTAGGCCCGTGAACCACATACCTGGCAGATTCTGGTACTGTTTAATCCTAACCACGCCACGTGTCAACTAGGTGCTATGTCACCAACAGAAAACTCATGAGTTTTTCATTGGCGCCATGGTGCCTTGTCGCTTTTTTGAAACTTTCCAGCTGATAAAACTGACCGCCCACCGCTAACTTTCCTGGTGACGCAACCTGCCTGCCGTCAAACATTTCCGTTGGGCACTATGTCACTATGAAGATTTTTTGGCCAACACACGATAGCGACATAGTGCCCATGATGCCGTGGAACCTTTTCAACCCGCTGTGAAACTTTTTTGACCCACCGAAGAGTCTTGGACGACCTGCAAACTGGATCCACCGAACACGCGTCAATAGGGCGCGATGTCGCGAATGTAAATCTCGCATGGCTTTTGATGGCGAGATAGCGCCAACTGTAGATCCTCATCGAATCCGACGATAAAGAACTTGCGGGCCGTAAAATATATCATAAGGCTTGGCATTAAAATAGTATTATCTTTGGGAATTAGCCATTGGACAGGCTGGACATTTGAAATTTGAACCTTGGCGGGTGAATGAAAGATAACAATAACCTAACTACTAGAGTTGTCATTTCTTGCAGTCATGACTTAAGGTCTGACTGCACCTAAACCACTGCAAAGACCACAACCCTTAACGATGATCACCTAGTCACAACTACAAATAGCTATCTCCATTTAACCCTATAAAGCCATGACTAAAGAGTTTGGTACTTCACAAAATTAACCCAAGGTTAGACCTAACCATTCTATGACCAAGCGATCAAGAGTATTTCAAAAATTTACTACCTTGACCAACGGTTGATGTTAACCATGAGAAATCATGCAAAACATTTTACCTTGAATGAGTTGTTAACTTTTTGTAACCTTGCAACTTAAGATTTTGAACTCATTTCGTATAGCGCATCGATTGAATTTTCCATGCTTCATACAATGAGAAATTATTGACCCTTGTAACAATGTAAATAAGGCTTATATGTCTTTGGCCCCCCATGACACATGTCAATGCCTGCAACTTTCTTGCTTTTGATCGGGTGACTAGGAAAATTTATCATTTTATTATTCAAAATCTAGAGA
This sequence comes from Cupressus sempervirens, assembly GCA_028749045.1. Taxonomy (NCBI): domain Eukaryota; kingdom Viridiplantae; phylum Streptophyta; class Pinopsida; order Cupressales; family Cupressaceae; genus Cupressus; species Cupressus sempervirens. The sequence goes on along the minus strand of CM053786.1, from coordinate 762,855,516 downwards.
GGGGCTTGCAAGACAGTTGTCCAACCTTTCACCACTCACTACTTACTTCTTTAGTCAAGATAACTGCCCCCTCCATCATTGCAACATCGTGACTTAAATTCTTAACTCAACCATTAGCCTCATGATCATGTGAAAGCAAGCTTTTTGCACCCTACTAACCCAAACCTAAGGTTTATGTTGACCACCTATGAGCATGCTTGCTCCACTATTTTTCCCCTTTGCACCATAAGCTATAGTTTCCCCTAATAGCTACGAAGCCATGCACACCACTTGATGTTTTTTTTCACACTCTCACATCCCCTATAGTGTGTAGTGATAGAAACGGAGCAATGATATGAATGAAATATTTTTGCAACATCGCAACTTAAATGTTTCAAAAAGGATGACATTACAATATGAAAAGTGGCAAAAAGACTTGGGGATATAAACAGATAAGAAAGATTTTCATCTATCCCTATAGTATTGTCAAATTGTGAACATATCCATGCATGTTGACATGGTTGTCACCTTTGACTTCATGAGACTCATCAACAAGTTCTACCAAATTCCACGAGGTGAAAAATGGTAATATTTTTGGCAATTTCTACCACATTGTTGCTTGCTAGACATTAGACTAGTAGCCTTAACTATCCATTGGCCTATGGAGTCATTTCAGGAGTGGAAAAATGAGGAACTATTGCACTCAGCCTTTAGAAGCTTTGGAACCTTTATTGAAAGCAGGGAAACCAAAACTAAGGTAAACATGTGTTGGGACAACATTTAGGGAAAACAAAACTAACCTAACCTAGACTAATTAGCAGTAAGAGCGCTAACCAAAGCCATTCATTGGTTGGCTAAAATATTTTCCTTTCCTTCTTAGCTTGCAATGGTAGACATGCATATTGGAAAATATGGAAAGACAAAAAAATAACCAATATTTGACCATCTAGTGTAATACTTCATGAAGTACAAAAAATTTAGTACTTACTTCATCAAGTTGTAAGAACAAATAGGCCTCCTGGAATGATTCAACATATTGTATTTGTTCTTTTTCATTAGCATTCTTAGATATGGGCATTGATATAACTAATGTTGATTCACTTGTCCCAAATTGAGATAAGTATCTGACTGCGCAACCTCTTGAGAAGGTGAAAACAAAAACCTTTGTGCTAGTTATTTCTCTTTTTGGCTCTGGTTCATGATTGTCATGCATAGTCAACCCTTCCTCCATGGTCAAAGGGCCATAATTTTCTATTGGAACTACCTCCAAAATATTATAGCTCTTATAAACAAATGGTTCCAATGTAAATCTTTCATTATTAGCATACTCCATAAAATGACTTTCATCCTCAATAGGAAAATTCTTGGGCCTTAAGATATCTTCTTCCACTAAGAAAACATTTGACATAATCCATGTTTCCCCATAAATCCTCAATGATGCTATCAAAAAGGACCTCCATACTTTGAATAACCTCCATGTCTCCTAAAGACACCCCTTCAACTGTAGCTTCCTCACCTTGCTCAACAAAAGATGGTAGTTCAACAACCCAAGCCATGACATCCCCCCCTTAATCCTTTGTTATTATAGCTAATGGGGAGTCATCATTTTCAAAAAAATTGGACCTTTCACCATCTTTCTCGAAATATGAAGCCAACACAACCAAGAAATAAAAAATAACAACCTCACCATCATCTTGTCTTTTCTCTCGAGCCTCCTAAATTGGTTCTGCCAATGTAGAATCAATGAGAATATCTTCTCTTTTAGCCCTTTGATCTTGAACCAACTCATATGAGACAACCTTAAAAAGGTTTTGCATTTTAAAATTAGGGTAGTTGGTCAACAAAGGCTTCCATGGTTTCTCGATGCTTTGGTCATTAGGCTTAGGTCGGGGGTTAAGGAAGTGACTTGGCTGAATTGGCTCATTTTAAGGCTCATGAATAGGATGCTCTATCTCTTTTTCCACTCTATGACCCTTGTAACTTGGGATTTTGAAATTACAAGGCATATTTGGAAGTTTTAGAGGCTCAACATTCTTGAATCTTGGAGTGGGAATCTAGGGAAAGTCGGTTTTCCTAAAGCTAGGAAACTTTCTCTTTGAATGCTCTACCACTACATTTTCTTGCAAGGTTTGTTCTACTTCTTTAGGGGCCTCCACCTTCATGGGCTAGTTAATAGGCTCATGAGATTCATAATTGAAACTAGGGACACAAGGGGATTGGGACTTTATCTTTTGAAGTTGAGCAAATAACCAGCTCATCTACTCTTCTTTTGTAGCAATCTCCCTTTCAAGATACTCATCACGTTGCCTTTGCCACAAATCTATCCCCTACTAACCATGGTCAACTCAATAAGCCCACTCCTCCTACTACATAATATGCTTTTGATGCCTATCAATACTTCTCATATCATTTTCAAAGTTAAATAAAAAGTCATCTAGGCAAGTGTTAGCAACATGTTGAGGTTGCTTCCAAGAATCAATATGATGACATAAAATAAAATGACTCTCATAGGGGTGTTGATTCATATTGGCAAACTTCCATAAGGCTTGAGCCAGAATGGGTGGGTGGTAAACATATGGAACTTGCCAAGTATTTGTTGATATAGGATTTATGATGTTTTGTTGGGTATAACCAATAGAATATGCCTCTTGACATGGTTGGTAGGATGTGATATGAGGAATTTCATGGAAATGAGGATGATAAGGTAAATTTGCATGATAAGACGACATGATGAAACATTTATATAATCTAGAAAAAAATTGAAATCATTGAAAACCAAAACAACCAAGAATGATTCTCCACATATCAGCACATAGTCTTCTTGAAACCAGTTGATCATCTTCCAGAGTCACTAGAAGTGTTAAAAAAATTCCTCCAAAGGAAGAGAATACTACTTTCCACTTGAAACAATAGTCATATAAAGCTTGAAAAGAACTGAAAAATCAGCTCTTTGTCCCATCAGGCATACCAAAATTGTTATCTCTAAAAGTTGTACCTTGACTAGATCCTCAGATTCAATCACTTCAAGTAACATCGAAACACTCCTGAGCTAGTGGGTGTACCAAAGGTAGGATTGAATATCTGAGTTATAGTTCAATTCCTTATGATGCTTCACCTATTCACTCTTCAAACATGAAATTAAACCTAAGAGAGAGAGGGATAGAAGGAGTACTTGAAATTAAAACCTAAGGCTAAGGTGATGCACCAAACATTAAGATGAAAATACTATCGAGCAGACATGAAGAGGCTTTCCTGAATGGTTATGGGTTGCCACAATATCAATCTTAGAAGACATTCATACATAAATATTTCACAAGAAGGATAGACTTCAGACAAGATGCTAAAGGGAATGATAGCATTCGCAATTTGAAAACTTGAAAGAAAGCATAAGTGTCATGACTTACAACCTCTATGAAGATTCCAAACCTCACTTGTATATAAAGACTAAGACACAAACTGAGGGACTCAAAATAAAATCACAAGAGTATATCAGATCAGTAGCTTACATTATAGAAATGAACACAATAAGGACCTTCAATTGTTCCTTTATTCAAGCTTCCATGGTAGTTAAACAACATTTCATCTAGTGGTTACAAGTAATCTGCAAAAAATTATGAAGAACTCCTAAGAGATTATGGCAGGATTACTTTTTACAAAAACTCCCAACCCCTACTGCAAATTTACAACTACCTTTCATAGAGTTTAGGCATAACTCAAATATTACATTGAGTTCAAACTCTAACCAAGTAGATGTGAGATTGCAGAGGAGCGATAATTGTTGAGCAGAACAAATCATGATCAAATGCACATCCCCATACTAGAAGATTTGACCTTTTACGTACAAATCTAGTTATGAATGACAAAAATAATGACCATTACAATGTTGATTGGGCAGATGGATGACCTAGGCAGCAGGAGGAATGTCCTTTATGTTTACCACACATTGAGAACACCAAAAGTGGTTGTAGACAATCAAACGATTTGATCTACCATTAATGATTTTCTTTCTCTTTGTTCTCGATATGCCAAATCAGCTAAGTCATCAAGTCAACTGTAATCAACTATCAAACTTTTGCACGTGGCCCAATGACCTTGAAGTATTTTTCCATCTTGGCCATCTTTCAACTATTTTATGTTGACCCTATATCCTTGTTTCATTCTTGATCATTGCATCACAACTTGTGAACACTTAAACCCCTTAACTATTGCAAATTTGTGACAACAATTCACTTTGCCCTAGTTTCCCTTTTATAGCTTATCCTAACTGACTGTCACTTGACATTGCAACTATGCAATCACATATATGTATTTCATGCTAAGTGGTTCACTAGGTCACTGAATTCTTTTCTCTTGTACTTCTTAACCACTTAACTAAGCAAACAAAGGATTTCATGAATGCTTGTCACCTATTCCCTAAGTTATGGCTTGTTTCAACTATCATCTTCTTAACATCACAACCCTAGAATACATGAAAATGACCTTTCACACTATCATAGATTAAAACCGAGGTCAGCATCAAATGTCTATGACACTGTGATCATTGACAACCTAACTACTAGCATTATCATTTGCACAATCACAACTTAAGGTATGATTGCACCATAAACCACTGTTAAACCATGATGACCATAGCCCTTAACCATGATCGCTCACTTGCAACTACAAATAACTATCTCCATTTAACCCTATGAAGCCGTGACTAAATATTTTGGTACTTTGCAGTATTAACCTAGGGTTAGAACCAACCATTCTACAACTAGGCAATCAAGAGTATTTTTTAGCTTTGTTGCCTTGACCAACGGTTGATGTTAACCACTACAAATCATGTAAAACGTCTAACTTTGAATGAGCTATTGACTTTTTGCAACCTCAAAACTTAAGATTTTGAACTCATTCAGTAGAGCACATTGGCTAAATTTTCCATGCTTCATATGATGAAAAATTATTGACCCTTGCGATGATGCAAATGAGGCTTATATATCTCTAGCCCACCATGACATGTGTTGATGCCTTCAACTTTCTTTCTTTTTATCTAATGACTAGGAAAAGTATATCATTTTATTATTCAAAATCAAGAGAGGGGCCTATAAGACAGTTGTCCAACCTTTCACCACCTTGTTACTTACTTCTTTAGTCTTCAATTTGCTCTTGCAATGTTGCAATCATCTACTAAGTTGACTGCCTCCTCCATCATCACATCATCATGGCTTGAATGTTTAACTCAACTACTAGCCTCGCGATCACATGAAAACAAGCTTTTTGCACCCTAGCGACCAAAAGAAGAAGTTTATGCTAACCACCTGTGATCATGTGCACTCGACTATTTCACCCCTTTGCACCATAAGCCATGTAATTTCCCTTGATAGTTGTAAATTTGTGCACACCATTTGATCTCTATTTTTGCACTCTCGTATCCCCTATAGTGGTTAGTGATAGAAAAGGAGTGGTGTTGCAAATGAAACATTTTCGCAACATTGCAACTGAAATGTTTAAAAAAGGATGACTTTATAATATAAAAAAGTGGCCAAAAGATTTAGGGATATAAATATATAAGAAATTTTTTCATCTATCCCTATAGTATTGTCAACTTATGAATAGATCCATGCATGTTGATGTAGCTATCACCCTTGACTTCATGAGACTAGTCAACAAGTTCTACCAATTTGCACAAAGAGGTGAAAATTGATAACACTTCCCTGATTAGTTACCACAAACTAACACATATATTTACAAAAAAATTTATTCAAATGATACTGTATGGTCAAACTATATTTGTTGAAAATGGATTGAAAAGATATTGTTAAAGAGGGAGATTGTATGTTTTAATCATTTTTTTGTCACTGATGTCAAACTTGTTATTTGGTGGTAAGACAACTGCTTATATGATTTAAGTACTATCACTTATTTGATTGATGAAGAGGATTTTATCAAAAGATGTAACAATAGCACATAGAGGAAAGGTTGAGTTATGATTATATAAAGGAGTACAAAAATCAGTTAAGATAGTGATAACATGATGTATTGATAATCTACTTAAGGTTACAAAGGCTAGTTACACTAAGAAAATTTAGAAGAACAGTTACACAAAGTTTTTCTACAAAGCTTGACTGAGTGGATAGTAGGCGCAAAGAAAAGTTAGTGCAAGCCAAGTAGAAAATTAGTTGGAGCTGAGTATAAGTTTATTCAAGTGTATGCCAAGTAAAACAATGGATGCCAAGTAATGTTTAGTTGATGCAAAGCACTAGTAAGCTTTAGTTCGTGCAAGTAATTTCATTAAGAATGCCAAGCAATATAGTATGTGTCGAGCCTCAGAAGCCAGATAATGTCAAGCTACTACATTATTTTAAAGATTGTGAATCCAATGGATCTGACCCAACAAGTTTGTTTTCTTGGATTGTGTGAACCAAGTGGGAGATAAGATTGATGAGCTAGTGGCACAAAATTCAAGGTAAACCATTTTTAGATGAATTCAAAGAGGATTTAAGGAGAAGTTTCTAGAAGAGATATGGAATGTGGGGTAGATTCATTGTATCCTACCTAATCCATCCTAACCTTAAATTGGGTGATGGAGAATGAGTCACAAAAGATCTTAATTTTCTATTTATAAGAATGGCTGGTTAGAAGTAAAGGATGTCATATGCAAGAACCTAAGGAAGACAAGGAGTCAAGGGTTTTTCTTCATCAAGTGACCTAAGAGAAGAGTCTATATTGGCATGTTAAACAAGAAGGCTTAAGGGTATGAATGCTTCAAAGGTGAACAAGCTATCAGAGTTGTACTATATGAAGGCCAAGCAGAATGGAAGACTGAATAGTGATCTGTAATCTACAAATGAAGTTGTATGTTGTTATCAGATCAAGCCTTACTATTACTCTCTAACAATTGCATCAGTCAGGTAAATCCTTTGGATTAAGGTTTACCTAACAGTCATTTGTAAATCCTTTAACCAAGTGACATTCCAAGTGAATGGTCTAAAGTCCTCTAACAAGGCTCAATCCTAAAAGGGTGATTGAAATCTTTTAATAGGGTCACGTTTAACAGTGTGTATTGTAACCTTTAATAGGGTTGGCCTTTCACAGGGCATCACTTTAGAAGAGTGAAAAAGAGTAGCTTGTTACTAGTGGTTTTTCCCAAATTGGGTTTCCATATAAATCATTGTGTCAAATGTGTTGATGAATTTGTTATGTTTCATGTTTACATTTTTGCAAGTTGATTTGATAGTAACCTACAAGTTTTAAGTGATTGCATAATCTTATGGATGAATGCATGATGAATAATGTTTTATGGGTTCATTAAGTTGTAAAAAGTTTAATTTATACATCTGGACCTTGGATAACTAATTCACCTCCTCCCCCCCACCCCCTCAGTTATTCTAAAAGTATTCCAATAGTATTTATATATCAGGTTCCTTGCAACTTGTAGGCACATTTTAATGCAATTCAGTGAAGAAATACATTGTTCAATAATTCTACCATCTTCAAAACCATATGTGTAGATATAAACATTAAGTACAACATGTCCAATATTTTTGCAGATATACACATAAATTACAAAAAAAAATTCTTTCAAAATCATACATGCAAATATAAATATTAAGTACAATATGTCCATTTTTTTTTGCAGATATACACATTAAGTACATCGAATTTTTTCTTTCAAAATCATATGTGTGGATATAAACATTAAGAACACAATTTCCTATTTTTTTCCAAGATTTTATCTCTAATTTCAATGTGTATGTTGAAATGGTTATCAACAATAGATCTAACAAGCACAACCAATTCAATAAGGATACAAGAATAAGTTATTCCCATGAAAAAGGATCATGTAAGATAATACAAGGGAATTTGATCAAAATAGGAAGACAATCACTAGATTGTTGTCTAATTTTTAAAGAGAAGGTGATGACAAATGTTATTATCTTTGCAAGAGTTGCAATGGCTTAAAGAAAAGAAGAATCAAAATCAAAACAACCAAGAGAAATTGTAAGGAGAATGGTCATGTTGAAGGGGGGTTTTGATTTTCATCCATTAGTAAAATGTTTGTTGTATTTTCTTTGCAATTAATATACATATGAATAAAAAATGAGGATTTGATTATCACATTAAAGGTTGGTTTGATTATCATCTTTTTTATATAGATCATTCTCCCCAGGTTAGTATGTGATATGGACTACCACATCTTGAAGGAAAATGGATGTGTAAATATGGAGGAACATGGAGGTGTGAGTATTGAAGGATAAGATCATGATCCCACGGAAGATGATGATCATGCACTAGAAAACACATTTGAAGGTGATGGTACGAATGCATTGATCCATGACAGATTTGGTACTGGTGTTGTTGTTGTTGCTGCTGATGATGATGATTATGATGAGGATGACATTGCGGCCATCCATGATGTACCTCTACTTGAGAAGGAAAACACAACCCTTTACGAAGCATCACAATTAACTCTTCTCTCTTTTTTATTGTTGTTGGTGAATTTGAAGGTTATGAATGGTTTATCCAACATAACAATATCATGTATGCTAAGGCTAGTCATATACATCATTATACACTATAAAAGGTGAAAAATGTACCATTAAGATTTTTTATACTAATGACTAATATGTTTATCTATACATTGATAGGTCAGTTTTTTTTACCACCATCAAATATTCTGCCTTGCTCATACCAAGAATTATGTGCCACTATGAAACCTATTGGAATGGAGTATCAAGCAATCAATGTGTGTCAGAAAGATCATGTTATTTATCATAAAACACACAAAAATGAAAAAGAATGCCTTCAATGTCATACGAGAAGATATCAAGGTGTTCAATTGACAAAAAAGGTGGCTCGTAAGGTTCTTTGTTACATCCCCATTAATCCATGTTTTAAACAATTATTTAAGTGTAGTAGCTTGGCACAATTTATGGATTACCATGCAATAAATAGAATTTAAGATGACATTATTCGAATGCATGTTGATGGTTCAACATTTATGTAGATAGAGGAAAAGTGGTCACACTTTAAAGAAGAACCTCAAAATTTAAGGCTTTCTCTAGCAACTGACAGTGTCACCCCTTTTGGAGAGATGAGATCTATTTACTTAGCATAGCCTATTTTTATTATCAACAACAACCTTCATGGATTTTAGTAAAGAGGGAGCACATTATGTTGGAAATGATTGTTCCAAGTATTTATTATTTTATTGTTATCTACATGTAATTATAAGTCTTGGAGTGAAAGGACCACAATAATTATTTGATGTTGTCCATTCAACTAGGTAAGTACTAAGTGAAAGATATAAATGTATAAATTTCACCTCTTATCGACAAATTTTTGGTGTTATGGAATGGTTTCACTATATGTGATATCTCTAAACCAACAAGACAAAAACATTTTAATTCCATGCAATGCTTGTGTTGACAATTCATGATGCCCCAGGGTTGACACATTTATGTGGTATGTTATGTTTATATCTAGTTGTACATGATAATACTAATTCTAAAAATTAACATATTTAATCCAATTGTATCATTATCTTGTAGGTCTTCAAACAAAGGGAAAATTTGCATGTCTAATGTGTGGTCCAAAGATGAAATTTCATCATTCCAAAATTTTAAGAAAGTAGGTGTTTGATGAGTATATGCACTTCCTCCACATAAATCATAAGTATCAAAGTGCCAAAAAATATTTTTTCAATGGGAAAGAAGAGACTACATCAAAGACACAAAGAAAGACACCGCACCCATGGCAGTTGGAATATAATAGAACTTAAGGTAGTATCTCTCTACCTAATGGTTTATGTTTGGAAATTATATATTTTATTTATGTTTTGTTGACTAATTATTTAATTGACGATCATGAAGGTCATAAAGGCATCACTAATCACCTTCCAAAGGTACTAAAATGTTATCCCAGAATTTAGTAGGATTGCCTACTTTGAGTAACTACAAATTGTGCATTTGTTTGATACTATGCATATTGTAAAAAATGTAACTGAGACACTGTGGAAAATATTGGATGGAAGGCATGACAAAGAAAAACTTTCCAAAATTTGTAGTGGCATTCATGATTCCAATCATGCAATGAAAAGTATCATTGAATCAAATAGAAGTGGAGACCAAATTAATGCAAGTTCCCTTCATTGGTTATTAATGGAGCAACAAAGTAATGTCTTAAAAGAAGTCATACAAAAAATTTGATTTCCTACACATTTTTTTGCAAATATAAGAAATCACATATCAAAGAATAATGAATTTGGGCTAGGGTTGAAAACACATGATTGGCATACCTTCATCAAGGTAAGTCATGATATTTTGAAATTACAATATATTTGTGAAATTGCATTCAATTATCATTGTATTATGTTAGAAAAGAATGAAATGATCAGTTGATAATTGTTGCGGTATGTGCTACCCCTATCATTCCTAGACAACTTTGACAATAATGTAAAACAAATAATATATGATCTTGGAAAATACATGAGGTAAGAAGTGATATTTGTTTAATATATTAAATAATAATATAAAACAAGTAATATATTATAAAGTCTCATATTTATATATTTTTGTGTCTTGAATTCCTTGTAGTTGGTTGTCATCTAAAGAAATCTATAAATAAGATATAAAATATTGGAAGAAAAGAGTTTGTCAACTAATGTGTGAAATTAAACAAATGTCTACCTTCAACATTTTTCAATACACAAGAACATTACCTCATGCACCAAGTTGAGGAGATTGAATTGTGTTGACCTGTACAGCCTCAGTCAATGTGGATGATTAAGATACACTTAATTTTTTTGAAGGGTTTGGTTTGAAAAAGAGAATGTCCTAAGGGTTATATGTTTGAGGGATATATGGTATACCAAATGATGGTGTATGTTACTCAATATCTTCCCAATCTTGTAGGAAAGATCCATATAGATTGCATTTGGGATCTAGACTCCATTAAAAAATTCAAAGGGGAGTACCTGGCAGGGAATGGTAGATTTAGCAAAGTGAAAGGTAATAAATTATGAGATTTTATCGTAGTTAATTAATTCTTAATCTTCAAAATAAATATTTTGTAACTCATCTATTTATTTTTGTATAGTTGCTAGAGAGTGGGATGCAATACATTTATTTATTGCAAACAATCAAGATTAGATGATGGCATGGATTGAATTATGCCAACATTCTAGTCATAGATTAAAAAGTGAATCCATGTCTTCATTGGTTATGCAAGTTTATTTTAATGGAGATCTCAACGTTACACAAAAGGAAATAGATTTAGCATATCGTTTAAGATATCTCTGGGTACTTATAAATTTGTTAATCAACCATATATTTTTGAACTCGTGATACAATGATTTATACATGTTTGAAATTATTGTAGGTGATACACCAAAAGGCTATGTTATGCAATGGTTATTAATTTTTATCAAAAAGTTAGATGACATGAAGAGAGCTTGTGATTTTGGGATAAGTGCAGTCTTCCCAGTGACAAATATTTCATCTAGAAATGACTTACATCCTCAAGAGTCTCAAAATCAATACTATGGTATTTTGGTTGATATACTTGACTATGACATCAAGTTCTTAATATTAGTACTCTTCATCATCAAATAGTACAGACTAAAACACACTCAAAATGATCATGATAGAACTGTTATTAAGCATGAGAATAAATTTTTCATGATTAATAAAAGGTTGTTTAATCCAGTTGGGGATGAGCCCTATGATCTTCCAAGCCAATGTGAGAAGGTATTTTACTCAAAGGTTCCACATAAACTAGGTTGGTCAATTTTTGTTAGACATTATCTAAGAGGAAGACTGATAAAGTATAATGCGATGGAAGAAGAAGATATCGAGGAAGAGGAAGAAGTAGATCATGACCAAGAGTTAGTCAATGATGCACCTAATGATAATGATGTTGCTATTGATGATGATGATCATGACAACAATGATGAATATGATGATGATGATGACGACGATCATAGTAGTGGTGATGATGTCAATGACGATGATGATCCTGATGATGAGATGTATGAAGAATAATATTAATGATCAGTGGGTTGATTAGCTAACATTGAAGGGGGATTTGATTATCAATGACATGAATGAAATGTAAAATTATGTGATCAATGTGTAGTTATGTGATCAATGCCTATGCTATTCAATATTGAGTTCTTGATAGATTAATGATTAATTTCAATAACTTGTCATGTACCTTTTAACATTTATAATTCATATGTTATGCTAATATTCAATGTAATTTTGAGTATATGTATCATGAAATTATTAGCTAACATAAAAAAAAATTTACATATGCAGAAACCTAAAGCCCTTTCACAAGCATCTCACATAGTCTCATAGATCATTAGGTATAAGTTAGTACACCCTGTAAGAATTTTCCTTAGGGTAAAATGACACCAAGATCAAGAAGCTCAAGAACTTAGCACAATATGGACCAATAATGTATGATCATAATAACAAAAATGAGAATGAATATCATATGAATACACACTAGAAGTGCTTGTATATAAAGGCATCTAGAATGACTAGGATTTAGCAAAGTGATAAGTCTCACAACTAAGCACATGTCCACCAAGAGTGGATTATCCTCCATTGAGCGTAGGATTTTGTGCAATGATGAGAGGATAAGCTTACATAGGTGATCTTGTAAAGTGATTTTTTAGATACCATGTGCTCAATTGAAGTACAAATAACTATGTTGTCTACATGATAACTCAGATGAATATGCAAACTCCTATGTTGTCAACATGACAACTCATATGACTACGCATACTCCTAGGTGTTTATATGATAACTAATATAATAATGCATTAACCTAAGTAAACTTAAGTAAAGTGTAATAATAATTAATTATTTATAATAACATCCCCCCTTAAGTGCAAATTAGGGGAATACACTTAAGCTTACAAAAGCTATGATGAAAATGGATGATGGGTCTTGGCTACCAGGCCATGTTAGATACCCATGTACAAATGCAAGGCTCTACATATAATGTGGTGGAATGCAATGAAATCTCTCTAAAAATAGAGAAAGAGGGAAAGCCTCATGGGAAAAACCCTCCCCAGAAAGAGAGATAAGTATAATAACGGAGGAAAAAGTCATGTGACCCCCCTGGTGAAATATCTTGCACCCGTAAGAGATCTCACAAATGAAGATACTTGACCTCAGTGAAGAGCTTGGTGAAGATATCTGTGATCTACTTTTCTATAGGACAATACTACCATGTAATAACCTACTCATAAATCAGCTCTCTGATGTAGTACATATGAACCTCAATATGTTTGGTCCTCTGATATTGAACTGGGTGTTTTGAGATTTTAATAGCACTTTGATTATCACAAGGTATGACTATGGGTCTAGGTATGTCAAAACCAAACTCCTTCAAAATATTCTATAAACAAATAGCTTTTATAGCTGCAATGACACCTCCTCAATACTCAGCCTCAATAGATGAAAGAGCAATAGTGTTCCATTTTTTACTCTGCCAACAAATGGGGTCAGAACCAAGATGAAACATGTATCCTAAAGTGCATTTGCGAGAATAAAGATTGCCTATATAGTCTGAGTCTATATAACCCACTAACTATAATCTAGTACCAGCTACATAGCATATCCCATATGTATGTGTACCCTGGATATAGTGTAACATGTATTTGGCTACCTTCCAATGAAGCTCATGTGGCTCTTGCATGAAGTGAGAAACCATGCCAACTACAAAGGATATGTCAACATGTGTATCTATCAAGTAGATGAGACTTCCAAGCAACTATGTACACAAAGTAGCATCAACAAGTGGAGTGGAACACTTTGCTTCTAACTTAACACTTGAAAGAAATGAAGTAGATACAACCTTGCAGTCACTCATACAAAATCAAGCAAGTAGATCAAGAGCATACTTGGGTTGTGATAATGTGATCCCTGATGAAGATTGTTGAATCTCAATACCAAGGAAGTAATGAAGTAGACCCAAGTCAGTCATGGGAAATCTATCTTGCAAAGTAGACTTGAAACTATCAATCATGGATGTTGTACTCCCTATAATGATCAAGTCATCAAGATAAAGCACAAGTAGCAAGTGAGAATCATCCCAGTGAAGAATTTAGACATTTGAATCTGAATGACATCTAGTGAACCTTGTTGAGAGAAGGAAAGAATCCATCTTGGCATACCAAGCTCTTGGATCTTATTTTAGTCCATAGTGATGGCACTCAAAATTGCATTCCCATTTTGAGTACCATTCCAAATTTTGAAGTCATTTTGAGCCCTAAAGGCACATTTTCTTGCTTATGTACTCGGTTGTTGTATTAAAGCCTAAGAGGTGTTTTATGTTTCTAACAACTTACATTCAGCCTATCTATGTGTTCTATAATGATAGACTGATATTCTGAACCATTCTGTGAAGTTTTGTATTGAGCTAGTATCATATTTCACAATTATGCCTAAGTGTCAAATAGTGATAGAAGGCCCAATTTGTCTTTGAATATCTTGTACCTAGTAATGTTTCATGATTTTTCTCTTTGAAGATGGATAATATGCATATCAAAGATACTATGTTACAAGTTTCAAGTCATTTCAAGATGTTTTTATTAGGTTTTTGAATGTCTCAAAGATGGTCAATTGCCTTTGTTGTAAATTTGCATAATGTTCATATTTTTGGGTAGCCCTATTTGACAAGTTATAACTTTTGACAAGTTGACCCAAATAATAAATTTTATTTTGTATTATATTCTAGGTGTCATAGAATTCCTACATTCCTGATTTGAGCTTATGAAAAATCTATTTGATCAGTTTTCAAATGTGATTCCAAATGCAATTTATAAAGTTCCACTGGTAATCATAAATGTAGATTGGTCGGTACCCCTATTCAGGATGTTATAACTATGAATCTATGATTTCCTGGATCAAATAGATTGTACCCCTACATTCTACTCTAAAAATAATTCAAGTGTGCCAATTTGTAAACCTTGACGAATCCATCTGCACACTTTCCCATGGCCTTTTCATTTGCAAAAACCACTTTCCTACTAATGTTCACTATCCCGCAATTATGAGTAGCCCACTTTGCATGCTCGCCAAATGTGTCTCATGATCCATCATGAGTCCAAATCACAAAATTATATTCCCCTCATAGAAATGAACTAAATATCCAGTTTTTGTACCTTCAAGTACCCGTTTGCCCAATTTTTCAAGCTAAAACCAAATGCATTTTATGGTTTTCTAACAAGTTTATCTGCAAGCAGTTTCAACTGGGAAACTTTGAATGTCAATATCTTTTGATTGAATAATCATCATGTGACTAGATTTGACAGGATGCAAGATTATGGAACAAAGTATTAGCATGTCAGCTCTCAGAGCCCAATTACCTATTTGGGTTAGTCTTTAATGCCAACTAACACGCCCCGTTAGCAGCAAATCAAAGTTTGTAGATAAGATGAGAAATAGGTTTTAATGATCAAATTACTACTCAAAATCAATTCCAAACTATTTAAAGATCTCAATGGATCAATTCCAAGAATTAGTTGTTCGAAAATGAAAAAAAATTAGCCGAACCTGCTTTGGGACTGGACTGATTCCATTAGATGAGTTTGAGTTTCATAAAATCCTAAAGGTGTCTTGATAATGTGTAAAAAGGGGTATTGAGTACAAGAAGAATGAAGTTTATAAAAAGGGTAAAATAGGTATATGGATGTGCTTGGGAAGACTTTTATGATTGCAAAGTGTGAAAGCATGAACAAGACATGATGAATGGGAAGAGCACGACAGAAATAAAGAAATGAGCTTCATAGAAAGAGAAGTTTTCCCACAACACCAATGGTAGGGAAATTCATGATAAAATCAATGGGGTGCGAGTTATGATGGTTGTTTCTACTAGTTTTCAAAATTTCACGACATTCAAATCATATGGCATTACCCAAATCATTGGTAGTAGATGTTTAGGGTGCTTGGCATTCTTCTAAAATGGAGAAACCATGATCAATGATAGACAGGGCATATTATCTCCTCTTATAACCAGCAGTCATCTTTTACATTTTCCCTTTACGATTTTAGGCATATAGTAAATGGTTTCCAAACATCATATATCGATATCATTCAAATGGAAGTTATTAGTTGTAATAAATGATGTTGATTTGGAGGAGTAGGTGAAATGAAGGGAGTTTGGTCTATTTGAATCTTTGTGGAAGCCACAGAATGCTTGGGCATTCACAACAACTGGAGATCCACATTTTTTTTTTCTAAGGTGGATGTCATATTAAACAAGAGCAATCCATGTTAAGTGTAGAAATCTACATATAAAAATAGTAGAGGGCATTCACATCCAAGGCAAAAGCAACACCCATGGTGGCAAATGGACTCCTTTGTTTGAAGTCTCTCACTCCATGCAGAAGGAAGATGGAGATGCAATTAGCCATAGGGTGTGGAGATCCAAAGCATTCATGCTTTGGAAGAGATTGACAGCAAGTAATATGAAATCCATCCACATGCAGGGACAACATCTATAGGGGTCATCCACATCCAATGCTCCCATGGTAGATGAGTTTTTATTCTCCATGTAGTGATGGCAACAAAGACCAGGGTGTTGGGTAGAATACTCAAACAGGGGTCAATGTTTTCTCCAAATGGGTCTTCATCGTATGATGCAGTGCATTGTCCCACATTCTTCTTGTGGAAGCTTTGCGTCTATTTAAAAGAAGGGGCACTCAAGAGTCAAATCATTTAAACAATCCATGCTTATGGGCGTGGAAGCTTATGTAGGTGGGCCTAGTGTGGGGAAAGCTAGCGGAGGACTGAAAAGATGTCTTGATGGTCAATGTAATGATATCATCATGAGATCAAAGATGAACCTCTTGGAGTCCTGTGACCTTGTGTCGATTTTGTGAGATCATAAGATCAATTTTAGATGCCTATGATGTTACAAAATGGATTTTTTTGTGGAAAATAGAGGTCTTTAATGCTATGATGGGGCCCATTGGGAGATCATGGAAGGTATTTTTAAATAGATTTAAAATATTCGACTTGGTCAAGAGGTCAGCAATGAAATTTCATATGTTTAAAATGCTACAATAAATCATGTTATCGTGAGATCAGGGGGTAAAGTAATTAAGTGTTAAGATAATATGATTTGACTTTATCATAATATTGTAAATTTCAAAATCCTCATAAATTCAAATGCATGATGTGAAGTGGGGCCTGCTAGGTAGAGTTTCCAATGAGAAATGGACATGTGGCATCAGTGGATTGGAGAAATAAGGGGAAGGAAGAGAAAATGAATAAAAATCAAAATTCAAAGATGCATCAATGCATGAAATTTCAAATGTTAAAGATTTGATAAAGTTTAATGGTTTCATATAGTTTTGACTATATAAATCATTTAAAAAAATTATTTTATTATGTTCATGACCCAGGAGATGAATTTTCAAATCGATCTGAGGGGCACTTTTTTGTTTGAAATGTATAGCGTAGCATACCATTGGAACTGGGAAGAAATGAACTATCCATTTTTGAAATTAGTTTTTGTACAGGTGTTTATTAGAAGCAACTACAAGAGCTTTAGTGATTTTGGGGAATCCTCAATGCAAATGTAGATTTAATGTTTTTAAAAGGAAATAGGATCAGACATAGCCAAATTTTCATCAGATTTGATTTCATTGGCAGCTATAAAGATGATTTAACTGTTTTAAAATATAGTTGGCTGTAAATGAAGTTTTTGTTGGCAAAAGAAAAAGTGACATGCCAAATATTAGATTTGTGGCTCCAGCTTAGATTTCATGTGTATCTGATATTTTCTTATGGAGATATTTTGTTAATTGTTTTAGGGGATATATTAGATATTTTTCTACATCATTTATGGTTTTAATTGCAAGAAGATGAAAAAAGGTTAGTTTTAACAACATCAGATTGAAGATTATTTTAGTGGGATACATGTCAATTTCAGATGGCAATTCCAGAAATATCTTCTCTTCTATATATCTTTCTTTTCTACTCTTTGTATGGGTTCCAATTTTTTGAGATTTTCTCATGATTGTGAGACCAGATAGGTTCCAGAGTTGGAGAATTCTTGACTGTTGTGATACCATTCTCAGTGTTCCTCTGTTATGAACAAAAATGTTGTATTTATTTTCAAGCATTTTATACTATACTGTCATCTTTTGTGTATTTTCCAAACTTTGATATACATATGATCTATTGGTTTCAAGGAAATTAATACAAGAGCTTCATTTCTCTTAGTTTCTTTCTAATTCTCATCTCCTTCCTCTATTATCTACAATCTTTTGTGTTTGAGAACGAAGAGCTTAAACTCATTTGCAATCCTTTAAGGTTGTATGTCTAGATAAATTTTCTAGTGGAACAAAGATCCATGTAAATGATTCTTTACATTGAAAGGGTTGCAAGTCTCATGAGGAGGATATTACCATAAGTATGAGAGTTTTTATGAAGATAGATATCTATTTACAAGTCAAATAAATAGATCAGATGTCTAGATATATGTGTATACTTCAGGTATCCATGTGTATGTTAAGGTTTAGTTGATTTCCAATGGATAAGGGACTGGTCAGCTTAGAGATTGCATGTTCTTTGTTGTTGCATACCTAGGTTATGCTAAGATCTAAATTATCAATTGAATATCTTTCCCTTTATGTTTAAAGAATTAAAAGAGTTTTACCTCACTTGGTTTATTAGGTTCATTTGCTTTGTTATTAGCTATTTCATCCATGAATGCTTGCATAAACATAGAATATTACGGGATTTTATCTATTATTTAGATTCATTTATATGCCTTTAAACTAGTACCATATGAAGAATCTAAGGTCCAACCACCTAGGTCTTGCAGAGCCTAAAGAAGAAGAAGGAATTAACCTTATGGTTGGCCCAAGATTGCAGTCAAGTGCATCCATTATAGGAATTTTCTAGCCTTAGATGTATTAGTCTAGTCTCTTGGTCATTTTTAAATTTGTTAAATCAAGAGCCAACACATAGATAGACTTTTTCAACTTGCAAATCAAAGTAGAATCTTGAATGAACCCCTGTGGCTATTCCATATAAATCTCCTCATGAAGATCACCATTCAAGAATGCACTCTTCACATCCATCTTATGAACAACTCATCTCTAAGATACAAGTATAGCTAGTGTCGAATGAATGGAGTTCATTTTTTCAAGTAGATCAAAGGTCTCAGTTTAGTCAATACTAGGCACCTGAGAGAAACCATTTGCAACAAGTCTTGCCTTATACTTATACACACTTCCATCTATTGTAAACTTGGTCTAATAGATCCACGTACATTGAATCAATTTTCTTCCCCTAGGAAGAGAGACTAAGTCCCATGTATTATTTCTCATAAGAGAATTGTATTCTCCCTCCATTGTTTTATCCCATTCTAGAATTCTTGAAGCTTATTTGAATGATTGAGGATCATAAACAACTACAATATAAGTATGAAGGAGTGAATTGTATTGTGAACTTGTCCTCCTAGTATCTAAAGGATTCCCTGCCTATGGTCCTGCAACATCCAATTTTTGCTGAGCCCATTTTGGTCTAGTGGAAGAAGATGTAGAAGTAGAAGGGATTTCCTCAACCTCATTTTTTTTATACCTCTATTCGGGTCATGGATGAACATCTTCCAAGACACTATCATCATTGTCCCTCTCTTCAATGAAGGAGGAAGAAGGAGGAGTCGAAGAAGTAAAGCTTGGACAACTTTCTTCAAAGTGTATACTCCTCTAATAAAAAATACCATGTGTCTCTGGATCCTTCAACTTGTAGGCTTTATGAGAGTCCACATAACCAACAAATATGTGAGGATTACTTTGAGGTTTCAATGCCTTGCATTTCTGTGGAGGTATTCATGCTCATGTGGGGCAACCAAAGACTCTAAAGTGCTTTACAGAAGGTTTCCTTCTAGTCCAACCTTCAAAAGGAGTTACACCATCCAAAGCTTTACAAGGACTTCTATTCTAGATATAATATTCACAATTCATTGCTTTAACCCAAAAAAATTGATCAAGAGACTTATGTAGTAGCATGCAAGTGGTCATCTCCTTGAGGGTTCTGTTCTTCCTTTCTACAACAGCATTCTGTTGTGGAGTGTATGGTACTAAATGTTGAAGGTCAATTCCCTCTTGAGTACAAAAGTCTATAATTATTGAGTTCACATACTCCCTTCCATTATCAGTTCGAAGGACTTTGATGGCTTTCTCTGACACTTCACTCTTATGAGCTATGAAGAATACCCAAATATTGTGAGAGAATTCATCAATAAAGGTGAGTGCATAGAGAGACTTTCCAAATGATGGCACTGGAAATGGGCCTGCCACATCACTATGAACTAGTTTAAGAATACTTTGTGCTCTCCAAGACTTCCCTTTGTCAAACATTTTTTTTGGATGCTTCCCAAGTGTACAACCTAAACAAACACCATCTGAAAACTCAACATCAAGAAGCTCAAGCACTTAGCATAGTATAGACCAATAATGTATAATCATAATAACAATAATGAGAATGAATATCATATGAGTATACACTAGAAGTGCTTGTATATAAAGTCATCTAGAATGACTAAGAGTCAGCAAAGTGATAAGCCTCACAACTAAGCACATGTCCACCAAGAGTGGATTATCCTCCATTGAGCATAGGATTTTATACAATGATGAGAGGATAAGCTTACATAGGTGTATCTCATAAAGAGATATTGTAGACACCATGTACTCAATTGAAGTACAAACAATTGTGTTGTCTACATGACAACGCGGGTGAATATGCAAACTCTTGTGTTGTCATACTCCTAGGTGTCTATATGACAACTAATATAATAATGCATTAACCTAAGAAAACTTAAGTAAAGTGTAATAATAATTATTTACTTACACTAACACACCCCATAGAGATTAATGTATTTTACCATTTGTAAAATATCTCTCTCATTGCCACCTATCTCTCTTGTTTTGTGGAGTGTAAGTACCAACGAATAGGTATTTGTCAATTTTTTCTTCCTCAAGCAAGGAAAATGTAGGAATGGAAGAAGAAAGTGAGACATTTAGTATGTCTAAATCAAGGAGATCAACTTGAGGTCAAAATATCATAAAGAAATTTAATAAGCACATGAAATTTTTCCTTGCTCAAGGGGGGTCATGTTCTTATGATGATTAGAGGGAAGCTGACTTTGATGTGCCCTTTAGGTACAAACATCTACAAAAATAATGGGTCCCCAATGAACTTCTTCTAATAAACATTATTTCTTATGTTGGAGAGAGGATATCTCACATAACAACATCCTCATTACATGGTTTGGGCCTATTTTCCATGGATGACATAAAGTTCTCTTACAAAAATGTTGGTGAAATGATGGAGTATGTCGGACATTGCTATGATTATAATATTTGGATGCAGAGTGTTAGATATAAAAAAAAGTATGTGCAGGTATGCACTCATGACAAATTATCTACAACAAAAACTTAGTGAACAAAGTAAAATAGTAGATATATACATTGACTAAGGACCAAAATAATCAAGGAATATTATAGGTTTTATAAATAGTACATGACCTATGTCAACTAAGAAGCAACCCAATTGCATATTTGAGGAGCACGAGGAAAATCACATATTTTTATATGCAATAAAATCAATATGTGGAGGCAAAGAGATACTTATTGATAACAATTTGAATCACATAGATACAAATAAACCCACTATCATGGGTGAGGTATGTACTGTGCACATTAAAAATCAACTCCAATCAATGAATCTAACACACCATTAAATTATTATTTTTTGCTAATTTAGAATAATAAAACATGTGTTTTAACATGTCTAAATGTTTTTTTTTAAATAAGGGACTATAGTATGGATCAACAACCATACGCATGATGATGATCATTCTCACGAGACATCTTCTTCCCGATAGGTAAAACTCATTATTGTTGGACAAATTTGATACAAGAAATATGTTAATGCATTTTTTTATTATGTTTTATTCTTCACTACTATTTTGGATTGATTTTAAATATAGTGCTAATAATTTTATTCTCACACATGGGTATTGATCAGGAAAAGGGAAAGGAACAAGTAGTGCATGAGGAGCTGCAGATGAGCAGCATCCATTCATTATTGATTTTGTGTCATTCATTGATCTTATGGTTGTACTACGAAAGGTCCTTTGTGCACTATCAAGAGTGTTAACTCAATTAGCACCAATTTGACCTTAGACTCAAATATAGATGAGAGAGGATGATTTGATGCATCTAGTTCAGACTTATACACTAAGTATTAATGCAGTTTTTAATTATAAGAAAAGTTCAATAATGGTTTTTATAGTATACTCCTTTTTTTATGTCATTAAATAAAATTTATATGTTTTATTTTTATAGAGGATGCAGAATAGTTAAAGGGTTATGCCCCAAGTGTAGATACTTCAGGTGGTTCAAGTGCATTGCATGTTCTATCCTACAAATGTTTTCTTCTCAAACAATATGGTTTTTAATAGCTCTAGAAATCTTGTTTGTTTATGCTCTAACAATTTTATTTTTCAAAACCTAGTATTAATCCTATGTTCAGTATGCCACCTACTACAAGGAATAGAACCACAAAGGTAATATTGACTACAATGTTTGCAACACATAGCATGGCCATAGATGCAATGGCAACACCTATTGATAAGTAGATTCATCTTTTTCTCTCTCATTTTTCATTTGTTTATTTCACTTGAACAATTATTTCTTGGGGGGGATCTTGTAATATTGGATTCATTTTATGTAGGAGGCAATAAGGGAACTCTTCAATGTACCCATCTTAGATGTAGCGTAACATTAAAGGAATTATGATTAATTACTCGTGAGTAATGAAGATGGACTTCCCCTCAGACTAGCCCAACTTACAAGTTCTTTAATGATTGATCTTTTCTTTGACTATACAATCCTATATTCATAATCAAATTCACTAAATTTTGATCGATGGAAGTATAAATAGGATAACAAGATAATGAGGGGGGGGAGCATGAATTAAAATCTTAAGCACTTTTACTTTTCAACAATTCATTCACACTTTTATTAGTTATCTTGTGCATTTAAAACTTGTAATAATAAACTTGGTGTAACATATAAATCTAATCTATCATATGCATGAAAATAAACACATACCACAATATTTATTACGCAGAAACCCTCTAAGGTGAAGGTAAAAATGGGGTGGCGATGATACCCACAAATCTTCTCTACTACAGTAATAAACTTAACCTATTTGGGTTACAATATTTGATCACAATATATGACCTACCCTGTGAGGGGTCTACCTTGTTAAAAGCATTTAAGATTGCTAGGTCTTACCTTGTTACAGGATTTAACACTTATAATAAATTAAGGAATCAGTTAGTAGATTTACAAAGATCTATTAAGACCACTCTGTTAAAAGATTTACCCTGATTCAAGTTGGTTAGAACTGATTCAGTACCTGACTCTTGGTAAACACTATAAGCTAATTTTGAGTCTTCTTGCTAGTTAATGTAAGGAAACTTGGCAATAAAGAATATAACCGTTTCCACATAACCCATAATAAATCTGAAATAAACACGGAATTAAAATCCACATGCAAGAGAATAGACAACATACCCATAAAATTTGACACAAGATATACCTTGGGAAACCCTCATTGAGGGAAAAACCCAGCCTCCAAAAGCATCCATCATCATGTATTATTCAGCAAAAATACCATTGCCATACAACCATGGAAGCCTTCATGGCCATAGCCACAACCGAGCAAACTATGTGAACAAGCATGAATCCACACATCCCATGCCATGCTTCCAACCTTCACAAATGCTCCCTTGGCTAACCTGTCAAGCCTTGTCCCGCTCGACTCTTGCCTTTTGTCTTCTTGTCACTCTTTTTTTCTCTCTACAACAACTACCCTTGTGGCTGCTTATATAGTAGCAAGTCCCACAAAACCACCAAGTGGTATTACATAAACCATGTGCTAAAACCATGTGCTACCTAACCCACTGACCCCACATTTAATATTAGGCATTTAATTCTTTTCCCCAATATTAAATAATTACATGAAATATTTTCACAATGTTACAATACAACTCATCAAGAATATTCCATGGGAATCTTTACATGTTGCATGCCCATCTAGGCACAACATTACATAATAAAATAAAATAATAAAATAACAATATTATGCAATGTGTGCAACACCCATTATCTCAACAGTTAACTAATCCTCTCTTTTGATGTGATAATACTTTTCTTCCCCTTTACTTCTCTGGATAGGTCACTTGCTCTGCTAAGAGATAACATAACACTTCTATTGACTTCTAGTATAATCTCGATCTTTCACTTCACCATTCACATACTTCTCCTTGTTCTCATACACTCTCTTCTCTTTACATCCCATCATCATAATCATGTGATATAGGTTAAGATCTTCTCTATTTAAAGACTTTTGTATTTAAAAAATTCTAGATGCTTCCATAATTAGCCTCTCCATCTGAATCATTGATCACAAAACATAGGGATCTATGACCTAGGTCATTAATGCATAAAACTCTCTATAACAACCTCTACACATATTAAATGTTCCTTCCATATCAGCTTGAAACTAATTTACCTGAAAATATTTATCATTTATAACTTTTATGTATACTCTTCTTTTCTTGTTCTTTACTATTTTCTGATACTCAACATTTTTGTTGCTCACTTTGTATTGTCCTCGACAGGTACTATGTAACTTGGCACTTGTATTCTTGAAACAACTTGGTAGGTTTTGAGCTCAACTTGTATAGAAAATACTTAGTGACTATACAGTTTCTTAGCTCATGTAGAGCTTGGTACACACATACCTCTGTACATGACTTGACCTATATTGATTAGCTCAGTCGCAGTGATGATCATCTAACTCTGCCTTGTAACTACTAAGTGTTTGACACTAATAGACAATAATAGTTCGAGATACCAATAATCTCCCCCTTTGACATTAGTGGAAAAAAAACTTTATATTAACATCATTACAAATATAATATGATATTGAGCTCTACCCCCAAGTCTTATGACTTATGCCAAAAATGAATAATGAATAAACAATGTAAAATGAATACTATATCCACATTCACAAACTCTACTTTATGACAATAAATTCATTTCCCTTTGAAAAAATTCATTTCCCCCTTTCTTTTGAACACGTATGTCATGATTGTTGAGGTTGAATGGGTGGAAGAAATTAATATTTATTAATGAATGTCTGATGAACATGGGTGATCAGTTACAATCCATGATCCCATGTGGTTTGTGTTGCTTCCAAAATGTGGTTTTGCAACTGTAATCTTTCAGCTAAGTCAATTAAGCTATCAACCAATGAAATATTGTGATCTTCTTTGATAAGGTCCTAGGTTGATTGCATCTCCCTTTGCATGACCTCTAAATGAGGTTCATCATTTCTTGAATAGATATCAATTTAGATCTCATGTTGTCATTTTTCTAAAGCTCGGCTAATGTGCCATGGGCATTTAGTAACTAATTGTAGTGGTCAATACTAGATGTTGCTAACTTTGAAAGAATATTGTTGGATCTCTTCATCTTATTTTGAATCTAGTGTATTTGTTCTTGGATATCATTTGCGAAATTCGGCACATTTGAAAAAATGTTGTACGAATGATGTACTCTTTGCATAAGTTCTATCATAACCTGTACACGCTCTTGCAATTGCACTTTCTGCTCAAAAATGGTTATGGAAACTTTATCCACAAGCTTATTTTAAAATCTTCTTGCTAACAAATCCATTAGTTTCTCATTGGATTCCATATTACCGTCGTTTACTTGTTCAACAATATTTACAAGCTGGGTAATAATTGGGGCTTCCTCATCAAAATTTTGAATATCAAAAGCATCAACAAAAATGTTTTTCACATCATAAAGTACCTACTTTTGTTTGAGCTCTCTTCTTAGCTCTTCTTTCCTTTTCTTTTTTACCAAAATTTCTTGCAACAAACTTATTTCTTCCAAGGTGAGATTTGCCAAATCTAACTATAACATCTCAATTACTTCATCCAAACTCACTTCAATATCTAGTGAGATGTCTTTCATTGTTTGTCTTTTACTCAATGAAGGAATGATGTTTTTTGACACTGATTTGGGAGTTGGTGAGGGTGTTTCACCACTTGGTCATGTTGGTTAACTGGTTCTCAAGACAACAATGATTGCACTCGGTCCAGCTCTACTTGCCTCTTTATTTTCCTCAATGGACAGTGCTAAAATAGTTTGGTTATTTTCAGTAGTGTCCTTCAACTCATTTTTAGCCTCTATACATGTGACCCTTCATTGCTCGACCTCTAGAGTGTCAAGGGTGTTAGCATATAATGTAGATATGTTTCCTTACAAACTCGACACACTTGAACTTTCTCCACTGTTGTGATCATCATCAATGGTTACAGTTTTAGTTCCTTTATATGTATCTACTCCCTTGGTTGATACCCCCCAAAAAAAAAATTCCAAAGCTATTCATCCTATTGTGCTACAACTTCCATTTTATTTTTTAAAATAAAAAACATTCTATACTTAGGAACAAATATGTTCTTATACTTTGCTGAAAATGTTTCCTGTGATAGATTAGGCATAACTCTGATTGAATTGTTAGTCCTTATCTTTTTCTCTTCTTCTTATGTCTACTTCCATCTTCTTTCCATTCTATCATATAATTCTTTGGGTGTTTTCTTCTCAATTTTACTAGGAGTTAGCTTATAATTAGAAATCATATCTACCATAGCCTCCTCAATTTTGTTTCTATCCTTATTATCCAGTGTATCATATTTTACAAATCTAAAGCTGGATAATCCTAAAGATATTTTGAGATCTTCACATACATCATCAATAGAATTTATTTTCCCTTAAGGTGGTCCTTTGACCAGTCTCCTTCTTTTTGGTTTAGATGCATTAGCCTCAGTAGTCTCTACTACTCTTTTCTTTGCAAACTCCTTGACACCAGCACCTGCCCTAGTTCTTGGCTTATTTAGTGGTGGAGGAGAAAGGTGTGTCACTATTCATTTCTTATTAGTTCTTTTAGCCTTCATAATTAATGGAGTGAGAACAATTAGGGGTATATCGATGTCTCCTTCTTCTTCCTCATCACCGCTATTTTTTTCTTCATCCTCTCCAAGACCTTATGTAATCTACAGTGGTTCCTTTCCCTTGCTTAGGGTGCCTAGTTTTTCTTCTAGGTCTTCAATCATTATTTTCCTTTTGTTCTCTTTATTAGCTATCTTGATATTTACAATTATTTTGGACTTATTTTCCTCATATTTTCCAAAAGATTCAGCCTTAATATCTATTTCTTCTTTCAATAGTGCAATAATGTTTGCACTCATTAAATTACTATTAATTTCATAATCAAAACTTTGTAACCAGGCCTTGCTTGTATTTACCACCTATTCAAATGTATTATCTATATCTACAAGAAAACATATGTCATTGTAATATCTTGTAACTAATTCCTTAGGTATTCTCATCCTCATCTTCATTCTTCGATAGAATTCCTCAAAATAAGCATCCATGACATTCTCAAAATTTTCTCCTAATTGAGTAATGTATTCTCTTATCTGTCTTTTCACTAGTTTTTTATGTTCCCAAAAAATATCACCAATACTATAAAAATATTTGTGGATATAAAAGAAAATACATATAATGAGGGATCTAAACTTACATATTGAGTTATTTTCTTTTTTGATAGATGACAGATTCTACTAATTGCAGCCTTTGAAGCTTGGCAAGATCATATTCATGATATTTTGTCACTATTTTCCATGCTTGATCTACTGCCATACACGACACACTTTCAATCTTCTTAACTATTATAATTTGTGAGCTATAACCCTCATAGAAAATTCAATTAGTGGATTAGAAATGTTTTTAATGGACAAGTCCCATCCATTCCACTCGGCACCTATGATTTCCTCAAGTTCCTCTATGGTTTTCTTCTTTTCTAGGTTTGGATATGTTGGATACAATTGTAAATTGTGTGTTGTCTTTGATGTTACACAAATGTCATATCAGTTGGTAGAAAGAGTCTACTAAGCTCAGTTGGCCAGCAAGAAAATTCTAGAGTCTATCAAGTGTTCCTAAAAAATACTCTGTGGAAACTGTGTCTACCAAGCTCATTAGGGCATTGAAGGATTTTGTCATAGAAGTCAGTGGAAACCAAGCCCACAAGGTTAGCAAACAAAAGTTAGTTTTTACTATTGACCATAGTTGCCTCTCACCAAAAAAATTGAAATTCAAACACTTGAGCCCACCCAACGGCTGCTTCCCATCTTTAATATTATTTAAATGCCCTGAAAATACAAAAAATAAAACAATTAAAACTTTATGGTATTTCTTTTATTTCCTAATTTGTTTCCACTGGCCCGTAACTTTTTGCGCTATCAAATCTTTCGTGATCTACAATGGGTTCTTTCCCACATTCTCAAAATGCACTACCTTTACATATTGCGGGAAAGCCCCTTTGTGATGCATGGTAGGTGAGGCAAATGTTCTTGTGTAGGTTGCAGAAAGGAAGAAATGTTAGTCTAGCAAGCATTTTGATTGGCACCCACTATCTTGCATTCTGTCTTTTGTCAGACTTCCTGACAATGTGGGCAAGTGCACTAGTGACACATGTCCTAACGATGTCACGGAGGATATTCACATAGGTTCAAAGGGTACTAGTTATGTACACCATCCAATGCAATGAAATCGAGGGTAGGTGCATTGTAATGAGGATCTTTCATGATCATTGATCTTATGGAGA
Organism: Cupressus sempervirens; assembly: GCA_028749045.1. Lineage (NCBI taxonomy): Eukaryota > Viridiplantae > Streptophyta > Pinopsida > Cupressales > Cupressaceae > Cupressus > Cupressus sempervirens. Next base: position 762,826,771 of record CM053786.1, on the reverse strand, counting down.
TCAATAATCAGCACTTTCCCACATTATGAAGATGTGAGGAAATTAAACAATGTGTGAAAGTTCCTGAAGGACACATGTCCCAGTGGGCCTGGCTAAGGAAATTAATAGAAAGGTAGCACAATTAAGGCTGGCAGTTATGTGACCACCACATTTAGGGTTTTGAGGAGGTGGCATGGTTAGTTGGTTTGGTGGTCAAACTCGGGAAGGCCTTGCAAGGTGGCAGAACAATAATAAACTATTGGCCCATGTGACCCATTTTGGTTGCAAGATTCAGTTGACCTATTGACTTTGCTGATTCATAAGCAAGAAACGAAGGAAATCGAGTTTTTTTGCATGATTTGATCCTCATGATTAATTCCAACTACTCTTGAATGAATGTTGAACCCAGTAAATAGTAGGAGAACACTCCACCACCCTAGTTTATCCATCTACTTGGTCAGAATGGTTTAATGGCATTGTTTCTATCAGGGCCCTGTTTCAACAAAATATCTGATTTCATTGTATCTGAATCTGTGCCTAGATCAGATTTTCTCCAAATCTCTAAAGAGACTTAATGGCAGTGGTTGTGGAGTAACTTTAGTTAGAGAACATCTCAGTTATGCTTAAGCTATAAAGGCAATTTTTGTAGATTTTGTCTTGGCTGGTCGACTCTTCTCTGTTTTCTCTTATATTGTTCTGCAATTTCATTGTAAATCCCTTTTTCCTTTGAATTGTATCACATTCTTATCTCCTTCAACCATTGATGTGAAGTACAAGAACTATTTGTCTCTCAATTATGTATTGTAGATATCTACAATCTTGCATGACTATATCTCTTTTGGCCTATGAATGGTATATAAGCGAATCCTTTCTTTCCTTGTGTCATTCATTTGGGTTTTTCTAATCTGCATGTGATTGTTAGATTAAAGCAAGTCTAGTTGTGTATATCTTTTGATGTCATGATGGTTCAATAGTGCATGTATGGGTAGAGATTGGTTTGAACACTCTATTTTTGATGCATCACCCGCCTCAAGTTAGAATAGGTAGATTCGCTTCTATGCATTTCTTCTCCCTTTTCCTCTCCAATAGTAGTTAGGTGCACCCTGATAGTAAAGAAAGCCGGCCTTCTCTAGAGACTCAACCTCACAGTTCAAGTCCCATAGCTTGGAGGTTGTTTCCATGTTTCACAAGGTTTTCCTTAGGTAAAAACTTTGGACAAGGGTGCAAACTTTTGTGACAACAGTTTTTGGCATGCCCGGTGGGACACTGTATTCAGAAAATTTCAAGTCTACTAGTGTCAAAAGGAAGATTTCAAGATTAATATTGAGGAGATAGTACTAGCTTTGGTTTTCAAGCCTTCAAGGGGTTCATTCTTCAAGTACATGGCAACTTTAAGCTTCAAATACATCTGGTTCTAGACCAAAGTTGCAGTAATTCATGCCCAAAGCTAAAACAAGGGCATCTTCTAGAGGTAAATTTTAGTATTAAGAGCTTTCATTTTTAAATCCTAGAAGAATGAGGACTAAAGTATCTTTATAACCAGTTAGGAGTGCAATAGTAAAAAATACACCTACAAGATCCATCTCTACTCCTCCTTCTATTAGATTTCAGCCTAGATTGCCATCAGCACATATCAATAGATCACTTGTCTATATGGCGCAGCCTAGAGCTCATGCTTTTTCCACCTTTAATGGTGGAAGTCCTCTTTTATTGGCCCAAAGACATGACATACCAATAGCTGCACTCAAAAGTATACCATAATTTACTGGTGAAACTTCTATCTCTCCATTAGAACACATTCAATAAGTTGCAAATATCTACAATATCCATGGTATTACAGAAGATGATGTTGCAATTAGGCTTATAGCCTCATCCTTGAAATGAAAAGCACTACAATGGTATAGAAGTTTGGCTCATGGTTCTATAGAAAATTGGGATGGATTAGGACTAGGACTGTGCAAACATTTTGAGGACAAAAGTGACCATTTGTCACTTTTAGAATAGTTGACTACTATAAAAAGAGCCCCCCATGAATGTATGACTAATTTCAACTATAGATTTCAAAAGACATGGGATAGAATACCTACTTCAGTAAAGCCTACCCTTGGTAATGCCTTCTTGCATTACCTCAAAGCTCTTAATAGTGGCATTGCCACTACGATCCAAACTATGGGAGAAGATACCTTGCCTAATGCTTATGACATAGCAATAAAGTAAAAAAACATCCTAATACAAGGAGGTAAGCTAGCTCCAAGATCTCCTATTCCTTTCTTCCCTGACGTTCCAAATCACCAACCAACAATGGCTCCTCTTCCCACAACTTCCACATCACAATCCCTTGCTCTAGTCCCTCAAGCTTCCACATTTTCAAACAGAATAGATGAAATCAAAGAGATGATGCAATCTATGATGCTGAACATAGATAAAAGATTGTAGGGCTAAGAAAAGAAGCTGGTGAATAGCTTCTCTGTGATGCAAAAAGTGAGCAACAAGGTGGTGACTTTAGAGAGATATCAAGCTCAAGGTAGTAAGGCTCATCAATTGCAATATCAAACTCTGAACAGTGGTAGGCCTCCAAATCATAATCATGGGAACAATCCTTTTGATCAGAATAGGCAAAATAGCCATGCTTCAACCTCAAATGTAAACCAAAGTAGGGCCATAGTTCCTCAAAACAACATGGCCCAAGATCAGGATTTGTGTCCCTCCTGTAATTACTCCTATGCTCGTTGCATGTGTTAAAAGGATGAATCTTATTTGGCTTTGACCATCCAAGAGCCTGAGATACAACAATCATACAAGGAGGACCAATTTAAAGATGCCTCATATATGCAAGGACAAGATGATTGCTCCTTTATGAATCATCAAGTGGAGGAACATTGTAATGTAAACCAGGATTCCATTGCTCACAACACTAGGAGCAAAAGAAGAGCTATTGAAGATGCTACCCCTCCTCCTCCCAATCATTCCTCAACTTCAAATGCAATACCTCATGAACAAGTAGTAAATGATCAATCAAATACCTTTCAGCAGCAAAGGCAAAATAATGGCAAAAAGGATGTAAGTGATCCTCAAGTTGTTTCATCTCAACCTCCTACAAATGCAGCTCCCAAGGCTTCTACCAAAGTACCTACTACACCATTCAGTGTGGTAGAAAAAATGAAGAAGAAAAATGTGAATATTTCCATGTGGTATGATGTTGCTACTATACCCATGCAAAAGAGGTTGTTGCAACAAGAATTGGAAAGTATTGAACCAAAGGGTTAGCCACCCAGCATGGAAAGTGCCACAAGCCTAGTATAGCCATCAAAGGAGGTAGAAACAAGTAAAAATGTTAGACCCCCTCCATTTTATGTTTCTCTAATTATAGGGTGTAAACTAGTCCACAATTGCATGATTGATTCACGGGCTAGTAGTTCAGTAATGCCTTGGTGTGTTGCCGATGTTTTGGAAATGAAATATGAGCCCATTTTTAGAGATGTATTACAGTTGGATGGTAGTATTGTCAAGACTATAGGGATCCTTAGGAATGTGGAAATGGCCCTACATGCATGCCCTAGTTGTACTGTAACTCAAGATATATTTGTTACTGAAGTTAAGCCACATTTTGCCATATGTCTGTCAAGAGACTTCACTGCCCAAATAGGTGGTTACATATCTTCTAATTGGTCATATATGTCTTTTAGAACAAGATATGGGACCAAAGCTTCAATCAGAGCAAAGCCTCTAGCGCTCCATCATACTTAACCCTACACCCCTAATCTCATCAACATGAATTGCACTATCTTAGAAATGGATGAGAATGATATAATGAATGAGCCTACTGCTTCCCTAGCAAAGATACCTAATTTCTCTTAGATGAATGGGCTAATGCATATCAATTTGATCCTATGTTAGAAACCCTTGAGGCAGGCCTCAGTACATATTGTATATTAGAGAAGGATCCATGGGTGTGTTAAATGTCTATCTTTCATTTTTTTATAAGATCTTAAAATAGATGCTTGAAATGTAATGCAACTATTATTATGATGATAGGAACCAAAATACTTATCCTTATGTGGTGTATGCTTAGTGTGATCCATTGATTTGACAAGAGGTTAGGGAACAATATATAAAAATTTGAAGTCTTTTAATATAATATTTGGATGATTCAAATGACATTTCACATCTCAAATCTTTATTTATGGAGTGGAAACCTTATGAAAATACAACTGAATAATTGTTATTGTCAACTATATATCTTTGATTTTGATCCTCCATTTGTATGTCTCTGATATTGAACCACTGACCTTGAACCTAATAATATATCATTGAAGCACTAGAAAAACCATTTCATCATGCCCACATAATTGTAGGAATACATACATATCTTTCACTATTCTAGAGCCTTGAATACATGCATGTCTTCTATTTGCTATAGTACTAACATGTTCAACACACAACATTTCTTCTTCTAGAACAACGTCCTTCTGTAAAAGAAAATATATACATGATCATGTGACCAAAAAATTATGTCAGACCATAGTGTTTGAGTAAACACGAACACCTCTGGACCATATTGTTTGGCATTAATGACAACTAGATAATCACAACCAAACTTGTATTTCCAAACACAAGTTAAAGAATACCAATATAAATTTTCCAATTATAATCAATGCAAACCCTATTAGTATTCATGGTCATGACTATGTATAAGAAACAAACAAATGAAACAACCCAATATGTCGTACTAAATCAAAAAATGTCTTGTCACACATAACAAAATAGCCAAAAACTTGACTTCCTAACTTGCACCCATTTCTAAAAACAAACATGTTATAGGAATATTCTAATAAGTCCACCTAGAATTCAATGTATGTGGTTGAAATCAATGGCATCCACCTTTACTTGTGAAAGAATCTGCATATTATCATCCAATGGTAAATAAATATACATGTCACTTACAATGTACATCTTGACCCATTGTTTGAATGTCCTCTCTACCTCTTTAACACCCCCAACTTTTGTCTTCCTTTATTTTTATAGGGCACTTCATTGATTAAGAAGCATCTTAGGAAGATTTTTTCATTACATTTCACTCTATTCATATAATATTTTCTTGAAGTATGAATACCAAGTTTATCAAGATGTATTAGCTAGAAACCCTCACACCTACCATCTATACAATTAAATATTTTGGTAATTATGGATTGATTCCCAGAGAAAATCATGAGAAAGAGTTCAAATCTACAATAAATTGGCTTTTTAGTCCTAATATTTGCATCAGTTAAACATCTAATTATAATGTAGTATAATATTTGTTTGTGGTGATACCAAATTCATATGTGGAGAGACAAACAGAAAGACATGTATATATTATCAAATTGAGAAGACATTTGGTTTTCCCTACCCCTGTCGATATATTTGTGTATTAACTAAGAAATTAGATTTGAGAAATTTCAGGATGTTTCATTTTATATAAAGCTTTTTTTTTTTAAATATCTTTTGAAAAGTGGAAGAAGCTAAAAAAATTATGTGTCTTAATTTAGCCACTAATATATTTTATGATAACCTCTTCTAATTAGGGTGGCTTTTTGGAATGTGGATGGCTTGCAAGAAAGTATTATGTTTTATTCATATCATAATGATTTTTGGTGGCTCATTTTTTAATCTTTGTTTCCATCTTCTGACTACAAAATTATGAGAATGTGGTTGTGAATGTTACATGTAGATCTGCATTGTGGAAAATAAAATAAGGACATAGTTCCTCATACAGTTTTTTGATGTCTCCCACTCCTAGCTTTTCATTTTTTTAATGGATGTATAATCAAACATCCTCTATCAATAGTACACCAGATGGTATTGTTTGACAAATTCTTGGCTTGAAAAACATTTTTTGAACATCATATCACTAGATTTCCTTTTGAGTACATCAGCAAGATAATGTACCCAATCTGTAGCATTAGTCCCTATTATTTGAATGTAACATATCATTTGCATATAACGATCTTTGATTATACAAATTAAGATTAATGTGATTTTCATTTCAATAAAGTGAAATAAGAGGTTGATGTTCAGCATGATCAATATTGGTAGACTATTTTGGTTTTAATTTTGAAACAAATGGTTGAACTCTCTCATCTTGACTTGGATTATTTATTTATTGTACTATTATAAGATTTTGGCATAATGAAAATGAAAAATTTCCACACTACCCAGAGAACTTGCACCATATTGTTTTGACATATCCAATAGTTGGCTACATGTTGATAATTCATACTAGAGAGATATGTTGTAACTAATCCATTTCCATTAGATTTTTTAGTCTACTAATACCATCAAGCTATATATATTTTGGAACTTTCTCATCTTTGCCTGGATATTTTACCTCAAATTAGTATAACCCCATGTTGCCCCACTTCTCACCCTGTACCCATTTTGCAAAGTGGAAAAGATTTTGTGTTTTAGTTTGGTCTGGGTATGTCTTAGTCTAGTCTTTCCTCCTTAAGTGAAAAGTTTCTCCATCAGATTTCCCACCTTTCCCTTCTCCCGCATTACATAACCGAGTGGGTTTTCTTTGATGTCATGAGTTTGTGAGTAGTCTAGAACCTAATTTGATGGAGATCCTTCTATTTCATAAATATTTTCACAAAGTTATTTTTTGGATGGAATTTTTTGCGGGTTATCATGATTTACACATATAAAAAAATTAAGCTTGAGGAGAATCAAAGATTGCCTTCTCGTCAGCGGGTTTTCTACCCATGAAGGTGATTTTTTGCAAAGGTTAATAAATGTGGTTTGCGGATTAAAATAAGAAGAGAATGAGTTTTTCTAAGGATAAGCCTTACTTTTATCATAGTATTCTACCTTAGACAACATCTGGGATTCATCATGGTGCTCAGAATCACCTTAAGTGAAAAACTCTAAAATGACTTCTCCATGGCAGGCTTTCAACCCATGAAGTCAATTTTCCACTAAAGGAATTTGTAAAGGGAAAAAATGAAGGTGTGGGCCCTCTTTTGACCCCTGCATTCCTTTTGTGGTTTTTTGAACTCGGAGAAAAGGCTAACCCAAAAATTAGAAGGTATAAAAACCTTGAGCAAAAAATTGAAGATCGCCTTCTCCTTGCCAGGCTTTCAACCCATGAGGGAAATTTTCTACATTCACAAATAAATCAACTTTTAAATAGATTGTGTTCACAAATTGCACATAAGGCACCTTAAGATGATAATGGAAACAAGCTAATCATAGTTAGAAAAGTGTAATGACCAGAATCTAGCTGGGTAGATCTTTCCTTACAGAGTACTCCATTCTTAATTCTCCAAAACTAAGTGAAAATGAGAAGGTGAGTATGTAATAAAGGAAAAGTTAGTATTGGGCCAATGAAAAAAATGAAAAGACATGGAAAAGTCCATTAGAAATTTTTGCATTTACCAATCCAATAGATTTATAGTTTATTTCATTCGTGTGGCATGAATCTTGAAGATTAACAGGTGGATTAGGATTTCTATATAGAGAGAAACATAATAGTTTTTCAAATTACCACTTTTTCTTGAACTGTTATGTTGTTGAATTGCACAACATTTTCAAATCTCTTATACTTGTGAATTCTATCCTCTGGTCTTTCTTCAATTTCAAAGTTTTGATTCACTTCTACCTCAAATAAAATGGCAACCAGATTTGCAAGGTTTAACATACTTGATGGGATCAAATCCACATTGTAGAGTTTTACAAATACCTCATTCCATTTCTATGACATGCAAGATTTTCAAAGGAGGTTGAGGTAGGAGCCAATTCACCCCATAATCAAGAAGCTTTGAGGAGGTGGGCTAGTGGAGGTAGCTAGATTTTTGGTGGTGGTCCAAGCTCCTGAGTTGATTTTTGAATGCATAAATTACTACAACCTAGATACCAGACAAATTCTTCTACCTGATCATACACTTCTAATCTCTATTGCTAGGCAAACTATGGTAAATTACCTCTGAGTTCTAGAATGGGAAGAGTTCTTTGAGTTGACAATAGGAGGAGAAATGTTTCAGTTCTCTTTGAACAAAATGCTATGGAGAAAAGAAATTATGAAGTCCTGGTTCCAAAAGTCACGGGGCACCAAGAGTAAAATTCCTAAATCTCTATTCAACACTGATCTCAAGCCCGAGATCATAGATATTATGGTTCTCTTGCATAGATTGAAAGGTGAGGTAGAAGCACTTAGTTTTGTTGAATAGTATTTCTTTCTAGTAAAAATTATCTGTTCAGATACACATTATGTTGATTGGGCCTATGAGGTAAGTGAGCATCTGTCCAGAGCCCTTAGTGCTACAAAGTTTTACAACACCTTTTACATGTCTTCTTTCTTGATTTATATGTTAGGTTCTCTACAATTGTGGCTAGGCCTTCCCAAAATAGAGAACATCCCTGATGATGTGAAAAGCTATGAATTCTATCCATGCTTACAATTGCAGAATAGCTATGCAAAATATGTCAAAGTTAATAACATATTTATGATGAGAATTTGTAGGGAGATCCAAGGATGCCTAGAGAGGAGGTTCAGCCCAGAGCCAATGGAAGCCATCAATTAGTTTGGTAGCTATTTTATCCATTTCTCATCCTTTTCATATTTGCATCTTGTAGCTTTCAAAAAATTTCCTTTGAAGCTACCCAGGTATCCAAGCAATATGATCATGCTCATAGAGATCGTGAAGTAGGTGATCTAGGTGAACATGCTGAGTGCAAGCCTAAAGAAGAAAGGGTATAAATTCCCTATGAAGGTTGAGGCTTACAGGTTCAAGTCTCGCTTTGATGCGAAAAATATGATCAAAGAATTCGAGACTAAATATCAATTAGAAGCATATGAGGTTGTAAGACCTATGTTCGACCTAAATGGGTATGCAAGAGAGGTGTTGTAGATTGGGAGCATGATCAAACATGTTACTACTATCAAATATTATTGGGTGGACTATAGAGATGAGCTTGAAAGCAGAGATTGTGCTTTTTCTAAGCTCACAGTGGAGTAAATCAAAACATACGTTATCAACTTTGATGTAGAAAGCTTGAAGGATGATGGCCAAAATATGTATAGCAATACATATTTAACTAAGGTAAGGGGGATTCCCATTATTTTTGAGCCATATGTAGATGTTGAGGACAAATTTGATATCATGATGGTCAGGATCATCAAGAGAATGGGGAAATGGGTTGAATGGACAACTAAGAGGAGCCAAAGTAAAGGTACAACCACTCAAGCTTCTCCAGTAGCTGAAATGCCTACTGCATCTTAGAGTTCTATGTTAGGCATGACTATAGCTTCCACTCAATGGCCAGCTCAACCTTTAGGTGGAGGGGATCAACCTCTAGACAAGAACATCCCCATAGCAAAGACCTGTCATGATGGCTCCCTTCCAGTCATTGGAACCCAAATTGTTGTTGAAGAAAAGAAGATGGAAGAACCAAAGGATAGCATGGCTTCCACAATTTCATCCCCCCATGTCACACTAGTTACATCACCTCATATTTCTCCAATTCCTTCTCCCCATACTACTCCAATTCCCTCTCCTCATCATACTCTCATTTCGCCAGCAAGTGTTACACTTATGTAGCCAAGTGGTTCTTCAATACAAATAGTAGAATTAGGAGGTGGAAAGAGCAATAGTAGTGAGTCTACTAAGTTGGATGAAGTGGTAAAGAAAACTCCAGAAGTGGATAAAGGTCAGAGTTCCTTTAAGCTTATCTCCCAAGATCCAAAGAATCCTTTCTATTCAGCTGTTGCAACAATCACCCTAGCTAAGAGGAAGATGTTCAATATAGAATCACTCAAGACAGCCTCCAAGGTGATAGGTACTGACTCTTGGTTGGAGGATACTCTGGAGAGAAAAAGGAAAGGAAAGATGAGAGCACTTATTCTAAAGACATTGTATCTCTTGCTATCTACTCCAGGTTTTCATTGACAAGAGTTAAGAAGTAGAAAACCTTGTCCATACTTTTGCAAGATCCAAAAATAGGTCACCTTACAATGGAGATCTCTAAGCCCAAAAAAGGAGGGTGGATTGAGGACATGATAGTCAAAGATTTTACTCTGCACTCTGTGGATCTTGGAGAAGCAAGGCATGACACCAAAGTTGGCTTATGGAAGTCAACCAATGAGGTGATTGAGGGGTAGCTAGAAAGTCTAAAGTTGTCTAAGACTAAGATGAAGGATGAGATAGAAGAATTAAATAAATTCATCAAACAACTAATCACTCCATTAGCAACCATCTCTGGAGTATGAGTGGCTAAAAATCCTACTGTTGAATTTCAAGCCCTCATTCTCTCAACTCTAAGAAGATAGACATTTTGGTTAGATTGGTAAGGAATGGCTTGAGAAGCTCAAATCAAAAGGAGCCGCTATTGTTGAGTAGATTGGTAATGTTATCTTAAGGTTGGAAATGGAAAAAGATAACATTATATCAAATAGCAATACTCTAGCTAGAGAAAGGGTGAAGTGTGATGATTGCATCTCCCTCCTAAAGATGATCATCTAAATGAAGGCCAAGGAAGCAGTTGAAGCAAAGATCTTTCTAAAAGGAGATGAACCTCTATTAAAGTGGGTTCAAAGCATGCAGTTTAAGACTGAGATGATCCAATCTATAGACAATGGGCTTAGAGAAACAGAGGATAAGGTGAACAAGACACAAGACAAAAGATTTGAACTTATGAAGGGATTACATGCAGACTCTTAGACTAGTGGATAGGGAAAAGAACTTATTGGAATCAATGTCATGAAGGAGAACTTTTCCAAATTTTTGGATAGTTTGTTTGATATATCTTCCATAGTCAAGACAGGGTTGCTGAACTATAGGCAGTTAGCGGATGCATACACATGGCCAAAGAGGAACTGCCAAATCAATTAAATGATGTGAAGGAGTTGGCTAGAGAGAATTCTAAATGGCTCTTAAGGTATACCAATATCCATGTGCCTAGACATGAAGAGCTCATCCTGATCATAGTTGCCACCAAGACCTATAGAGAAAAAGTAAAAAATGGGAAGAAGTCGAAGTGATTTGTATTTTGCCTTTTCTTTTGATTTATTTTGTAATTATTGAAATGTGGAAAATGGTGCCTTGCCATTTGTTGATCTTGAGAAGATGAACCAATTGAACTTCCATTGTAACGATCATCTTGAAATTGTATATGTATGAGATTGAAAGATTAATGAAAGGTTGGAAAATTTTTGGTGTGAAGTACTTTTTGTTGTAGAGACAATTGAAACTTATTTTATATCAATTATTTTCTGTTCCGATTTCTATCAAATTTAATCTTATGTTTTCTCTTTTGTTTGAGTCAAAATGAGAAAAGAACATAGTTTCACTTCCCCTATTTTGAAGCAACAAATGAATGTGATAGGTAGTGTTATTATTCATTCAAAGAGAAATTCCTTCAACATTTTCAGTTTATTAATCACAATTCATATCCGAATTTACTTAGTTTAGTACTAGCTATTATTCAAATTAAGCTTTACGAATTCATAAGATGTGTGAATTCATAAACTTGTTTTGATATTCAAAAATTTTGTTCACCTGAGTTAAATTAGCTTGGTTATACCTCTTCTATTCTCAGGTCAAGAACATACCCCAAATTAGTTTAGGAGAAGAGCATAATTCATTGCAAATCTATTCTAGGGAACTGTACCTACCAATTTAGAGAAAAGCCCATTCATCCACAAGCAGCTTTTCAACTAGTTGTAACCAGATATTATTCCAAGTTTGGGCATTCAAGAGTTATAATTCAAAAGAACAAATCTGTTTACCAACACCCACAAAAATGTTATGAATTAGTAGGAAGATACTAGTAGTTTTTTTAGTTAATTTTAGGCATTTAAGTTTTTTTGGTCTTCTCCCCTAAAGAAAATGTTTTTTTAGTGAACTTTTGATTCTAGATTCATTGCACCAATTCTTGCAGTGGTAGCTTGCTTTAGTATCTATCTCTCATCATTGACAATGAACTTTGGTGGATCAATAAGATATACACACAAATGATTAGTAAAGGACAACACAAATTGGATAAACATGGAAGCAGGAAACCCTTCTCTACCACAAAAATGTAAAGTAGTCAAAGGTCGATGATACACTTAAAATTTTGAAAATAATTGTACAAGGATGATTGACAAACTAATTTTTCTTTATTAAGATTCATTATGTCTAGTGCTTTGCATGAATCAATGCATGTTATTACTATGTTTGTCTTGATTAGTATGAATTTCATAAAGATGTATTGGTCATGATTTACATGACATTATGAATCTACAATGTCTCAGAGTTGACCACATATACAACATATACGAAGAAAACTTGCACTCTATTGGTTGTAGCATTAGACACTTAAACAATATTTTTATGTTTGTTCACTTTTTTGTGGTTCATCCTAAAGACAAGATGCAAGTAATATCTGAAATTTGTAACATTGAATGTCATAATTGTCACTATCAAATCACACATGCTAAATGGGCAACTAACTATTATAGTAACTAAATATGAAGGAACTATTTCCAAACCCCAAGGGTTGTTTGGTAGCTAGAATTAGAATGGAATTGGCATTTAGGATTCTAAAAAAAATCTAATTCATTGTTTGGGTCTACATAATCAAAATTGGAATTGGGAAAAAGTAGAATCAGGTATCCCCATTTGACCCCCAAAACAATAATTTTGAATTCCTTTGAAATACTTGTTATTTGGAATTCCTGCTCTAATTCCCATTTTAAATCCCATTTTTTGAAAATGAGGATTTCAAATAAATTAAAATTTAATTGGGTTTGACATTTAGATGCCCATTTGGAAAATGGCCATTACTTTATAAAAAATCAATTTTAAGAAATCTACCTAATGAAAATTGTAGAGCAAGCGCAATCTCACAAGATTGAGAGTGGCTCTTTCCTTTGGGTTTACTTATTAACATAGATAAATTGGAGCTATGATCTTAGTCCAACATTATAATCACATTTCCAGTTCAAATAATTGCCACCCTCAATGCAGACATACACAATGGTTGACGTGTGTGTCTCACAGAGTGCAGACATACAACATTGCTCTACAAACCTAAAGAAAATCCCTATTCTAAGAAAAAACCCAATCCTAAGCAATATTTTAAAGACCTACTTAAAACCCTCATCATTTACATTGCTTCTAAATTCTCTATGTTTTCATTAGCATTGGGGGGAAAGACTTTGATATTTCCCAAGAGGCAAACGATACCCCTCTTTTCCAATGTCTCTTCTATGACAAAGACCAAAACTATGGTTAATGCATTTTTTATAATTGTAAATCCACAAGTAGAACATCCTCTACACTATGGAGAAAGAGCATACAAGAACTAGAGTGAAGGAAGGCTAAAGATTGTCATCAATGGCAACGTACATGACTCTAGCAGATTGTCTCCTCTTTTGTGAAAGTTTTGTTCAAGTTTTATGGGATTAAATTTCAATTACATCAATTTGTACAAGTTTTATTTCAACATGGAAATGTCTGGAATTGAGGAAAATCAAGGGTTTTATTCTTATTTAAGTGATATTCCAATTCTACAAATGTACAACAAAATGGGGGAAATCTTTTTTGGCATTATGGATTCTTGATGAACCAAACAGTCCTAAATCAAATTTCCAAAATCATAATCTGGATTTCAAGTTCAAAAATCCCAAATTTAGGATTCTAAATGCCACTTCTCAAATCATATTCCAACAACCAAACAGAGCCTAAGGTTCATTCTAGAATTACAAAATTACATTATAGCAACTAGTATCTTCCAACTATCCTCCAGAACCAAAATCATAGCTTGAAGTAATATGGATTTGAGTTTAATTCCTGATTTTCCACTACCATTTAATTATGATTGTTAATGGCCACATGTAAATAAGATTCTAGCAAAGCAAAGGATGTCTCTTGATTACATCACAATGAATATTTTTCATGTGTTATGCCCTTCAGTCTTGTAAGTTTTAATTGAAAGCTTTTAGTTGTGAAAGAATATAAGGTACAAAAGAATTATAAGTCCTTAAGCTCATGTATCACTTATAGCCATAAATTATCTCTAAAATTATTTCTTTCATAGAATTTGACTTTCCTACCCCTTTTTGGCATGATCAAAGTCAAAATAGGAATACAAAAAAAGAATATGACAATCATCAAAGCCCACATTGCATACTTAAACACAATGTCTCAAGCAATAGCCTATTCCTTCTGGTGGTGTTTAATCTTTATCTTTAGTAAACCCTTAAATAGATCTTAGTGATGAAATTTTATGAGTGTATGGGGAAATAATTCATTGCTTGTAATATTGAGGCTAGCATACCTTAAGTTACTTCCATGTGTTTATCATATATATATTAAAGGTTGCATGATTTTTTATTATACATAAGGAAAGTTTACATTTTGAATTGATTCTATGTTTTACTAACATTGCAACATTTGAAAGAAAATTAAAGATGTGTTCATCCAAGTTCATCAATTAGGCATGAAGGTATTCTCATCATATCTAACTAGTAGTGTGTGTATGTGTCTCCCTCCTTTCTTCTCCTATACTTATACTTCTTATTTCTATTTGATCTAATTCTTAATGTATTTCTTGTATTTCTTCAAAAAAATTATTGGTGGCTCCATAAAAGTACAAATTCAATGCATTGATTATGTAAAAGACACAAGTATCTTGTTTGTTCAAAATTGCTACGATTTTCCTAGTTAGTCTAGTTGTCTCAGTACTTATACAAAATGATACAAGATTTGTCTCAAAACTTATACAAAAGGATACAAATGAGGCATGATTGGGTTAATGTAATGATTTTTATTGATAAACTTTTCTATTATGTTTTAGATTTGTCTTAGTACTTATACAAAAGAATACAAATGAGGCATGGTCTTTTGGATTGGTGTTAAGATTTATTGATAGAGTTTATGTTCATGTTTAAAATCTTTCTTAGGAACAAGATACTTGCATTGATGCTAAACTTTATTAGATTTTCATATTTGATAAATTATTGTAGAGACCAAATGTGAAACAATTCATGTTGCAAGGTAGTCTTTTCATTATTATGAACCACCTTAAGCATTCCTTCTTTGGTTTGCTCCTGTTAGACCACAAGGACTTGGAAAATTAAGCCATTTCTTTTTGGATAGGTTAGAGTTCCCACTACCATTAATATTTGCATATGTTGTTATTTATTTGATTTTCTAGTGGTAAGAAGATGTCATAGTTCAAATTCAGTTATCAAATTTGTCTTATGTAGCATCAAATTCATTTCCTCTTTCTCCTATGTTCAATGTTATTCTTTCATAATGGGAATAAGTAAGGCTTTATTTCCTAAACAAAATAAATAGAGGTGGGTATATTTTTCCCTAAATCCATGGAAGGATCAATAATTTCTTTGCTAGGTTTGGGTTTTTATTCAATTCATATTGTGTCAAATCCTAGTAATAATTATTTTATTTGATCAAGTTTGATTAACGATAGAAGAATGAGCAGATAGATTATTTTTTTTAAAATAAAATAGCTCTAAATAAATTAAGAATAAGGTTAAGTATGTAGGTCAAGAATGATTAGGTTAACTAACAGTAAAAGAGTTAGTAGATTTGATAGATAATATTATTTTTAAATCCTTTACTAAATGAGTCATTATGAATAGAGAAAAAAAATATCTATTAATCAAACATGCTAGAAGATTATAGTTTTTGGCATTCCACAACACTTGTTAGCCAATTTACGTGTAGATGCATAGATTTGAAAAATTTATGCAAATGTAAGGGTATGATTTTCAGATGACCAAACTACCAGTGGTTGAAGCTCACCCTCTCCCACTCTTATTTGTCTCCAAGGACCATCTCCCATGTGTGCTTCGATAGCTATATATGCTAGTGGAAAAAAGAAATATTTTTTTTAAATAATTCAACTAGTCGTCACAATTATGACGAGCACACCTTGAAAGAAATGGCCAATTCTGATGGCTATTTTTCCCTTGCATAGTATAACTATCACAAAAGTGTTGTAGCTATGACAACATTATCTGACAGATAACTATCACTTCTATAGCGCAACTATCTCATATATGTCACAATTATGATGGAGAAATCAAAGTTTCAACCATATTAATTACAAAAACATACCATCACAATTGTGACATCATGAACATGAACTATTTTCCCTCCCTTCTTTGAAGTTATGACATGTCTACACTTGCTATCATAATTTGTACCAACAAAAGTCTGACAGGAGTTGACGAACGAGTTTGTTGCTAGGGTGACAATGAGATGTTGCAATTGCGATGGTTTTACATCATAAAATGACACCAAATGTTGGAGTGATTTATATGTTTACTAATGATCCTACATAGTGGGGATAGGAAACATTGAAGTTCCACTAGTCAAGTTGTTCATTTCTCTTCCTTTACTCATAACTGATGTACAAGATACATGATATCTTAGATCTTTTCAATATGCTTCAAGGTGGACCCAGTAAGTAGAAAAAATATTTGTGCAACTTCATAAAGATCCTATTGAGATTACTCTAAGTTATATTTCTCTAGATCATTGGTTAAGGTGCATGATGTACTCCCCTTGTGTGTCTCTAACAAGACTTATTTTTTTATCAAAGTTTGACATTAGAACTTGTTGTTCCAAGACATGAATAATATTTTCTACTTTATCACAAATATTATCTACAATAACTTTGATCTAGCTTATCATATCATCTTCTTTATTATATTGAGCTATTAGTGATAGTTGTTTGAGAATTTCTCTAGCCTTTAATATTTTAGTTTCCCTCTCATTCCTTTTTCTATATAGTTTCATGATTTTATATTTTTCCATTAGCCTTGTATACTTATTCAACTCTTTTTTGTTCAGCTAACAAACTCGCTTACCCATCTCTTCCACTCTCTCAAAGAGATCTAGTAGTTTTATTTCTTCCTCTATATCAATGTCATAAATTTCTCCTTCATCCTCATATTTGGATGACTCTCTCTTCATTTTACAGTCAAAATTCCTATGAATCTCTTTTCCTTTTGTCTTTACCTTTTTTCAATTTCTTGAAACTTATTTGTCCTTTAGATGGTGTCCTAGAAGGTATATTTTTAGTAGGAGTCTTTTTATGTTGAGATGGAGGCATGTCATCTTTCCTCTATTCATGCTTAGTCTCCTTTACCTATTCTTATGCTTGTATTGACTGTCCCATAACATCTTTAGGAATCTCCATTGCAGGCAATTCTTGATACTAGGTTCATAAGCAATTTCTTTCTCTTCTATTTATTTTCCTCCTTTCTCATCCTCTTTTTTTCTTCATCAACATCAGTTATACTTTGACCTTTTTCTTTTTCTACTTCCTTGGACCTATGTCCATCATTATGCAGACTAGATTCTCCAACATGGGCACCATCTTTCTTCTATTATTTTACCATTGGTGGTGTCTTGGTGGGTTGTTCCAATTGAAATTCACCACTCTCTTTAGGTTCCATATTTAGATCCAGACTGATATGAGTCTTTTGTTCAATTGGTACAACAGGTTAGATTCTTATTGATCATGTAGGTTACACCAATAATTCTTTGCATTTGAAAATGCCTCTATCTTTAAATATGTCTTTATTATTGCTATATTTGCACACATATCAAAGTATTTCTTGAATGAATCTACTAGTCCAATTCTCTCTTTGTAATTTATGTCTATTTTGATCTTAGCTAGAGCACCCTCTATCATACTAGTGCACTATATTATGCTCTTACTCCATATTTCACTAATTATGGTATAAAGTTCACTAGGAGCCAATGCTTCAATCTTTCTCAGTGTTCTATTGAACACTCTCAAACTTACTAATGAAAAAATTACAGTCTTACTCTTATTGGGATTGGTAAATTTTGAAAACATATTCTTCACATTATTGTAATTACTATTATTTTCAATATCATCAATAATATTTTTCAAGTTAAGTCTCTTACCTTTTTTTGGAAATTTGAGACGCTCTATCTTAGTCTCTACTTTAGATTCCTCTTCCTTTGGTGGAGTTGGAGGCTTCATCTTGCCCTTTTTAGATGCTTTCCTCTTATAAGTTTCTATCATTGGATGTTTAATGATAGAAGAAGTCTTCTCGTTGGTCACTTCTTCTTCTAACTCTAGTTCAAGTGAAGATTAAACTCAAGGTTCCATTTGTGGGATTTCCTCTCCTCCTTTCTCTTCTTTTTCCTTCTTGACCTTCTTCATGGTCTAGCTTGTTCCCTTCTTTGACTTCTTCTCTTGGGAAACTACCTCTTGTATTTATTTTAAAACCATAAATCCTAAACCCTACTTTTATTTTCTCTTTATATGTTATGAACCTTCATTGTTCTTGGTCAACAAGAATCTCCAACATCTAGTTGATTTGTTCTCTATTTGAATTCTCTTCAAACTCATAGCAAAATTTGGTCAACCAATGAGTTCATGGTTTGACTACTTGGACTGTGCACATGTCTATGATGGCTAGGAAATAGATATCTCTTATGTAGTCCATTATTAGGCTCAATGATATGCTTCTCCTTTTATGCATCTGTGACTAAACATTTGTACAAAAAAAATTCAAGTGAATCAAGGGTGCCACTAACCAACCTTTTGTACTATATCATTATGTAGTCTGTAATGATACTTCTAGACTTACACTAGAATTATACAAATTCAAGAAATTCTACCTGAAGTAGAAGAATATATACACTAGTATTGCACCATACTTGAATATGTGTGCAAAGTTGTCCCTCTTGAATTTTCTCATATTCTTTATCATCTGAGTGTGTAGAGACTCACTTAGATTAAGCTTGGTATGGTCTATTATAATTTGGTGTACTCCATACACCACTCCACTGGGCATACTATTTATTCTTATTTATTGGTATAACTTGTGGGTTACCACCCTTGTTACTAATTGCATGTTCGTATTTGTAATTTCTTTCAATGAACACAGCCTTCCATTTAGATGATATCTAGTAAGCTCTACTACTTTTGTTGGCTTGTATTTCTTGATTGTTAGTTCAATCCCAATTCTATCGAACCTTGTAAAACTCGCAATCACCTCCTTTATGATTTTGTAGGGATTTTTGTGCCCTGTATACTCATCATGCACTCTTCTCAACATGAATCTTATCCATTCAACCTTGAGGAAATTTGGGATGTACATTGCACGAGCTAGGGCTGTGTCCTCAAAGTCTTCAAACCATATCTTCCACTAATTTTTGACATAAAACTCCTCATATTTTGACCTGATTTCCTTGTCTCCTAGTTCCATGATTCTTGCCTTTAGATAATCATTTACATATTCAATTAGTAATATGTAACCTAATAGTGAGGATTAGTCTCATGTCATGTCCTTTTTGTTTGCACTTTTTAAGATTAGTTTGTAAACAACATGGAGTGTTCTCCTTGTTAGAGTAACAAGATATTGCCTTACTAATAAAATCATTTTGATATAATTATTAAGTCACTTATTATCTATAGTTTACTTAAGCTAAATTTTAGGCATATAATAATTAATTACTTTATTAATTATTGTCATGCAACCTAGGTTTTACCTATTAGGGTTTTGATCTCCTTTTATAAGGATTGATCTCTTTGTAATTAATTCATTCACTTTTGATTATAGTAATCTCTTTTTTTTTTTGCTCATCAAGAATGTCTCATCTATGGATCTAGCAATTCCAGCCTCCATATCTTTTTGCTTCTCTCTTTCTGTGACAGGTGTTTGCATGTAGGTGATTCTTGAGAGTTGTGGGGTTGGTCTTTCATCAACATTAACATGGTATCAGAGCTTTAGATCATCATGCCCTTATTCTATTTATGAGAAGTTTTTCTTTACTTTCATATCTGTGTTTTTTGTTCAGAGGGTTTCATTTTTTAGAGTTTTTTTTTGTATTGAATCTGAGGGGTCACCATTTTTTGATGCACTTTGAGCCCAAACAGACATCACCGTTGAGCTCAAAGTGCCCAAAAACCACTAGTTTCATATAAAATTTATCCAATTTGGACACATTGCAATTTGAGGCTAAAATATGTTGCTCCCAGATTGGGCACATTTCCCGAGGTGATGCTCTTCTAATTTTTGACATGCAAATTGATATTTTTTGTTCAAAATTTGTAATTTTTGGAATATTTTATGAGGCAGTGATTTTCAAAAATTTGGTACACAAATCAAGATTTTTCAACAATCATGTTTTTTGGCACACTTCTCGAGGGGTGATTTTGTATTTTTTGTACAAAAATCAAGATGTTTTGTGTACGTAAATTGAGATTTTTAGGCACATAAATTGAGATAGTTTTGGTACAGAATAGACATACTTCCCAAGGTAATTTATGGTATAGATGGACAGATTTTTTGAGGTATTTGGCATGGATCCCAAGGCAGTAAAAAATATTTTTTCTTTCCAATTTTTTTTACCTACATGTGGTTTTTTGGCCATAACTTGCTCAAACGATCTCCATTTTTTGTTTCGAAAGAAGCGTCAGAAAGATGACTTTGAGCCTATTCTGATGGTGTAGTTTATTTGGATTTTTTATGTTGTTTTATGGCCTATTTTAGCTGTAAAATTTAGAAATTCTATTTGCATTCCAAGAGACATATTTTGAGACATTCTATTTTCTAGATTCTGCTCCAGGCACATTCCATTCAATATTTTGCTTCTCTACATTATAATCGATATCTTGGTTGTTTCATGTTTAGGGATCAATTTTGTTGTTTTAGACGATTTTTCATGGTTTGTACTATCTACTATATCATCCTTATGTCTCTTTTGATCTTTGTTGACATCTTTTTGTAGTATTTTTGGAAACTCAATAAGATAAAGTACCACTCTATTACATTTTAGGATCTTGCACATCTTTGTGTTTTGTTGTACTTGCACTACACTATAAAGTGCCTTGGGGGGTTTCATGTTGGCCATATTCAACATCTTCCTTTTTCAAGTGAGTGTTTCTTCCATGACATTAGTCTCATGATGTGTTGATGACACATGCCATTATAGGTGTTTGTACGTCTTTTGTACTCTCGATGTTCCTAGTTCTTCTTTCTATAGGCGATATTGTATTCAATTTCCATGTTCATTTCTTACCTCTCAACATTAAAGGGGGGTTATTTTGGTTCTATTGTTGTCTTGGTTCGACAAAGTGAGTTATGTATTCAGTATTTGATCCTATGTACTAGGTGATTGCAGTGACTAGATACATATGCATTTCAGTGAGATGGAATATTTACCATATAGACATTCTTTCATTCCTTTTTGTGGAGGCCATGAAGATACCTTTCATCTTCGATTGATCAGCTCTTTAGACTTTTTCTTCTCTACCTATTCATATTCTATACATTGGAGGTTCTTCAGATCAATAATTTGGCAATGTTTGCAACTTTATGATTCAATGGTGTTCTTCATGATAATCCCTTTGTTCCTATCTTCTGGAAAATTTTATTTCCATATCTTTTTGGAGTAGGGATTTTCCCATGTGGTTTTCTCTATTTCTCCTCTTTACAAGGATTTGGTTGTGCTTGGGTACCTCTTCAGGCCTTGTTGTCGGGATCTAATTTGCTTTCAACAATAGTTTCAAGGTTTTTAGCTACTCCCTAATTTTATCTTAAGGGGGGGTGTTAGAGTAATAAGATATTGCCTTATTAATTAAATCATTTTGATTTAATAATTAAGTCACTTATTATCTTTAGTTTACTTAAGCTAAACTTTAGGCATATAATATTTAATTACTTTATTAATTCTTATCATGCAACCTAGGTTTTTCCTATTAGGGTTTGATCTCATTTTATAAGAATTGATCTCTTTGTAATTAATTCATTCACTTTTGATTATAGCAATCTCCTTTTGTGCTCATCAAGAATGTCTCATCTATGGATCTGGCAATTCTAGCCTCCATAGCTTTTTGCTTCTCTTTTTGCATGACAGGTGTTTGTGTTGAGATAATGGGTGTTGCACACATTGCATAATATTGTTATTATTATTATTTTATTTTATTATGTAATGATGGACATGCAAAATGTAAAGATTCCCATGGAATATTCTTGATGAGTTGTATTGTAACATTGTGATAATATTTGATGTAATTATTTAATATTGGGGGAAGAGAATTAAATGCCCAATATTAAATGTGGGGTCAGTGGGTTAGGTAGCACATGGTTTTAGCACATGGTTTATGTAATACCACTTAGTGGTTTTGTGGGACTTGCTACTATATTAGCAGCCACAAGGGTAGTTGTTGTAGAGAGAGAGAGAGAAAAAGACTGACAAGGAGAAGACAAAAGGCAAGAGTCGAGCGGGACAAGGCTTGACAGATTAGCCAAGGGAGCATTTGTGAAGGTTGAAAGCATGGCATGGGATGTGTGGATTCATGCTTGTTCACATAGTTTTCTTGGTTGTGGCTATGGCCATGAAGGCTTCCATGGTTGTATGGCAATGGTATTTTTTGCTGAATAATACATGATGATGGATGCTTTTGGAGGCTGGGTTTTTCCCTCAATGAGGGTTTCCCAGGGTATATCTTGTGTCACAATTTTTGTGGGTATGTTGTCTATTCTCTTGCATGTGGTTTTTTAATTTCGTATTTATTTCATATCTATTATGGGTTATGTGGAAACGGTTATATTCTTTGTTGCCAAGTTTCCTTACAAGTGATATCAGAGCTATGGTTTTATTATTGTAACCCTAGATTGAATCCATGGCAATGCATGAGAGGATAAAAAAGGGCAAGATATATGAATGATTTATTGCAGATCTGAGGGTTTTGGATTTGCTGTTATGATGGGATGTTAAAAGATTTGGGCATGGGAAATTGTTGGACAAAAGAGTTTTTCGGATGTTTTATTTAAAATGAGGGTTTTGGGGGATAGCTTGCAGAAATGACTTCCTGGGTAAAAACAAACCTCACCATTGGATACGGGTCAACATTTTCATAAATTTTGATATATAATATGCCCTAGTTTGGTCATTTTTAGAGGAAATGAAAGAGTTTTTGGGTTTCAGCCCATGATGGCCGTCAAATTTAATCCCGTCGAAATTTTTGTCACTAGAAAAATAAAAAATGAAAAATCGTACTGAAAATGGTAAAAAGACTGTCTTAGTAAAACGGCCATAACTTTCTCTCAAAATATCAGATTTCAGAGTTCTTATAGGTGTTGGAAAGATAATTCAGAGCACTACAACATGGTGTAGGTTTGGGTCTATGATTTTAAAATTTTGTCAAGTTTTCAGAGCCCTAAAGTCAGATGTTATTTATTTTGAGCACAGATTAGGGCATAACTTGGGCATACGGAGTCGGATTTTGGACTTCGAGTAGTCAACGGAAAGCTCTTGGAGAGCTCTACACATTGGTTCAGATTTGGTGTAGGTTTGGCATGATTTATTTGGTGATATATTGATCTGAATAGTTTATTAATATATTTTGACTATGGTAACATTGTGATTTTATGGCATTGGAGATTTAAGATTTGATGTCATTGTATACTCAGTTCATATTTTAGATTGGTCTCATTATGATATGGTTATTAGTGTTTGGTTTGGATATGCATGATGATTTGTTGGGTCTACAAGTTGTGCAGTGTTGTAAGCAGTCTATACTTACAAGTTGCATGTATAGCTTGGTTATGGGTTGTCTTTGCCCATTGATCTTTCATTATTGATGCATATTTAGATTGGTGGCTTGGATTTTGGGTTGTCTATGCCCTAAGTCACATGATTTACTATTTTCTTCATGTAGAAGGGATGAGATGTTGTTACCAGGTACAGTCATGGTGGAGGATTGTGGTTGACTATGCTGACAGGTTGGACACTTTGAGAGCCAGATGCTCGGTTCATGGATGTGATCCTGGTGCCATGGATTTTGGCATGACATGATTGGATATACAGGTACATCCTTGATGTTCATTGGCTTGGATTTCCGATTCAGTTATGGTGGTATATCTTCTTGGTTGAGGATCATGGTTATTTAGTTTCTTTTGAGGAGCTCATGATGTGCACTTTGAGTTCTTTGATGGTTTGATGCCTTGGTTGATTCTCATGGTTAGAGAATGAATATTTTCATCATTCTGTCATGGATAGCTTGAATACACGGTTTAGTGGGAGCTTGTGACAGTGATGGGGTGACAGTGCAGGATTAGTTCCTGGTTTGGTTTATATCTTCTTGGTTTGGAGAGGATGGATTTTATGATGCCATAGGTGACTTGGTACCACGGTTGAGTGGGAGTTGTTGGCATTGATATATTTATTGAGTATTTGTAGATGTTGGAGGTTTGTCTTAGATCCTGTTGCTGCAGAAGCGTCTTTGACATTTGCATGGTGCACTTGTTATCTTCATGGTGTGTGAAGATGGTTAGATCTTGATGACTCATGGAGTTCTTGGTTATCTTCATGGTATGTGGAGATGGTTCTTCCTGGTATGTGGAGATGGTTTTCTTCATGGTGTGTGGAGATGGTTGCATCTTGAGGACTTACAGAGTTCTTGGCAAAGGTGTGGTTTATACTTTTATTTGGCATGTTATCCTTGGTGTGAGGATGGTTTCATTATTATGTCATGGTATACTCTTGATACGCGTTTAGATTTGTGACATGTTACGGTGTGTTCATATGGAGCATGTTATCTCTTTGGTTGAGATGGTTTAGATCATGTTGTCATGTTTATGTTCCTAAGGCCATGGTTGGAACTTTGACATTGATCTTGGTTTAGTTTCTTAGTATTGAGTACACTGATCATAAGCTGGATACTTCATGATATTGCTATGTTGCATTTGGAGTTGGCATGGATTGATTGGTTACAGGTGCTCATGGATACTTAGAGACGGTGGTGACGCTGATTTCTCTTGGATTAGAGAAGTATTTGTTGGGACAGTTGATGGTTTCAGCAGGAAGTCCGAGGGGCAGTCACCTGATATGGACTTGAGAGGAGATTGTTCTTAGATGAGTCTTGGTTGGAGACTTGGGTATCTTGATGAGCATTCTCATTCCCCACTCTTGGTCTACTCGGCGGTTTGCTACTTGAGAGGTATAGCCCATTATTTTCTTTCAGTTGCATTATATTTATGCTTGTCTTTCATGGATATGGATCTTGAGCTATGGTAAATGAGTTAGTTCTGGAGGGTTCATTTGAGAGATGGTTTAGCATTTCTTATCTCCATGTGCATATGTTGTTATGCTGGTTGAGTTTGGGAGATGGTTTTATATTGGGCATATTCCTTGGTTTAGGAATGGTTTTATGAGTTTGATCTTCTTGTGAAAGGCTTACATCCATGATGAGTTATATGGTATGGTTTGGGTGTTGTTGAGGCTTCTTGTTGGGGTTTAAAGGAGGAGATCATACTTGCACAGTTTACATCTAGAGGTGTGTGTAGAAGGACATGATACAGGTTATGATTTGCATGGTTTCTCTGGTCTTGGTTATCTTCCTGGATGTTCAGTTTTGCCTACATTGGATTTGAGATTGGTTAGAGATTGTGATCACTAGTTTGTGTTCATGTATGTCATGTGAGAGATGACATGGTTATTTCTTTCTCTTTCCTCTGTTGGTTGTGGTGAACTTGGGAGAGCATTGGAGACTTGTTATGAGAGTTGTTCTTGTAGGATATCAGTTTATGTATTGTGGATGTCCTTGATGCTACATGGATTCACTTCTTTGAGATGTTGTGAGTGGATTGGTTATAGACTTGACATTATCTTTTGCAGTGGGAACTTCTTGGTATATATGTGGCAGGTATTGCTCTTGAGGCTTGTGATTGTAGGTTGCAAATTGGATATGTCAGTGATATGAGATTCACTTGTTATACCTTTGAGGTATGGATAGTTGGATGGGTTTGGCACTTGTTGTGGGTGCTATTTCAGCTATGGATATTTTGACAACTACAGATACATGTGATTACCTTTGGATCAGGTTTTTGTGCTTGTAATTTCAGTTGGTACAAGATTTTATGATCTTCTAATGCGACAGGTTGGGTGGTTTTCTCTTTGGATGGCTTCTATTTATGTCCAGTGGGAGTGGCATAATAGGAGGTGAGATCATTCATGTTCGAGATGCTGGATACTTTGATTTTGTTGCGGGTACCAGGATGGAGCACTCAATGTATTTTGATCCATGATGGTGGATGTGCTGGGAGGGATTGTTCCCTTGTTCATTTATGTGGCTACGGATTGACCCTATGCAATGTATACAACAAGTGGGAGATTGTTGAGATAATGGGTGTTGCACACATTGCATAATATTGTTATTATTATTATTTTATTTTATTATGTAATGATGTACGTGCAAAATGTAAAGATTCTCATGGAATATTCTTGATGATTTGTATTGTAACATTGTGATAATATTTGATGTAATTATTTAATATTGGGGGAAAAGAATTAAATTCCCAATATTAAATGTGTGGTCAGTGGGTTAGGTAGCACATGGTTTTAGCACATGGTTTATGTAATACCACTTAGTGGTTTTGTGGGACTTGCTACTATATTAGCAGCCACAAGGGTAGTTGTTGTAGAGAGAGAGAGAGTGAGAGAGAAAAAGACTGACAAGGAGAAGACAAAAGGCAAGAGTCGAGCGGGACAAGGCTTGACAGGTTAGCCAAGGGAGCATTTGTGAAGGTTGAAAGCATGGCATGGGATGTGTGGATTCATGCTTGTTCACATAGTTTGCTCGGTTGTGGCTATGGCCATGAAGGCTTCCATGGTTGTATGGCAATGGTATTTTTTGCTAAATAATACATGATGATGGATACTTTTGGAGGCTGGGTTTTTCCCTCAATGAGGGTTTCCCAGGGTATATCTTGTGTCACAATTTTTGTGGGTATGTTGTCTATTCTCTTGCATGTGGTTTTTTAATTTTGTATTTATTTCATATCTATTATGGGTTATGTGGAAACGGTTATATTCTTTGTTGCCAAGTTTCCTTATAGTTTGCATGTAGGTGTTTCTTGGGAGTTGTGGTGTTGATCTTTCATCAACTTTAAAACTCCTTCTCACCAATCAGTTTAATACCATATAGATTAGCATACTATTTGTGTGCCACTATAAGATTAAAAGATGAAATGATATCTTTTCACATGCTTCATTGTACTAGGTTGGTTCTAGGGTTACTAGTTATTTTTCTTAGATTCACACAAAGGTTGCTCTTTTGATAACTAGGGTTTCACGAATAAAAGATCTTAAGATATCAATACTAAAAAAAGTAATATTAGCAAAATTTTCTGTCTATTTATAGATCCATCTAAAAGTAACATTGAGGTTATAATGGTAACCTCGGCTCTTACCTACCTCTACCCTTGTTCAATAAATTCTTTCACATGTCATGTCAATGGTCAAGTTTTGAGCATGACCTATCCTATCTTCATATATTAGGAATTTTGCATCAGTGACCACCTTTAAGTATTATTGAGGTACTTATTTTTATGGTCTACCATTTTGAATGTGGGGACTAGTGTAAATCTAGCTCTTCTTGTCTAACCCCTTAAGACTATTTATCTTAATTAGATTGGGAAGTCTCACCATTTTTTGGTAAGCCTACAACTTCTCCAAATTTTACTCCAGTCTCTTCCTACCTCTTCTTGTTCTGCACTTTGGAAAAGTCCTTATTGACTTTCTTAATGTGAATTGCCTTATTATTTCCTTTATTTTTATTTTGTTTTTGTTTTCATTTTTTATTTCACCCAACAGTATTTGGCAATATGACCCATCTTGGGACATCTATAGCATGTCTTTTTTATATTTTTCCAAGGTCCAATGTTGTTCGTGTGAGTGTCTTCAACTTTCAATAGGATGTCAAGTGATCACCATTACCATAGGTGAAGAAAATCTATCTCACACACTTTTTTCTCCTAGTGTGTCTCACTGACTTTGGAGATGGCTAATATGATCAAACTTTCAATCTACACTCTTTGGCACTATGACCATACTTATTATAATGATAAGAGTAACCTTCTTCTCTTACCTCATTTGTAATATCTTCACTCATGTGTACCATGCCCACACAGGTGACAAATATTATACTAGATGCTATAGGCATGCTAACTACTAAGTGCTACTTGCATGTCCTAACATACATTTGACTTGCATCCTGATTTACTGCAATAACAAAAAGTAGGTTTGTTTGATGACATACATGTCATTGGTGTCCTTTTCCTAATTTTGGAGTTTGAGTCCTTTTCTCCTAAAGACTCTTCTTTCTATATTGTATTGTTTCCTTTGTATCCTACACTAGTTGTGTCCTCTCTAATCAATGAATATAATATTGAAGGGTTGGTCGATATGGCATTTCCCATACTTTTCTTTCAAGGATATTTATACAACACAAACATCCATGTCTCTAAGAAGTACAAATGCATGAGTTTTCATTGTATTTGATGACGAACTATGACCAAAGGTTTGGAAGGAACCATCAATTAGATATTCTATCTATAATCTTATGTTGTAACATCAAAGCCCAAATAAAGGAACCATATTCATCTAAATAAATGTAGAAGAAAATACACCAACCCCAATTGAAAATATTTGAGTTCACCTGAATAATATCCCAGACATCAACTTATGGAAGAGTTAATACACTTTGAATCTTCTATTAGAGGGACACAACCATATTAGAATACATGCCAACAAAAATTTAAAAATATGAGAAACCAACTAAGATCACCCATCATGTTCTTAAACTTAAGTGTAGTAGACACAAAGTGGCTCGATCATAAATTATTGAAAAAGGGTCTACCTACTAAAAGGGTAAGTGCACCAAGATGGTTTGCAAAAAGAGGTGTATAAGTGGACACCCTTTTTCCCAAAATTAGGTAATCTTGATCTTGGAAGAGCCATTTGAGGGTCATGCACTTAAAATGAGAAAATGTGTAAAAAAAAATTGTAGTCCTTTGAATCTAGTTTCTAAACTACTAATATTTTTTAAAATAGATAAGATTAAGAGGGTCAAACCCTATGCACATTGAAAATTATTCCTAGTTTTTGCTGAATACATAACATAGTTGTTTTTGTGTGCTCTATGTATTTAAAAAACTCTTTGGTAGGATGATAGGTAAGATTTATATCTAGAAACTGTATATTTTTTCATAATTTTTTGATGAGTAGCTTTTTTCTATGATTTATTGAAGTTACCCCATCTTGAAATTCGAGTACCTCTTCTTGCGGTGGGTATAACTTGCATCAAAGTAATCTAAAACCAACACTTTTTTTTAAAAGTGTATAAAATCACATTTAGAACAGTAATATGTAAAAAAAAATTCTATTTTCCTAAGTAAATTGAAAGTTATTAAAAAAAATGTAGATGTATGTCTGAGAGGACTATCAAGACACTTATATAGAAAAATTTACTTCACAATGCTAATCTTGTCCAAAAATTTAAAAATTTATATGGTAGAAAGGTAAGAAAATGTGTGACATTATGGTGGTAATTTTAGGGAAGATATCAACCCGAGCCTTTGGGTAGTTTATTAGGCCTATTACCAAGCCTAAATGTGATTGCACTTTTTTGTTAACAAAATGTGACTGTGTTATACTTAGAAAGATTAGATTATCATACTAGAGATAATGTGATCACATTATGCTTAGTAAAACTATACTAGCCATAACGTGATCACATTATATCTATGTAGAAGTAAAGTCAACTGGAACTTTCTATTAACAATATATATATATATATATATATATATATACACACACACACACATATTTATATTTTATTTATCTTTAAATTTATATGTAGTACATCTCTAGATATATAGATATAAAAATATGTTTATATCATCTATCTACATTATCTCTCTCTCTCTCTCTCTCTCTCTCTCTCTCTCTCTCTCTCTCTCTCTCTCTCTCTCTCTCCATTTCCCATTATCCCTACCCTCTCTCTCCATCTGATCCCCCCTCTCTTCATATCTCCTACTCTCTATACATCATATCCTCTCCCTTGTAATACCCCTCATTTACTATTATATTGTAGACTTAACTATTAAATTTCTATATGACTCTTTCTATAGACGTGTTATCCCTTATTTGATATTTGAAATGTAATAATTTGATATGTTGAGTAATTGATTATGTCAAGTTATAATAATTTCCTACTGGTAGTAATGATGCTTTAGTTTATCTTAGTTTGTTAATGAAATTACTTTTATGATGATGACATATGGTGTGCCTTAGAAAGATGTTTAGGATGTCCTCGCGATGATGAGATATTCATGTTAGAATATGATGTTATTGTTGGAAAAACCACCAACATTTCCCTTCAAGATTCCTGACATGCCTTAACTGCCTCATGTGTTTTATAATTCTAGTGGTTGTATCAAGCATTGATAGGTCGATCTTTTGGTGCAATGACAACTCTAGCTTGTAAAAAGTGGTATCAAAGCTTGGTCATGGGTTTGAATCTCCTTAGGTAATGTTGAGGGGGGATTTTTGGACTAACTGCAAATATTTTTCTTTGGAATTCATGACATAGCTTAACTACCTCCTATGTCAATAAGTCTAGTGGTTGTATCGAGCATTGATAGGTTGATCATTTGGTGCAATGACAACTTTATCCTATAATAGTTATTTATATTTAGGATTTACTATTATACTTACCCCATACTTGCATGTGTATGGTGTGTGTGTCTATTTTACAATTATGTTTGATGTGTTTGATATGGTTGAGGGAGGGAGTCATAATCACCAATTATTTCAGATCTATACGAGGTACCACTCCTCATCATTGTTTGCTTAGCTTAGATATATATGCACATGTACATGCTGATATTTTACATAGATTTGTAGATATCGATAATTGACTTCCTTGAATTACTAGGATGAACATGCTCTATCACAATAACTCAATGGTAAGATTGGGGAGATAATGTTTAGGTCCAATCCCAACTATAGCCTAATTACTTGTCTTGAGAAGGAGGACATGTATTTGACTTTCCACCCTTTTTAAACCCATGATTGTATCCTTGTCAATGTTGTTTACTTTTGAGTTGTGGTCAGTTTTGGGAATGTTGCTTGTATGTGGATTTGACTATGATTTATTTGGTAAATTATTTAACTATAATATTTGGGTTAATCATATAATATTGAGAATTATTAAATATAATTCAATTTAAAAGAAAATATTAAAATATGAGAATATTTAATTAATTAAAAACTAATTAAATATATGCTTTAGTTTAAAAGACTTAATTTAGAAGTCTAATTTAGAAAATTATTTAAAGATAAATTAGAATATGACGATATTTGATTAATTAGAAATTAATTAAATATGTGTTTTAGTTTAAATGATTTAATTTAAATATTTGATTTAAGAAATTGGTTAACAAGAGAATTAAAAAATTTAAAAGATTAAAGATTTAATATTGTTTTATTATAAATATTTAATTAATAATAATTAAACTAGAGTTGCATTTCAATAATGAGCTTTAATTATTATTATTAATTTAAATAATAAACTACGCTTTAAATAGTGCTTGCACTGATTAATAAATTGGAGGAAAAGAAAATAAAAGATTATTATAATAAAAAAGTTTTTTAAGTGTGCATGAAATGATTAAATAATAAAAATTTATTTTGAGAGGCTTTTGCATGTTCGAAAAGCAAACACCTTAGGTAGAGCTAAACTCTTTATTAAGATATTCAAGCTCATTTCTACACACACAAGGTTTGGGAAGAAAAATTTGGAATTGGATCAAAAGAATCATTGAAAGCTTCAGAGGATTTGGATTTGCATGCATTCACAAATTGTCTCAGATTTTAGCTATGGTTTTGAGGTTGGGTTTGAGAACCCATCATAAAAATTTATTTAAAGATTTGTCTACTTTGTGTCTTCCTAGGCGCTTGCTTAATTCTCACTAATTTATTGTAATGATTTTTGGATAAATAATTATGTTGTCGATTTTGAAAAAGTAAAACTTGTTAATCAAGAAAACTTGACTGAAGAAAATTGTAGAAAAGTCTAGAAAATTATTATGATTGTATTATTTTAAAATCCTTTCTAATATAAGGAGAATTTGATTATAGACTATTAATTGAACAAAACAACAAATTGAACAACTAAGGTTTCAACTTTAAATTTATCATTAGAACCATGTGATTATCATGAATTTTTTAAATAAAGATAAATATTCTTCTTATATCTAAAATAATTTAGTTGCAAAATTTAATGAAAAAGTAATAGATTAATTGAGATGAAAACATATTCTAACTAAACTTTTGCATGCATGTGAAAACAAATATACGAAAAATAGAAAACTAAGTGTAGTATGGTTGCATGATTTGAGAGATCAAACGCATGCGATAATACTAATTGTATGTTTATTTTTATTTTATAAAAATATAATTTAAGTTATGGATTTATTTATTTTAAAAAATTATGATTAGTTATTAATTTTATAAATTAAAAAATTAAATAAAAATATATATTATTTATTTATTTTAAAAATTAAATAAATAAATACTATTTATTTTCTTATAAGTGGGTTTTTAATATCATTTACTTTTAAAACTCTTAGTGGGATATAACTTAAATTATATATTTCTTAATGCAAGTGGAGTTACAATTTAATATATATAATTGTGATTTAGTTATATTCTACAAGAAGCTATAGTGGAGTTCACTATATAATCATCTAGATATGAATATTTAATAGTATGAGAGAAATTGTAGATAGCCTAATTAAAATTATAATTTCAAGTTTTTGTTATCTCTAGTTGCATCATGAATTAAAAGAAAAGTAAATATTAATATTGAAATTAAATAGAAGTCAAATTAATATTTTAGGAATGAAATTGATATTAAAATTTAATCTAATAATATAAATTTACACTATTAATTAAATCATTCATGATCTTTTTGAGTTATCGCTCTTTGTCGATCTTGTTCGATAGGGGGTTTTTTTTGCTCTGCTAGGGTTTTCTTGCTTCATGTGAACTTTCAATTTTTTTTGCATGCGGCCCTTCGCCTACACTCCACTTCTATCTGCACTTGTCATACCACATTTATTGTAGGAGCTTTAGGTTAGGATATAATGGCTCTAGCCAGCGGTGAACCAGTTGTTTCTGGTGTTCACGTTGCTGCTTCAGACTGCCATGGCACCGCCACCAAACAAACGCCCACGCAAGTTTGTCCTGAAGGTTTTCCATGAGGTAATCCTAATATTGTCCTTCTTTTGCAAGAATTTGATGCTGCATGTGACTAGTTAGAACAACATACCTTGATAGGGTATTTTGTTGGTAGGACTCCCCCTAAAGCTATGCTCAGAGAATAGGTCAACAAAAGTTGAACTCCTCATGGAGTCCACCTTCACGTTGTGCAAAACCTTACCAAAGGTTTTTTCTATTTCACTTTGCTAACTCGTCGCAAGCAGACGTGGTTTTTACTAATGGCCCTTGGTCTGTGCGTTCTTCTCTGCTTGTTTTTCAAAAATGGTCCCGAGACTTCTCTGTCTCGGATGATAAAAAGCTTAGGGTTCCTATTTGGGTCGAATTCCTAGGTCTACCCTTGCCCTGCTGGCCTTTTATTGAGTCTATTGCCCAAGCCCTTGGCAAAGTTGTTACAAAGGAGCCAGAGAAATTTTTTAATGCTCGCCCTCGGCGACATGTTTGCATTGAAGTTGATCTTTCTAAAGATCTCAAGCATTCTGTGGAAATCCAAATTGGCACTCAAACCTTCTAATAGAAGGTGCTTTACTTGAACCTACCTAACACCTGTTATAGGTGCCAGTCTGCAGAACACAAGATCAAGGATTGCCCTTTGGCTATGCCTAGGGTCAAACCCCAGCCTAAAGCGACGCCTGTCAAACAAGTCGAAGGAAAAAAAAAAGAATGGGTTACTGTTTGGCACAAGGGCAAGCCTGCCTTGAATCCTTTGGTCCCCAAGCCATCCTATGCGGCAGTTACCATGATTCCTCCTGCTTCCACCGAAGTGTCAGCGCCTGCTAGAGTGGAGACGCCAGCAGCTTCCATTGCACTTGGTCCAGTTTCGTAGGTTTCAAACCCTACTGGTTTGCAGGGGATTAAGGTGGCCACCAGGGCCTCATCCTTGGTTGGAGTTTGTTCTCCTCTTGCAATCTCTTCCATAGTACCACTAGCAACAAGGCATTCTTGTAGTCCTCCTAGATGTGCAGAGATATCAGGGGTAAAATGGCAGGCTGTAAGTCTAGAGGATTTCCCATCTGACTTCCACCCAATTTCTACTTTTTTGCAGAATAGTTACTCCTCTCTGGAGGACGAGGATGATATGGAAGATTTCTCATGAACTTCCTCTCTTGGAATGTTCAAGCTCTTACAGACCTGCCCAGAAAGTTCTATGTCTGGGATACCCGTCATAGACTTGGGAATTTAGATTTTTTTTGCCTGCAAGAAGTTAAGATTTCTGGTTTCATGCTTTCTGCTGCATGTCGCATCATTTGACAGGATAGCATCATGTTTTCTTCTCAACATGAAGCTAGCCGAGGTGGTGTAGTTACTCTCCTGTCACCTCGCCTTTATTTTGTTATTATCTCGTACGGTTTTGACCCCACACACCGTAGTATTTGGCTTTTTCTTTCCATTAATAGTCATTCTTTTGGAGTCATTAATGTTTATGCCTCCAATGATGCTGTGGAAAGGGCACAAATATGGGTTTGGCTTGCTGAAAACTTGCCACCAGCTACTTGGGTCCTGTGTGGGGACTTCAATATGATTGAAGTGGCCTCTGACAAAGATGGCATTTTGCCTTTCCATTGGACAGCTGGAGAAAGAGAAGCCTAGTTTTACATGCATCATAAATTGGGCCTTTTTTATCCCAATACTAGTTGCCATCCTGATCGCATATTGAAACGTCTTGATCGTGTTATGATCTCAGCGCAATCTTTTTTTTCCTTTTTTGAAGATCATGATCTACCTATCATTCCCCTGACAAATGTGACATTGTCAGACCACTATCCTATTTATTTTGGCATTTGTTGGCAAATAGCTGTCCCCAAAGTGGCCAAGTCTCAATTCTTCCTCAACACATCTGTGTTGTTGCATGCTTCCACCATCTCCCACATACAACGTGTATGGAATTTGGAACCACGTCCACAATCCCATCGAGGTTGGATTCAATGGTGGAATGATGCCATTACTAAAATAGCTCAATTTTTGCGCAACTACGAGCGTCAGCTGGAAATTTTTAGAAAACGGTCTTATGAAGCCAACACCCTTGCCTTCAAAAAAGCCTCTGAAGCACTCACCTTCAACCCCTTTGATGTGGATCTAGAAATTCATCTTGCCAAGCTTCACCATGAAAAGCAAATTGTTGATAACTATGCTGCCCGAGGATCTCAAATCAAAGCCCGTCTCCACTAGTTGGAGGTTGGCGACAAAGCCTCGAAGGAGTTCTTCTAGGCTCTCTGAGCCCATCATACCAATGTTGGGATTAAAAAGATAAAACAGGGAACTGATGTTCTTTCCAGTCTGTCTGAAATCCTACAAGCTTTTGTTCTTCACTATGAGAACGTCTTTGCTTCGCAGGGCCATTCAGTTTCTCAGGAGGAGGCTCTCAAAAAGCGTATTACTGTTACTCCAAACCACCTCGTGGTTGAGCAATGCTTTCTATGAGAAAATTCTTTCCCTCTAAGACCTTAAAGAGGTAGTTTACTCCATGGCGGATGAAAAATCCCCTAGGTGTGATGGATTTCCCTATGAATTTTACAAACATCTTTGGGAGCAAATTGGTCTTGATCTGCACAAAGTCTATCTTGAAGCATACCATTCTAAAAGCTTAGGAGCAATCATAAATAAAGGCAATATTAAATTCATACCTAAAGCTGGTGATCCTGAGGACATCTGTAACTAGGGGCCCATCACCCTCCTGAATGTGTCTGATAAGATCATTGCTAAGGTGCTCTCTCTCAAAATCTGCCATATGCTTCCTCTAATTGTGCGGCCTGAACAAACTGGCTTCATCAAATCCAGGTATATTCTTGACAACATCATTGCTATCTGGGAAGGTATGGAATGGGCCCATAAGTCCAAGCAGCAAGCTATCTTTTTAAAGATAGATTTTGCTAAAGCCTATGATCGCATTGAATGGCCTTTCATTTTGGCTATGCTTCAGGCTCTGGGTTTTGGTCCCAATTTCCTTCAGTCCATGGAGATGCTCTTTGGTGACGCTAATGCTTGCATCACCATCAATAATTTGCAATCTAAAGCTTTTGGACATTTTCGTTCCATCAGACAAGGTTGTCTGCTAGCTCCAACGCTTTATGTCCTTGCTGCTGAAGGTTTTGGTTATTTACTTGCTCACTCTGTGTCTTCGAGACTGGTCCATGGCATTTCCTTGCC
Source organism: Cupressus sempervirens (assembly GCA_028749045.1). NCBI lineage: Eukaryota > Viridiplantae > Streptophyta > Pinopsida > Cupressales > Cupressaceae > Cupressus > Cupressus sempervirens. Next base: position 762,790,544 of record CM053786.1, on the reverse strand, counting down.
TGATTCTTCCTCCCAGTTAGTCAATGGTCATTTTGCTGATGATTCTTTTCTTACTCTTCTTAAAGATGAAGAAAACATCAAAAATGTTTTAAATTGTCTGGACACTTTTTGTCAAGCCTCTGGCTCTGTCATTCAATGGCATAAAATGCTCTGCTACCAACAGTCTTTTTTGCCAGCTCCACCTTGGCTCAGCCAATTCCAATGGAAATGGGTTACTCATGGAGAAATCTTCCACTTTCTTGGCATTCCCTTTGCCCTCTAGGCTTCCCCTGTGGAACTTTGGAATGTTGTGCTTACAAAGATTAGCAAAAAGCTTGATTATTGGATCACTAAGTTGCTTTCTCTTACTGGTAAATTCCAGATTTGTTCTAAGATTTTGGCTACCACCCATGTGTATTATTCTTCTTGTTGGGCTCCCTCCAAAGCTTCCTATCTCAAATTAGAATGTTTGCTCAGAGATTTTCTTTGGGCCTCTGGTTCTGACCATCATGGTTTTCACAGAGTTGCTTGGGATTTCTGTTGTCTCCCAAGGGAATCTGGGGGTCTCGGCCTACTTTCCACTCGAAAGTAGGGCCTTGCCCTCTATGCTAAATATATTATCAAAGCTATTTTTGGAGATGAAGCCTAGAAAATTCTTGTTAGGCATTGCATCTCTTCAGGCTTCCCTATTAACAGACCGGCGTGGAAGGGGATTAGTTTTCAGACCATTCTCACTATGCGTGAACTAGTGGTCATACAGGGCTCTTTTGTTATAAAGAGCATCAGGAAAGCCTGGGAAGTTGTTAAACCTTGGCTTCGTTGGGCTGGTGATGAGTTTCGCAATGGGTTGTCCTTAAATCGACAGAACATTTGGTGGTCTCCCCTGTTTGCCTTCCAGGGTACTCCTCTTGCCAAGACTCAAGGTGCCAGTGCTCTGTGTTTCTTTAAACGTGACATCTGCACTACCAAGGACATTTTTTCAAGAGTCACCATGAATTTTAGGTCATGGGAGGATATGCAAGTTCAATACTGCCTTGTTCATGCTGATCGCCAGACTTATGACCTTCTCTTGTCTTCCATCCCTGTGCACTTACTTCATAAAGTGGGGATTCAGTCTATTCGTCCTTGGTGGGATGATTGGAAGTGGTTTCCTGCCACTCCATTTACCAATTATAAGCCCAATATGGGATACAGATGGCTTTCGCCCCACCTTCCGATGGTGGACATGCTTAATCAACAGTGGCATTTGCATTCTTTGCTTTCTCAATGGAGAAAATGGTTTGACACCATTTGGAGTGCCATTACAGAACCTAAGATTGCACACTTTGCTTGGTGCCTTGCCTTCCAAGGTCTTCCCCTGGGGCCTCGACTCAAGCACATTGGGGTTCCTGATCCCAGATGCCCCTTCTGTGGCCAACCTGAGTCCTTTTTGCATTTTTTTGGTTTTGCAAGCGTGCTCAGAATTATTGGCACTGGATTCATGATTTTTTCAAGCCTTTCAGGCCTAAACCTTTTTCATGGCACATGATCCTGCTGGGTGATTCCCCCAAATTTCTTCGAAAGTTCTCCCAGATTTGGCATACTTTCAGGATGGAAATTTTGTTTTCTCTATGGAAAGATAGGAATGCAGTTTTATTCACTCACAGTTTTTTGGATGTTAACATTGCAATGTACACTAAGGCATGCATTTGTAACAATGTCATTATGCAGATACAGGTGCAAGCTAATAAAGTTGCCCTGGAGGTTGCACACTTATAGGATTTGTTAAATCATTGGGGCAATGCTCCTTGCACCATTGCTAGAGTGCCTCCGGATGTCTCAGTCGATGCCTCCTCGTCTCGCGGTCGCCATTCCTGACGCCAGTCCTCTGGCTACCATTCAAACACGCCGCACTCCCAGGGTCCCCGCTACCACTCTCCCAGTAGTGGTCATGGCTGTTTGAGGCGCCGCTCCACTTCCCCACCACGTGGTGGTTCTGGCTGGTCCCTGGCTCCCCCCCTGGCCAGGCTTCTGGCCAGTCTCCAGCTCCTCCCCCTAGACAGGCGCACTCTGGCAAGTTTCCTTGGCTGGCCTTGGAAATTTCTCCTCCACAGCCAAACAAGAAGGATGCGAAGACTGTGACTACCCCAAATCCTGCTGATGCTGCTGACGGCTGGACTGTTCCCAGTCCACCTCACAATCCCACTAATGCGTGGGGATTTCCTGATAAAGATGATCCTCCTCCCTCTGGTGGTACTGCGTTGGCAGCCTGAGGTTGTTAAAAGTGTTTTTTTTTATGAATAGTTTATAGTTTCTGGCTGAGGCCATGTTGTTTATTCCGGCTTCGACCGTTTGAACTCATTCGCAGGGTGATCTTGTATCCCCTGACCCCTTTTTTGTGAATTGTAATCTTAGTAAATTTTATTAATTGAAAAGGACTATTTATCAAAAAAATCATTCATGATCTAAGATTATTTAAAATAATAATATGGTAATATTGCATGATATTTTATATGCACAAAGAGATTTGACATTCAAATACTTATTGATTTAAATATGTATATTAGAATAACAATATATGTTAACATGTATATTCTTACTTTATTTTTAAACACATCCTTGTGTCTCAAATTAAACAAGATAAAATGGTGGAATTAAATCATATGGCTGAAAATTGTGTGTTTTCTTAAATATTCTATTTATAGTCTTGTGAAGTTTATTTTTGTGGTGGTTTTTCTTTGTGAGTTGTTTAGTTGGCCAAGTTAGGATGTGAACCAAAGACATTTTTTAAATTTTTTTTATGATTATTTGACTAAATGTCATTATATTCTTTATGTTTTAAATTGAGATTTCTTTTAATGAGCATTTATGAGAACATGGGTTTTGAGAACCAGTGTTATTTTTGGGTTGCCTATTAAGGAATTGAATTTGATTAGTATTACTTTTGTGTTATGGAAAACAATTGTGCTTTGTGAGTTTTGGGAAGGTGGTCTAGGTGCATGTTGTAGATAACCTAATTAAAATTATAATTTTAAGTTTTTGTTCTCTCTAGTTGCATCATGATTTAAAGGAAAAGTAAATATTAATATTGAAATTAAATAGAAGTCAAATTAATATTATAGAAATGAATTTGATATTAAAATTTCATCTAATAATATAAATATATGTTATTAATTAAATCATTCATGATTTACGATTATTTAAAATAATAACATGGTAATATTGCATGATATTTTATATGTACAAAGAGATTTCACATTCAAATACTTATTGATTTAAATAAGTATATTAGCATAAAAATTTATATTAACATGTATATTCTTATTTCATTTTTAAAGACATGTTTGTGGCTTGAATTAAATAAGAGAAAATTGTGGAATTAAATCATATGACTGAAAATTGTGTGTTTTCTTAAATATTCTATTTATAGTATTGTGGTGTTTATTTTTGTGGTGGTTTTTCTTTATGGGTTGTTTAGTTAGCCAAGTTAGGATGTGAACTAGAGATATTTTTGAGATTTCTTTTATGATTATTTGACTAGATTTCATGATATACTTTATGATTTAAATTGAGATTTATTTTGATGAGCATTAATGAGAACTTGGGTTTTGATAACCAATGTTATTTTCCGGTTTCTTGTTAAGGAACCAAATTTGATCAATATTACTTTTGTGCTATGGGAAACAATTGTGCTTTGTGAGTTTTGGGAAGCTACTCTAGGTGCATGTCTATGGGAGTGGCTTGTAATGGGGGTTGGGGCCAAAGTGGCTACCAGGGTAACTCATTGGAAGTTGTGTAACAAGTGATAACATAGTAAATAAAATAATTTCCTCTGACATGACTTGAAAAATATTAAAAAGATAAGTTAGATATTTTTCCTCATCCACTCCTTGAGTGCTTGTATAGGCTAAGGATGAGAGTGAGATGATACCTTAAGAGGTATGACTAGTTTTCTCATCTTTACAAAAGGGTATTCTGGTTAGACATAGAGTCACTAAGGGACTGGGATCTTGAGAGATTGATGGGATAACCTTAGAGTTGGAAAATGTGATGACACTCCATAGTATGTAGCTTGAATCTCCTTCATGTTTTGTTTATATTTTCCTTTAGTGGTGTACTTGTTGGATATTGCTTTTGATGGTGTATTTATTTTAAGTTGTTACTTATTGATTGGATATCATTTATTGTTGATAGATGACTTTTATTGATGAGTGACATTTATTTAGTGGTGGTGTACTTATTATTTGATGTTCTAATTATTGGTGAATTACTTTTATTGATGACAATTTTTATCTGCTAATTATTGTTCTTGGATATGCGGCCTTTGACTTAAAGTGGATACCTTTCATTGAATTTATCTTGATTTGATATTGTATTGTATTTGGTATCTGGATGTTGACTTGGTATGTGATGTTGGTTTTGAATGAGTATCTTTCAATTTTGATTGTATCTTCTTCTTTAGTAGTTTGTGTACGCTTGATATAGGTTTGACTATCAAAATTCCTTACCTGGGATTGTTTTATGATTTGATTATATGTGTGTGGATTGTACATTATCTCTCCTACATAGTAGAAGTGGGAACTTGATTAGGTGACCACACACTTGGGAGGTAGTGTCTTCTTTTCATTTGGGTCCCCCTCAGATTGATAGATGTTGGATGCTTGTTGATACAATTGTACCATTATCATTCTTATTCTTATCTTGGATATTTCTATTCATTTGATGTATCTATTTATCATGTGTTTTGAGATCCTATGGGATATTGTTTATATACTGATGTACTTATATTTATTATTTGATGTTATTTTAATGTACACTATCATATCAATTGTTTTATGTATGTGTTTATTCATTATGGTTATGGACATTGTAATTGAGACTTAAACTTATTAATAAAACTTTCTTAAATGTGACTCAATGTGAAGGAACCCTTTAGGAATGAAATATGTATTGTAATTATATTTGTATAAATGTTATGTATGTTTATATTGCTTTCGTGTAGTTACTTTGATGTTGTTTAAAGTTTAAAAAAATAATTTCATAAACTTTGTAACATATTAAATATATTTCTTTTGGGTTACTGAGCAAGGAGTTACACCCCCCCCCCCTCCCCCCCTCACTCTATTATATCCCTTGCCTCTGTAAATCTCATTCTCTCCATCACTTTCTCTCACTCTCTCCATCCTATCCCCCCCCTCTCTCCATTATATCCCCTCTCTCTCTATTCCTATACCCTTCTCTCCATCACCCCCTCTCACTATGACCCCATCATATCCCCTTCTCTCTCTATATATATACTATTTCTTCTCTCTTTATATCCCCTACTATCTTTCTCTCACTTTTCTCTCTCCCTATTCTCTCTCTATGTATTATATATCCATCATATCCTCTCTCTCTCTCTCTCTCTCTCTCTCTCTCTCTCTCTCTATATATATATATATATATATATATATATATATATATATAACTTATTGTATCTCTTACTCCCGTCCAACAATAAGAAGCTCATAAGAACTAGATGCAATGTTTTTATCTCTTCATTACTAGATTGTGTTATGACCAACAAAAATTATTTTTACTAGTTGAAATGCAATGGTGTTATTAGTAAGTAAAAAAATGATCATGTTATGGTTGAGTTGATGTTTTTTAATATCATTTTATTGTCTTATTTCTAATCCAAGCCCCATTTTGAATATTTATGAAAATTACACATAATAGTACAATTGTGTTATGTGTACTTTTGAATTTTTTTCCATGGTGTCCACTATTTTGTACACCATCTTGGTGCACTTACCCAAGAAAATAATCAACAAAATACATATCAGTAACTATAATCAACAACCCCCATGCTACAACATTATCCTTACATTGGTGATTTACAATCTTTCATGAAGGAGTGATTGAAAAACTCCCTGGAGAGAAATATTATTGGTATAGATATGTGTGGTATCATAGGGGCACTACACACATTCACAAATTTATTTGGCTACTATAATTAGTTCTTGAAAAACCAATTTTCACCAAATAATTATGTAACCTTACATACCATGCTCTAGGGGCTTGTTTCAAACCATACAATGCTTTGTGCATTTTACATACCATGTTCTTATTGGCATGTTCAACAAATCCTTTAGGTTGTTCAATGTAGACTTGTTCTTCCAATATTCCATTCACAAATGAAGATTTGACATCCATTTGATATGAATTAAACCTTTGTAAGAGTCATATGAAAGTAATTTTCTTACTCCTTCTAACCTTGTAGCTAAGGAAAATATCTCTCCATAGTAAATTCATTCCTCTTATGCATATCCCTTACAAACTAATCTTCCTTTGTTCCTTGTGACTTCACCTTTCTCATTCAACTTGTTTTTGAAAATCAATTTTGTTTCAATCACATTATTATTATTTGGTCTTGGTAACAATGTCCATGTGTTGTTCTTCTCTTTTTGATCAATCTCCTTATTCATTTCTCTAATCTAGTATTCACTCTCCAGTGTGACTTTAACCATTCTTGGTTCAAGCTCAGATAGTAAACATGTATCATTCTTCAATTTGTTTCTTTAATGACTCTTGAATATTTATCTCCAATTATTTGATCTGGTGTATGGTGTATTCTCACATATTTTTCTAAGATAGGTTCATATCTTCTTTCTCCTTGATGTGATTCAATTTGTCCAGCTTGCTCAACTTTTGTAGGTATTTTCTTTTGCAACATAGCTTCCCTTGTTTGATGTTTGGTCTCTTCTCTATAATGTTCAACTTCCTCTATGTTTGACTCAACTCCTACAACATGATGTACAACATCTTGTTGAGGCTCAACTAAGCTTGCCTGTTGATTCTCGACAGTGCCAGTTTGTTGATGCTCGAGAGTCTCCATCTCTAGGTTCAAGTAAGGTACTTGGTTCTCCTTCATAGATGTAGACAAATTTTTTGTAATCTTCAAGTTCCTTCTTGCATTCCTCTTCATTATTTTCTTCAAATTCATTAACTCTAACATTTGCACTTTCCACAATTTTGTTATTTTTAGAATTCAAACACTTGTATGCCTTCCTTTTACTGGAGTATCCCAAGAATATGCCTTCATCACTCTTTGCATCTCATTTTTATTTCCTTTCATCTTTCAACATGTAACATTTGATTTCAAAAACTTTTAAATATTTGACAGTAGGTGCATAACCATATTATTGTGGTTTCACAATACACACCCCATTTTGCCTCGAAATGGGGACCCCCTACTTTTTTTCTTAGTTTTATGCATCCCTACTCCAGGTTCTAAGTCTTTTTTAAGGTTTTATCTAGTTTTCTTGGTGAGATCTAAGTCCCCATTTGAAAACCCAAATTCTGAAAGTTAGAATTTTGAGAGAATAAATCATTTTGCAAGGAAAAATGGCACACCAGTAGACCTCCCTAGGTGTGATAGTGTGCCAAATTTCTAAGGTAAGAATAGAAAGACAAGGCCTCACCCCTTGGTGATGTGCAGTAGTGCAACTACACAACACCAAGGGGTGTGTTGGGTCTCGAGTCTATAAAATCTAGGGACCACCTCACCTCCTCATTTCATTTCTTCACTCCTAGTTCAGTAACCCGCAAAGGCGTAGCTCAATAGATGCACTAATCCACATCCTATTCCTACCCTCACACAATAAAGATAAACTTTAAAACACCTAAGTTGTGCACCTTTTTCATTTTTTGAACCATTTAAAAAAATCAAACAAACTTAACCTAACTAAAGGTGCGCAACTATGCACCTATCTAGGTGCACAACTACACACCTTTTAAAATAGAAATGCTCCTTAAAAAAATTAAAGGATGTGCATTAAGTGCACCCATGAGGTGCACTAAATGCACATCCTTTGTGCTAAAAGTTTGATAGGGTGTGCAACTAACACACCCCATTAGGTGTGCCAAATGTGCACCCTTAACAAAAAATTTACATTAAAGATAGGTTTTGTAATGTTTTCTGTGACTTGGGGGTTCTGGGTTCTATTTGTTTCAATATTAAGGGTAGTTTTTATTGATTTTTCTTCAAATTCATACTAATAGACTTTGTTTTTATGTAGATTCAATGGCTTCTTCATCATCCTCCCTTGCTTCAAAGATGGTCCTGAAACTGGTAGTGTTCAAGTCTTAAGATGTTCTTGCAAAGTCATGTTTCCAAGATGATTATTCAGAGATCTGGGACATCAAAATTGGTCATACAAACTTGAGTTCATTCCTGGAATTGTGCAACAAACCCATTGAAATATCCCCAATGATATCGTTGATCCGATTAGGAGTTGTTAGTGCAACATCACACCCAACATCTGTATAGTCCTCAAAGATAATTATGACACTTGCTAAGAACTATGTCTCTGAAGAAAGGGTCATAAAGATCATAACTAGAGGGATCATCTTGGATATCCAATCCAAGAACATAGAAAAGGTGTTCCATCTTTTGAGGGCAAATCAATTCATCAAATTGACCTATCACCAAGCAGAAAGATGGTACAGGGAAATGTAGATGAAGTCTCTGAAATTATCCAGTTCTTATACCTCATTGAGAAGACTCCTCTAGGGTGTAAAATAAGAAAAGTGGACATGATGAGAGGATATATGAAGGAAGATATTTGATATTATAATATACTCTTGAGTAGAGTCATGGGGTTTCTAGTATCGGGACACTTAAATATATGGATGGTGCATTTTATTGAGACTATCAAGATGATGAAGATGCCAATTAATTGGGCTTCTATTCTTAGTGAGAACTTGGATGAGTAGCTGATGATAGTTAAGAATAACTAAAAGTTCTATATGACATCATATTTGGTATAATCATTAGTTGCAAGGGTGAAAGATTATACAAGACTCTATGAAAAGGGTAGCATGCAAGATGCAAACACATGACCCTATACAGTATATCCTCAACTGGTGAAGAAGAAGCTTCTAGAGCACAACAAAGAATACGGGATAGTGAATGATGCATTTATATTTGTAATAATTAGGTTTATTGAAGGTGATTATGCAAAGAGAATGTTAGAGGAGGCAGTGGCAAAGATTTCAGAAGTTGGAGCCTACTACATTCAATATCAAAAATTCACCTATTTGAGGGTAGCGAGTACAATGATCAATCCCAAGAAGCTCCCTAGGTACCCAAGTGATAGACTCATTCTACTAGATATTTCTTAGCAACTCTTGTCTACGTACGATAGAGTTATAAAGCAGCATAAAATAACATGAGTATGGCCTATTACAATAGGACAATTTAGTGTGGTCCAAAGACAAGATATTCCATTTTTTGAGCCTGAATAGGATCAGTATCCTTTGGAGGAATATAACTCTCATCACCCTTATTTTGATAACATTGGAAGGGTATAATTTTTGGCTAGCAAGACATTTTAGCATGAAGATGCAATTGAGGATCATTGGATAAACACAGTAGATGACTACGATATCTATATAAGGGATTATTGTAGGATGACTCTTTATCTAGCAAGCAGTGCCTTGAAACTAAAGATCCCTTTGAAGGTTATGCAATAGGATATGAAGGATGTTCTCAATTTGTTGTTCAATAGGGACAAGATTGGTGATTGACCTATCATGAATGCTGAGATGGACAAAGAAGAAAACTCAGAAATCAATCATAGGGCTAGGCATGTCATAAAATTGACAAAAGATTGGATAAAAAGACCTTTCAAGTTGGATCCAATTCCTCAAGTAGTTGTCTTCCACATTCAAGCCTGCCTAATAAGAGGTCGAGGAGCTAAGGTTATAGTGCCTACATTTACAGCTCGGTCTCTAGTAAGGCCAGAAATAGTGCACCAACTTGATAGAGAAGTTGGATATTTTCAGGCTCAAAAAGGTAAAGGTAAGAGGAAAAGGACTTCTCCTCAACAAGCGGAGCTAGAAGAGGAAGCAACTCAAGCACCTCCATGGCTAAGGGAAGAAAATGTACAAGGGTCAAAAAATATTGAAACTACAAAGACCTAGGACAATCCTCAAGTGCCACCAACTAAACAAGGGCAAGGAGGAGCTAAAGCTGAAGTACAAGAGGTGTCTCCACCTCAACAAGAAGTACAAGCCTCCCCATATACTCCTAAAAGATTAAAGGTTAAGACTTCGGTCAAGAGGAAACAAAAGGTGATTAGGAGAGTTATTCCTTTCCCATCAGTCCTAGAAGTTATTCTAGAAGGAGAAGAAGACGATGATGAGGATGAAGAGGATAACCTTCCTTTGAATTGGAGGACTCATTTGGCAAGAGCCATGGAATTGGAATAGAGAAGAAGCTCCACAATTACACCACCATCCATTCTTAAGTAGCATATTCAATCCGCTACATTAGAATATGAACTGCAACAATGGATTGATGAGCAAGAGTGCCAAGGTACTAATGATTTTCAAATGTTAGATTTTGATTACATGCCTATCAGCACTAAATTGGTGGGAGACAAAATAAGAGACACTCCAAATAATAAAACTCAATAGGAGGATTAGAAACAATTGCCACCTAAGCCACAAGGACCTAACATAGCTCCACCATCACCTATTCAAGTCACAATTTGTGTAGATAAGGGATCAGCTACTTTTCTTCCTCCAAAAAATGAAGAAGAACAAGTTCAAGTAGGATAAGAGGAAGAGTCACAACAAGTATCCACCAATGAAGTGTCAAAGGAAGGAAAAAAAAGTGAAAAACCTCGATAAGCTTCCCAAGACATAGAAGTAAGAACTATGGACTAGACAAATACATAAATTCCTAGTGTGGATTTCTCACTAAAGGAGAAGTCTCCAGAGAGGAGTGATAAAGGGAAGAGCATAGCAAAGAAAACTCCTTCATCTTCAAAAGGAAAATCCCTGATAGAGCATGTTCCAAGATGGTTGAGGAAAGAAGTCATTAGAAACAAAATGCAACAATTCACTACAGAGGAAGAGGATAGGAAAGAATTGATTGAAGTTATTCAGAAATTTGAGTCACCACCGAAGGATGCACGAGTGTTAGCCTTCATTATGAGTGATCAGAACTAGGACTTATTTGCTCACATGGCTATCTCTCCTGTGCACACAAATGACTCCAAGATATTATTAGATCAAGGAGTTCATGCTCGATAAACCTACGTTGGACATAGCTAAGTTGATGGTGACAATGGGAATTAAAGAAGTGTTTAGGAAATTAGAATAGGATGGGCTAGAATTTATAACACTTCAGAGATAGAATGAGATCCTAAAAGGATATCTGAATGAAGTTGTTGGTCTTTTAGATCCTAAAAATCCCAAGGAAACTTTGAGCATAGCACTAGAGAGAAGGGATAAGGGGACAGTACAGCTAGACCCATTTTTTTAATCTTCTCAGTGATGGCAAGAAATTTTTGAAGAGAAAGGTGTACAAATTATACAGGGAAATCTTAAACTACTACACCATATGTAGGATAATATGGATAGGCTAGTGGCCATTTTCAATCAATATTTTAGTTTGATGGATGAAGTACATACCTGGGGCAAGGACTTGCAAGAACTATAGGTAATCAAAGGTTAAAGGTATTAGATGTTAGTGGAGGTGTATGCAGTAGAAGAGTTACATAAGATTGTGAATGGAAATAAAGTAATGGAAACATTACATGTGAAGATTCACAAGCTCAAGGATCAAACCCAAGAGAAAATTTTGGAGGTAGAGAAACATTATAGGGATGTGTGTTTAGACATTTTCAAAGTTGATTCAAGGGACAAATTGATAGTCATAGAGGTAGTAGTTGAGAAATTTTGGAAAACTTTTGAAAAAGCTTCTAATGATGATGGCATCAGACAAGCATTCAAAATGGAAGAAGCATTATTAGAGTTGGATGTGAAACTTAGAGATTTTTCAGAGACTCACATCGAGGTGGGACACTATAGGAAAAAAGTGAACAATAAGTATGAAGCCTTAGATTTTCTAGATGCAGCTCAAGTCACTGAGATCATCAAGAAATTCAAGGACAAATACCCATACATAGCTCTGGTATAAAGGGGAACAAAACCTAGAAGCCTGAATTTCAATTTTGACACTTGGCAAAATTTTATAGTTTTTGAACTTGCTTTCAAGGTGTGCAGGTGTGTTGCTTATGAGGTGCACTTTTTTAGAGATTTACCAGAAGATTTTGAAGAATTTAGAGGTGTGTTGACAGTTAACTACCAATTCTAAATTTAGGGCTTTCCATGCATTGGAAATGCATTATGATGGCAGTTTAACTCCTACATATGCCTAGTAAAGATGAAGCTTCTATTTTTGGCACTTCCAAACACTCCTACATTATCTAAAGGCTTTCTTCTTCTTATTTTCTCATGCTTTCTTTTTTTTAAGACATGTAAAGGCTCATGCATCCTTTAAATGATGTAAATAAGGATGGAGTCCTACATAGCATTAGTTAGCGAGTTAGTTTGTACATAAATAGATTTTTTTAATTAGTTTAGAAGCATATGTTTGCATAAAGAGATCTCTCACTCTCAACACAAATTAAGGAGATGATTTCCTATAAATTTAGGAATGTAATATGTATTCCTGGTCACCATTATTTTGATGCAATAATATATGTTATTGGTGCTCACATTGTGAGTGTATTGATTCTTGTCTAAGTGTGTTGTATTTTTTGAATGTATGTTCACGAAGTGTAATTGAGCCAATAGTTTTATTGTGTTGTTCTAGTTGTGCAATCTTTTAATTCATGTGTTTCCTACAAGTTTACAAATTCTACTGACATACTTAGTTTGAGAAGAGATCATCATATTGTTCCTACATAGCTTTTCATCTCACATGAGCACACTTTCTATGGCCTTGTGATCTAATGAAAAGTGAAACATCTTAGGATTACTAAATTCCCATCGATGATTGCATCAGTGGAATTAAGGAAGTGTTGCTCCTATTTTCATTGGTTACCCACCGATCTTTTAAAAGTCTTAACTCATAGACACATTGTTTTTGTAGCTTATGTCTGTTAGGATTTTACTTTTCATATTATTTTCTTAAATCTCTTGTTACACTATCTTCATTATTTTCTTTACTAACCCCTTGGTTAAATTAGGAATTCATATAGTTGCATTGTTTGATATCATTCATCATAAAAATAGAAAAATGCAAAAAAAAAAAAAATTGTGCGTTTTATTCTTCTGAGATAGCAAGCAGATTCTACATCTTATCTGAATTGTTTAAACCAGCAAAAACCTCCCTATGAACGAATACATTTATCTTCAACTGAGCGGATTCCAGTATGTCGCAAGATCACCTAAAACCTTGGAGTTGATCCCCAGATTAACTTTTCAAGGGAGGAGTTCAAAATGATTCATGTCATTAGGCATCATGCAAAATGATAGCTCAACACATACCATAGTTCAATAGGGGTTTTTTTTGTACCTTACTTAACTTGAACTCAATTTAGTGTATAAACAATGGTACTTACAATTTTTCTCCAGTACTTTTGTGAAACATTCCTTTACATCATCAGTGTTTTTGCATAGTCCATGATTGATCCATTCCTTGTTTCAACTATCCCATTTCCTGGTGGTGTCCTTGGTGTTGAAATTTATCTATTGATAACTTTGTCATTGTAAAATGTATTGAACTCCTCATATATGAATCCATCTCCTTTTCTAATCTCAAGAACTTCAAACTCTTACATGTTTCCTTTTTAATTGTATCCAAATACCACTTGAACATTTGAAAAGCATCATATTCATCTTTAGGAAAAATCAAAGTCATCATTCTAGAGAAATCATCAACAAATAGAATAAATTACTTGTGACCATAATATCTTTGAACTCCAATAGTCCATATAAATCAATATGAACCAAATCAAAAATATCACCAGAAGAATAGGTCTTTCTCTTGAATCTAGACTTTGTCATTTTCCCATTTGACATTGTTTGCACATCACTTTATTAGGATTTCTTAATCTTGGCAATCCTCACAATCTTTCCATTTTTCTAATAATTACCAAATTATCAAAGTTCACATGACATAGCCTATTATGCCATAATCAAACATCTTTAAATTGTGTAAATAAACATGTATCATCAGATAGGTCTAGATAGAACAAGTCACCTCTTGTTTTATCTCCACTTCCAATTAGTTCACTAGTAGCATCATAGATCTTTGCCTTTTTGTTCTAGAATTCACATTATTAGTAAATCAAAAAATGATCACATTATGGTTGAGTAGATTTTTTTAATATTATTTTCTTGTTTTATTACCAATCCAAGCCCCATTTTGAATATTTATAAAAAGTACACATCACGCAATCACGTTATGTGTACTTCTAAATATTTTTCATGGTGTCCAATTTTTTGTACACCATATTGGTGCACTTACCCAAAACACAATCAACAAAACAAAGATTAGCAAATGTAATCAACAACCCCCATACTACAACATTATCCTTATGTTAGTGATTCACAATATTTCATGAAGAAGTTATTGAAAAACTCCTTGGAGAAAAATATTATTGGTATAGATATGAGTGGCATCATAGGGGGCACTATACACATCCATAGATTTATTGGGCTATTGTAATTAGTTCTTGTAAAACTAATTTTCCCCAAATAAGTATGTAACCTTTCATAACATTCTCTAGGGGCTTGTTTCAAACCATACAACACTTTGTGCAACTTACATACCATGTTCTTCTGGCCAGGTTCAACAAATCCTCCAAGTTGTTCAATGTAGACTTCTTCTTCCAAGATTCCATTCAAAAATGTAGATTTGATATCCATTTTATATACCTTGAAACCTTTTTAAGAATCATATTTAATTAATTCTCTTAGTCCTTCTAACCTTACAACTGGGGAAAATGTCTCTTCATAGTAAATTTGTTCCTCTTGTGCATATCCTTTACAAACAAATCTTGATTTGTTCCTTATGATTTCACCTTTCTCATTCAACTTGTTTCTAAAAACCAACTTTGTTTCAATCGTATTCTTATCCTTTGGTCTTGGTACCAATGTCCATGTCTTTCTCTTTTCTATTTTATCAATCTCCTCATTCATTGCTCTAATCCAATCTTAATTCTCCAATGCATCTTTAATTGATCTTAGTTCAAACTCACATAGTAAGTATGTATCATTCTTCAATATATTTTTTGTCATGACTCCTGAATCTTTATCTCCAATGATTTAGTCTTGTGTATGGTATCTTCTCACATATTTTGCTAAGATAGGTTTAGATCTTATTTCTCCCTATGGTAATTCACTTGGTCCAACTTGCTCAACTTCTACATGTATCTCCTTTGCAACTTATCTTCCCTTGTCTGGCGTTCTTCCTCCTCTCTCTAATTTCAACTTCCTATCTTTATGATTTCACTCCTACATCCTGATGCACATCATCTTGATGAGGCTTGACAATGCCAATCTATCGATGCTTAAGAGTCTCCTTCTCTAGTTCAAGGTACTTTGCTCTCTTTCATAGATGTAGACAAAGTTTCTATAATCTTTATATTCCTTCTTGCATTCCTCTTCATTATTCTCTATAAATTTATCAACTTTAACATTTTCACTTTCCATAATTTTGTTAGTGTTAGAATTCAAACACATGTATGCCTTGCTTTTAGTGGAGTATCCCAAGAATATACCTTCATCACTTTTTGCATCAAGTTTTCCTTTCCTTGCATCTTTCAATATTTAATACTTGCTTCCAAAAACTTTGAAATTTTTTACATTAGGTTCATAACCATACAATAGTTCAAAAGGGGTTTTGTTTGTACCTTTCTTGACTTAAACTTGGTTTAGTGTATAAACAACGATACTTACATTTTTTCTCCAATATTGTTGTGAAACATTCTTTTCCATCATCAATGTTCTTTCATCATCCATAATTTATCCCTTCCTTCTTTTTAGCTATCCCATTTTGTGGTAGAGTCCTTGGTGTTGATATTTGTCTCTTGATTCCTTTATCATTGCAAAATGTATTGAGCTCATCATAGATGAATCTACCTCCTCTATATTATCTCAAGCACTTAAAACTATTATATGCTTCCTTTTTAACTATAGCCAAATACCAATAAAATATTTTAAAAGCATCATATTTTTATTTTTAAGAAACATCACAATCATCAATCTAGAGAAATCATACATAAGTAGAATAAATTGCATGTGATAATAATAGCTTTGCACTCCAATAGGATCACATAAATCAGTATTAACCAACTCCAAAATATCATCAGAAGAATAGGTTTTTCTCTTGAAACTAGACTTTGTCATTTTTCCCATTTGATATTGTTTGCACATCACTTTACCAAGTTTTCTCAATCTTGGAAATCCTCTCGCTCTTTCCCTTTTACTAATGCTTACCAAATTATCAAAGTTCACATGACATAGCCTCTTATGCCATAACCAAACATCTTCAAACTATGAAAATAGAGATGTATCATCAGATAGGTCTAGATAGAACAAGTTACCTCTTGTGTGCACTCCAGTTCCAATTAGTTCACCAGTAGCATCATCGATATTTGCCTTTTTGTTCTAGAATTCAACTCAGTAGCTTGAACTATTCAATTTTCAAACACTCAATAGATTATATTTCAATATATTAACCTAGTATGCATTTTCACATCTAATCTCGTCATTTATAATAATTGATCCTTTACCTTTCGCATAACATGGTGCACAATTTTCAAACTTAACACTATAAACACCTGAATTTGATTACATTACTACTTAATATTATTTAGTCATCTTCTAGGATATTATTGATTAAATATTAATTAATCAATTAATTAATTGTCATTCCCTAGTTAATTAGTTAATTTAATTAACTATTGACAAAATTTAATGATAAACCAAAGTCAAATTATCAATTAAATCCCTATTCTTCTATTAAATTAAATAATTGCACTATACCGATTTAATTTAATCCCACATCTTCTTTTATTAAATAATTCATTTACTAACTCAATTCCCAACCCTTAACCATTCCTAGATCCTATCATTATCCAAATCCATCCCATTCACCCATGCTAACCTCACTTAGAGAGCTAACTAACCTATCTCATTAATGCTAACTCACTTGCATCATAATCCCCTACTAGCTAAGCCTAATCTGCCTCCTAAACATGTGCACAACTTTAAACAGGGGTTAATATTGGATACAATTGTTCCATTGTGTGTTGTCTTTGATGTTACACAAATATCATATCAATTATCAGACAGAGTTTATCAAGCTCAGTTGATCAACAAAGAAAATTACAGAGTCTACCAAGCTCAATTGGTTAGCAAAGTGAATTACAAATTCTACTGAGTGTTCCTAAATATACTCTTGTTGGAAATAGAGATGGAGTAATTGAGAGGGGAGGGGTGAATCTGTTACCAAAAAATAAATCCATAGATCCTTAGATGTCTTTAAAATATAGTTGTTGCTAACACTCGGTAACCACACAAATAAATGTTGAAACTTGATAGATGTTCTGTTAACTTATTAAGCATTTAAAGTGATTAACATACATGCATAAAGGAAATAACATGAGCACAAGAGACACTAGATTTAACATGGAAAACCAATATGGGAAAAACCACCAAGTAACTAGTCACCAATTTCACTCTTCTGAAGTGAGCCCTGTTAGGAGCCAACCCTGTTAAAGGTTACAAAACACACTGTTAGGTGTGACCCTGTTAGAGGATTTAATCACCCTGTAAGAAGTGGCCTTGTCAGAGGTCTTTATAACAATTCAACTGAATTTTCACCTTGTTAGAGGATTTACAAATGGCTATTAAACCAACTCTGTTAAGAGATTTTAAATCGATGTTACAATGATTAGAAAGCAACAATGAAGTGATCTGAAATATATGCAACTTATCTTTGGTAAATATAGATCTCTGTTCTACTTCACTAGATCCTCACTGATCAAATACAACTTTGCAGCTCCATAAGGATATCTAATCCTTCCACAACATTCACTCAATATTTTCTCATTCCATTTACATCCATACATTCGCACTCTTATGCATCCACACTCTTACATATTCATGAACTCACAACTTGACCTTTCATATATACCTTATAGATTGTCAATTCGGCTCAATTAAAAGTTATAACAACTGAAAAATATTAAATCAGTCGACTGCAAACATTGCACAAAACTTAATTCTTTAGAACAATAAAATTCTTTGCTGCTCGACCCAGCTCGGTGACCACTGCTCTAGAATGGTTTCCCCAGTGTTAACCAAGTGAAGCTTGGTAAACACTACAAACCTTGCAACTTTTTTCAGAGACTGAGTTAACTCAGTAAACACTAACCTTCCTTCACTTACTAAGTGAGCTCGGTAAAAGCTAACTTTCTCTTCGATGACCAAGTGAACTCAGTAGTCATTGACTTTCCCTTTGTTAACCTTGGGAGCTCGGTTAATATTAACTTTCTGCCACAAAATCCTTTGATGCCCGAGTGAGCTCGGTAAGAGCTAACTTACTGTGTAATGTTCAAGAATGCTTGGTAGTCGCTATAAATTGCTTTGTTAACCATCTGAGCTTGGTAGACTCTGTCTGATGGCTGATATGACATTTGTGTAACATCAAAGACAATACACAATTAACAATTGTATCCAACAACTCTATGGAAATAGTTTCTACCGAGCTCACTCAGGCATCGAAGGTTTTTGTGACAAAAACCATCTTCTATCAAGCTCACAAGGTCAGCGAAGGGAAGACAGTGTTTACCAAGTTCACTCTGTCTCCAAAGGATTTTGCAGAATTCGCAGTGTTTATCGAGCTTCAATTGGTTAACACTCAAAATCATTTCTAAAGCAATGTTTATCGAGCAAGGTCGGCCAATGAAGGATTTTATTATTTTGGGAAATAAAGTTTAATTGTTTCATGTAATCTTTGTAGCCCACTGATATAATGATTATTGGTAAATGTAACTTGTAAATGAGCCGACTTGATAATCTGTATGGTATAAATAGAAGGTCAAGTTGTGAATTCTAAGTTGAAAAGAACAAGCATGCAAGTGAGTTAATTATGTGAAGAGGAAAGTGTGAGCAAAGTTTGAAGAAGGATCAGATATCCTTAAGGAGCAGAAAGGGTGTATTCGATCAGAGAGGATTTAGTGAAGTAGAATAGAGATCTATAATAGCAAAGGTTAGTTGCATCTCATTCAGGTCACTTCATTGTTACTTTTTCATCATTGTAGTAGTGATTCCTAAATCTCTTAACAGAGTTGGTTTAACAACCATTTTTGTAAATCCTTTAACAAGGTTGACAGTTCTATTGAATTGTTTTAAAGTCTTCTAGCAAGGCTACTCCTAGCAAGCTGATTAAATCTTTTAACAAGGTCACACTTAATAGTGTGTTTTGTAACCTTTAATAGGGTTGGCTCTTAATAGTGCTCACTTCAAAAGAATAAAAATCAGTAGCTAGTTACTTGGTGGTTTTTTCCATATTGGGTTTGCACATTAAATTTGGTGTCTCTTGTGTCGATTTTATTTCTTTTATGCATGTATGTTAAATCTTTGTGAATGCTTAAGTAATAAGTTAACATACATCTACCAAGTTACAACATTTTTCTGTGTGGCTACCGAGTGACAGTAGTAACTAAGTTTATAAGACATCTAAGGGGTCTGTGGATTTATTTTTGTAGTAACTAATTCACCCCCCCTCCCTCAGTTACTCCATCTATATTTCCAAAAATTGGTATCAAATTCTTTGGTGCTTGCAAGAAAGATTTCAAGGATCTAAGCTAAAGATCAGGATGTCTTACAAGAGGGAAATTCCAAGGCTTAATAGGGATAACTTTTCAGCATGGAAAGGTCTGATGAGACTCCATCTAGCTTCTATTGGAGATACAGGATTGAAATATCTTGATGAAGCATATATAACTCCTTTTGGTACACTATCTGTCAATGACATTGCTAAGAAGAAGACTCATAACACAATGATGATATACATTGCATCTGCCCTAAGCTATGAAGAATTTGATGATGTCAAGGACTGCAAAACTACCTTTGAAATGTGGAACAATCTGAAAGATATCTATGGAGGTGATGACAATGTGAGAAGAGCCAAAGAAAAGAGTCTAAGAGGAAAATTTGATTAGATGAGGATAAGAGAGGATGAAAACATTGCCAAATATGTTGAAAGAGTCAAAGTAGTCATCAGTACAATCAAGGCTTTTGGAGGAGACATTGAGGAGGAAATAGTTGTAAGTAAAGTTCTTAGAATATTACTTCCCATTTATGTAATTAGAGTTCTTGAAATTCAAGAAAGAAGATATGAAGAAAATCATAAGATAAATTTAGAAGTCATAGTAGGAAGATTAACTACATTTGAGCTAGATAACTATGACAACTATGTTCTAGCTTCCAAGAACATTGAATCAGCATTTGAAGCCAAGCTTTCACTCAAAGAAAAGGGTAAGAAGATAAAGGATTCTCAGTCAAAAAGTGAAGAAGAATTAGAACAAAGTTCTGACAGTGATCTTGAGGTGGTTGAAGCTCTACTAGCAAGAAAATATTCTAGAGGCAAAGGAAAATACAAAGGTAAAGTTCCTCTAATTTGTTTTTCATGTGAGCAAATTGGATATATTGTTGCTACATTCCCAAACAAGCAAAATAAGGATGAGAAGAAAGGTCACAAGTGCGATGGCAAGAAAT
Organism: Cupressus sempervirens; assembly: GCA_028749045.1. Taxonomy (NCBI): domain Eukaryota; kingdom Viridiplantae; phylum Streptophyta; class Pinopsida; order Cupressales; family Cupressaceae; genus Cupressus; species Cupressus sempervirens. The sequence continues at coordinate 762,770,015 of CM053786.1, read as the reverse complement.
ATTTCATATCATTCAAGGACAAAGGTAAGAAAACATGTTTCATGGCTAAGGATTCTAATGACTCTGATGATGGTGAAGATGAAATTGTTTACATTGTTGTGAAAGATGGATCTAATAATGATGAGGAAGATAAAATGGTACTTATCTCTCATGTGAGCAAAAATGATACATGGATCATAAATAGTGGTTGCTCTCATCATATGACTGGTAACAAAACAAAGTTTGAATATTTTGAAGACTATGATGGTGGTAGTGTGAGATTTGGTAATAATGAACCTTGTTGCATAAAAGGAAGAGGAAAAACTAACTAACCAAAGAGCTTGTATGTGATAATGCCTATTGGATTGAAGGACTAAAACACAATCTATTCAGTGTGTCACAGCTAATCAATAATGGATTCAAGGTGGAATTCATGCATGGAAAAGAAAGACTACTGAATGATAAAGAAAAGCTTATTGGATCAGGCATACAGACAAAAGGTAACTTGTTCTATCTTGAAATTGGTGAATGTTCATGCTTTATTGCTCAAGTTGAAGAAAGTTATTTATGGCACAAAAGGTTATGTCATGTGAACTTTGATAATCTGGTGAAAATAAGAAAATTTAGGAAAGAGGCACTCCTAGTATAAAGAAAACTGAGGTTGGTCTATGCAAGAATTGTCAGATTCGTAAGATGGGAAAGACTAGCTTTAAAAGTAAGAACTATCAGTCTGAAGAAGTTTTGAAAATTGTCCATACTGATTTGTGTAGACCTATTGGAATTGAAAGCTATATAGGAGAAAAGTTATTCATTCATTTTGTTGATGATTACTCTAGAATGATGATTGTCATGTATCTGTGAGAGAAATCAGAAGCATTTGAGAAGTTCAAATGGTATTTGGCTAGAGTAGAGAAGGAAAAAGGGAAAATACTTAAATGCTTGAGGTCAAACAAAGGTGGTGAATTCATCTCCCATGAGTTCAATAAATTTTGCATTGAAAGGGGAATCAAAAGCCAGGTATCACTCCCTAGAACTCTTGAGAAAAATGGAATAGCTAAAAGAAGGAATAGATCTATCATGGACTATGCAAGAACTTTAATGATTGAAAAAAAACATTGCTATCAAATATTGGAAGGAAGCTATCAGCACTACAGTTCATACCTTGAACTGAGTACAACTAAAGAAGGACTCATTCAAAACCTCCTATGAGTTATGGTATGGCTATAAACCTAATATAAGTTACCTAAAAGTATTTGGAAGTAAATGTTATATTCTAAAAGAATCTAGAAAATGTAAATTTGATGTGAAGGGTGATGAAGGAATATTTTTGGGATATTCTTGCAAGAATAAAGCATATAGATGTTTGAATTTGTCTACTCACAAAGTCATAGAAAGTGCACATGTGAAAGTTGATGAGTTTGCAGATAGGATTGAAGAAGAAAGAAAAAAGGAACTAGAAGATTACAGGAGATTTTTTTTCATTGAACCTGATGATACAATGCCAGATACATCTGTCAACTAAGAAACTTTTACTCCTGAGTCTTTAGTCACCAAGTTGCAAGAAGTTCAAACCGAGCTATAGGAACCTGAGTCACATTCAGATGCTACTAAGCCAATGCCTACTGAGTTTGAAGGACCTAAGTAGTAGACAGAGCAGCTGGAGCCAAAAGTTGAAACTCAAAATGAAGACAGTGGAACTCAGTCAAAAGGCAAGGAACCTATATTAACCAAATATGTCAAGAGACATCATGCACCATATCAGATCATTGGAGACAAATCTGAAGGTACTATGACAAGAAGTAAGCTAAAAGGTACTTGTTTACTTGTTGATTTTGAACCTATAAATGTCAAAGATGCATTAGAAAATGAAAGTTGGATTAAGGATATGAATGAAGAGATAGAGAAAATAGAGAAGAACAAAACATGGACCCTTGTACCTAGGCCTAAAGATAAAAATGTAATTGGAACTAAGTGGGTATTCAGAAATAAGTTGAATGAAGATGGTAAGGTTTTAAGGAATAAAGCTAGATTGGTATGTAAAGGCTACTCTCAAGAAGAAGGAATAGACTATGGAGAGACTTTTGCTCCTGTTGCAAGATTGGAAGGTGTTAGGACCTTACTTGCATATGTTGCATACAAAGGATTTAAGGTATATCAAATGGATGTCAAATCTACATTTCTCAATGGTATTCTGGATGAAGAAGTTTACATTGAACAACCTAAAGGTTTTGTTGATCCAGACAAGAAGGACATGATCTACAAATTACACAAAGCATTGTATGGTCTAAAAAAAGCCCTTAGAGCATGGTATCAAAGATTGTATAAGTATCTTATTCAAATTGGTTTTCAGAGAACTAATGATAACAGCAGCTTGTATATCAAGGAAGGACCAAATAACAAGATTGTTTGGTAGAAATATTTGTGGATGACACTTTGTTTACAAGAAATGATGATCTATGCAAAGAATTTTCAGAGCAATTGAACAAGGAATTTGAGATGTCAATGTTTGGTGAGATTAAATTATTTGTTGCTCTTCAAATTCAGCAGAGTAAGAATGGTATCTACATCACTCAATCTAAATACATCAAGGAGATACTCAAAAAGTTTGAGATGAAAGATTGTAAACTAGTTGAAACTCCTATGTGCATTGGACTAAAGCTTACCAAAGATAATGAATCAAAGGAGGTGGATCGGACATTATATAGATCAATGATTGGAAAGTTGCAATATGTAGTTCATACAAGGCCAGATATTGCTCTTGCAATTGGTATAGTTGCAAGATTTTCAATAAAACCAAGAGAAAATCACATGATGGAAATCAAAAGGATCATGAGATACTTGAAAAGCATTGAAGATTATGGATTATGGTACAAATTTGGAGGTAATTTGGACTTGAAAGTGTTTACTGACTCAGATTGGGCAGGAAACATTGATGAGAAAAAGAGTACAAGTGGAGGAACATTCTTTCTTGGAAAGAGGTTGGTTTCTTGGACAAGAAAAAAGAAAAATTGCACATCTCAATCTACAGCAAAAGTAGAGTATGTTGCAGCAGTAGTAAACTATTTTAATATTGTTTGGTTCAAACAATTATTGGAAGGCATGAAGGTGGAAATCAAATAACTAGTTTTTATGTTTTGTGACAATACAAGTGCAATTAACATATCAAAGATTCCTATAATCCATTCCAAAACCAAACACATTGCAATAAAGTATCATTTTGTCAGAGAAAATGTGTAGGATAAGGAGATCAGATTGGAATATGTCCATACAAAAGAAAAAACTATTGACATATTCACCAAGCCATTACCTAAGGATGCATTCTTGTATCTAAGAGGTAAGTTAGGGGTCATTCCCCTATCTGAGGTTCACTATAATGAAGTTTTAGTGATGCATCAATAGGAACCAAGTTGAAGATCTATTAGTTGATGTAGCATAATCAAGGGAACATTGCATATGAATTAGTACTTAAGGTACATTGTTACTCGTTTGGCATGTGTTGTCAAAGAGGGAGAGTATATTGTCATATCTTTCTAAAATGTGAATTTGTTTGTGAAGAGTTCATTGTTTGAAAAGAAGCTATGTAATTCCTTCACAGAGGGAGATTACTATATTTGAGAAGTTTGGGGCATAAAATCTAAGAGGGAGAAATATTCTGTCAAAAAAAGTCTTGTTCTCAAATTTTATTCTTCTATGACATGTTGTGTTGCCATCAATGCCAAAGAGGGAGATTGTTGGATACAATTGTTCAATTGTGTGTTGTCTTTGATGTTACACAAATGTCATATTAGTTATCAGACAGATTCTACCAAGTTCAGTTGATCAGTAAAGCAAATGATAGAGTCTACCAAGCTCAATTGCTTAGCAAAGCAAATTACAAAGTCTACTGAGCATTCCTGAATATACTTTGTGGAAACAATTTCTACTAAGCTCACTTGAGCATTGAAGATTTCTGTCATAGAAGTCAGTTTCTACTGAGCTCACAAGGTCAACAAAGGGAAGATAATGTTTATTGAGTTCACTCAGTCTCCAAAAGATTTTGCAAAATTCGCAATGTTTATCGAGCTTCAATTGGTTAACACTCGAAATCATTTCTGAAGCAATGTTTACTGAGCAGGGTCAGCCAATGAAGGATTTCATTGTTTTGGGAAATAAAGTTTAATTGTTTCATGTAATCTTTGTAGCCCATTGATGTAATGATTATTGATAAATGTAACTTGTAAATGAGCCAACTTGATAATCTGTATGGTATAAATAGAAGGTCAAGTTGTGAATTCTAAGTTGAAATGAACGAGCATGCAAGTGAGTTAATTGTGTGAAGAGGAAAGTGTGAGAAAATTTTGAAGTAGGATCAGATATCCTTGAGGAGCAGCAAAGGTGTATTCAATCAGAGAGGATCTAGTGAACCAAAATAGAGATCTGTAATAGCAAAGTTCAATTACATCTCATTCAGGTCACTTCATTGTTACTTTTTCATCATTGTAGCAGTGATTTTTAAATCTCTTAATAGAGTTGGTTTAACAACCATTTTTGTAAATCCTCTAACAAGGTGGACAGTTCTATTGAATTGTTCTAAAGTCCTCTAGCAAGGTCACTCCTAGCAGGGTGATTAAATCCTTTATCAAGGTCACACCTAACAGTGTGTTTTGTAACCTTTAATAGGGTTGGCTCCTAACAGGGCTCACTTTAGAATAGTGAAAATCAGCAGCTAGTTACTTGGTGGTTTTTCCCATATTGGGTTTCCATTTAAATCTGGTGTCTCTTATGTAGATGCTATTTCTTTTATGCATGCATGTTAAAACTTTATGAATGCTTAAGTAATAAGTTAACATACATCTACTAAGTTACAACATTTTTCTATGTGGCTACTGAGTGACAGCAATAAGTAAGTTTATAAGACATCTAAGGGATCTATGGATTTATTTTTTGTGGTAACTGATTAACCCCCCCTCCCCCTCTCAGTTACTCCATCTATATTTCCAACAGTTAAGACTTTTTAACCCAAACCAAAGTCAAATTCTTATCGCATCCTTCTTACATTCTTATCCAAAGGACTTTAAGGCTCTTACATGCTTTAATGGCTCTTTAAAGCTTCTTATATCCCTCTTCCACACTCCTTCTCCCTCATAACTCTCTTTGACCCTTCATTTTGACCCTCTTCCCAAATCCAATCCTGTTATGACACTTGTCATAAAGATATGGATTTGAAGAAGCACAATCCATGTGCTTCCCCTTCCTAGCATCGTAGCCCTCCCTCATCCTTTTTCCATCCTAGCCATCCATCTCACCACCTGCTAGCCTATAAATTGGACACTTCCCCTCTCACAATCAAACACACTTTTATGCTAATGTTATAATGCTATTTTGAGAACCTAAAAACTACCAAAATAATCTTATAATGAAAAAATCCATTCACATTTACAATTCCATTTACCATCCATTGAAGGCTTGAAGCATGGTTGAGCATACATCCCCATCATTGGATACATCTATGACATCAGGAGGCTTTTTGGGTGCTTCTCCCTTTGGTTTGTATTCCCCTTTTGCACCTCCTTTTTTCTAATCTATATGTGCATCATTCCTAATATAGGAAACATGCTCCCAACCATCTCATCCATTTCCAATAGCAAGACCCAAAAGAAATTCATTTTTATGAACCTGTGGTTGCAATTTTGAGGGAAGAATTTCACAGGAATGTGAACCTACAAAAATGGGATCAAGTTTGTCACTTAACTTACCTACTACATGGCCATTTAAAATTCCTTCATTCTCACCCTCAATCTCTCCATAGGATCACTTATTACTACTAGTGGGTTTGCTTGCAATACTTGCAAGATCACTCTGCCAAAAATCCCCTCCCAAAGTACCTTGCTTAACTTTTTCCCACAAACCTGTAGTTAAACCTATTAGTAGGAACACTTATCATTTCCATAGGATTATTGTCTAGCGGGTTCTCTCTATGAGTATTTTGTCCATGGCCCACAGTTTATTTTTTTCTTTCCTTTTTTATTACTAATTTTGGGCCACAACCTCACAAAGTTTGACATCATTCTCGCACTATAGGAATGTAGGTTATCTCCTATGGGTTTGCTGGTACTTTTAATTTTTTTTATTGGATTCTTATAGGGGGGCTAAGATGTAGGTGTCACTTTAACTTTTATTTCCTTAATAGTTTGTTTGACAACTTTACTTTGGTTTTAAAATAAACAACTCCAACTCAAACTTGAATGCCTTAAAGAAAAATTACAAGCTTTCAAATAGAATGAATGGTTAAATAAAAAACAAAGTCTTGAATGTTAAACATTAAAAAGAACTAATGCAATGAACATTTGATTTAAGTGTAAAAGAAAATTATGGATCAAACACGTCAAATTTAGTGCTTAAAAAAAATTCATACAATCTTCAGTGACTTAAGGAAATTTGTTCTTATTGCCATCTTTTTCAACATTTTTACACACATGATTTCTTATGTTGACTCAATTTATTATGTTGACCATCACCATTAAGTTGGAAAAAACCTTTTTATGCTAATCGCGAGTTTTTTTAAGTTATCAATATGCAAAAAAGTAAAAGTGTCAAAAATAGAATGAATCAAGTGGTTTACATTTATTGAGATTGTTCCTTTTAGCACATCTTTGCATTATCTCTTCCTTGCACAAATAGAACCATTTAAATACGTGGTGCATGTACCAAAAGTTGTTAGTAAGATCATTTGCAACAACCTAAGAGTTCTTCTAGTGAGTTCATCATCCTCTAGGAAGTGCCTCCCCTTTGGATAGAAGTTCAAACAAGTAAAATCCTCTCGCTGGTATATAAATGAGAAAAAAGATAAGCATTCTTGCTCCATCAAGCAAGTTTAGATAGTGCATTTCTCAGGGTAACCTGCGGTGGGAAAACATTCCCACGATTTCAGCATGTTTGGAATAGATTCTTAAGTGAATCATATAAGTAACAACTGATTGATTGACACTACAGATCTAATTACGAACCAGCTTAGTAGCTACCCTTTTATCCTTAGTGTGTTACTCATGGTGTAAGAGAATATAAGGCTTCTCTAAAGTTACCTCACATATGTGTTTTCCCTAGTCAAGGCATTTGGCTACTTAGGTTTCATCTCCAAGAGTTGTTGTCCCTATAGAAGGGGGACTTCTATTTGTCATACCTTGAAATATCATTGACATATAAGTTTTTTGATTGACTCTTGTATCAACTCACCTCTTCAATTAGATAGAATTATAGTACTAGATCTAAAAAAATACCAAGATGTGCTCTGCCCAACATGCTTAATGAGTAACACATTGAAACCAATTTGATCTTAGGGATAAAAGTGTGCCTAGATTGTCTAATTTGTGCAAAAGACCTCATGAAAAACATTTGTAAAAATACACATTGGTTACTATCAAATCCTTTTTCTAAAGAGATCACGTGTTTCTCTCTCTCAACGTTGCTTTGTCCTTTAAGAGATTGCTTTCTCACAATACATCATATCCATGTATCAAAAGATTCTTATCCTTGTTGTTTCAAAATAGTTGTTAGCAAGTCTATTCGCAACAACCCTAAGTCTTGTTGGTTTTACTCCATCTCTTTATCTTCTTTAAAAGAAAATTCATTATACTATTCTTTGATAAAAACTATTTCTTATCTACTTAGACCCATTTATTTTCTAGAAGGTTCATATTGTCCAACTTAGAGAAAAAGGGATACTTAGTGTAGTCACTACCTTAAACCATAATTGAGATAAACCTAGTAAAAATACATTATGTCAGACCAATCAAAACCCAAATTCAAAAAATTCAAACTTCCACAACAAGTAGTTTATAGAGAAATAGCAGTAGAATGTGAGAAATACATACCTAATCCAAGAATTGCTAAACTAGATCAAATTTAGAAAGAGGGTATTTAATTTTCTCTACAAACCAAGTGGGAACAAAAGATTCAAAACATGACCTTAAGACATGGAATCAATCAAAGCCTTATCAACTATACCAGCTATATCCACTTTGATTAGGTTCCTCTACTTCCACACACACTTTACACTTATCATATCACAGATTTATCCTTTTAAGTTATCATATAGGTTCTTATCCTCCTTAATAATTTTTTAGATCCATCATCTTTAGGTCATGCCTTTAGAAATACAACCCCATTCAACTCAAAATCATAGACCCAAAAAAATATTCCATCATCTCCAACATACTTGAGCATTTGGTGTCACTTTGTTGAGAATTGTCTACCCTACATCCTACATCCATCACACTATCCCAATTATCCCTTTAGGCTAAGCATTTGTCTAAATAATGTTTTTTCCTCATTTGTGTCCCTCATCACTTTGAGCAAAAGGTTGAGCTCCACACTTGATAATTATTTGTCTTTCAAAAGGTCACAAGTCTACCTTAGAGTTGACATCACCAACATATCTCAAGCCTATACATAGGGTTAACATCCTCTCTTTTACTTTGACATCACATAACTAATCCTTAGGCTTCCTAGGTATCATATCATTAGAACTAGGATTATTCCTATACATCTATCATACATCTTTTTGCATCCTAGAAAATCCCACCATCATAGTTATATCCTTAAGAATATTTAGCAAAACCATCCACCCACATATACTTGCACTCATTGTCCTACCATCTTGAATTTCATCCTTAGGAACATCAGCATTGCATGTCACCTACCACACGTCTTGCTAAGAAAAAAAGGAAGAAGAAAGACATGGATCCTAATCTTAGTGGTAGTTCATCTAGCACACAACCTACATAATAGTATCTACAATCACACATGATCCACCACCACAAAATCTAAAAGAGTTGGGCCCCTCACTAGACATAGATGCCTATATGAATCAACACAGAAACATAACCATTATTAATGCCATCATCAATAGAAATAGAGAAACCATCATGGCAAACTTCCTGAGAGACAACGTTGGTATCTATAGCTTTGGGAGACCACCACCTTTGGACATAGCTGATCTTGCCAATCCTTTATTGGGAAGACTACCATCCCCCACTAGATAATCTAATCCTAATGATCCCTTTTTTATACTAGAACAAGGATATCAAATGATGCAACCAAAACCCATGGATCCAAATATATCATCAACCCAACTCGGTTCTCCCATTCCACAAAGCAATCAACCCATAATGGCACAATCATTAGTCCATACAACAACCCAACATACCACTAATACACTGTCCACATCTAAAAATACCTCCACCATCACTACTCTAATTTGGAAATCTACTTATGTCCCACTTAGTAGTGTTGTATCCTCCTTCCCTCAATTTTTTTCTTCCACTTCATATGCATTTGCTAGAACTATAGTTAATCCCTCTCAGCAACACATCCAATCAAAACTTCATTGCACATTAGGGTGCCTTACTTAGGGCCTAGAAATCAACCTTTCATCCCACCCACTATCAGTATCAACCCATTTTCTACCAGTCAAAACACCACCACCTCAGTTCTACTAGGTCCTTGGAATTTTACACAACTACAAGGCTCACATACCAATCTTTTTACTAGCAATCCATTCATGCCTAGTTTCTAACCACCACCACCGTCCTCTATTAAACCTGCAGCTACCATCATGAATTATTTTTCCATGCCACTTCTAGGAAGAAACCAAACCATACCACACCAGTCAATGCCAACAATAAGTGTGTTTCCTTACACTAACTATTTGGCTCCATACAACTCCCAATTGCCACCTGAGCCAAGCACCCAATCCTAAATTGTAGCACCACTATATCCACCAGCACCACCCTTCCAAAAAATTCCATAGTAGTCATCATGTGTCCAAACCTTCATATAGAATCATCTAACTGGACAACAATCTCACATCTACCCTCTGCTACAACAACCAGCTTACCAAAACTACATCTAACAAGTACAATAATATGTCCAACCATCATTCCAACAACCCATAAATCTCATCCCAATAGTAATGCAATCTGCATTTCATCCACCACAATTTACAAACCAAATCCATCTACATTCACCTATGACATCTGATACATACCCTTTGTCAGGAGCATTGGGATTGGGGGCACAAATAATAACACATGTCAACCCTCTGTGGAAAGAAATGAAAAGTCCCCTAAAAGCACTCAAGGATGGAACTAAATCCAAGACCTTCAAGTTTGAGAATGATTTTCCATATCCCTTTGACAAGAATATAATTATGACACCCTTCCCTAAACACTTTGAAATCCCTAAATTTGATTAATTTAGGGGGAAAGGAGATCAATTCATACATGTTAAAGAGTTTTATATGCACTGCCAAGAAGTGGCTTACAATGACATATTCCTCATGTAGCTTTTTCCCAAAAGTCTAGGAGGCCCCTCTCTTGGATGGTTCTATCACATACCCCAGGGCACAATTAGTACCTTTGTTTATCTTTCAAAAGCCTTTGTGGCCCAATATGCTCACTTAGTTGAAATTAAGTTATTTGTTGTAGATCTAGTCCGTAGAAAACAAAAGGGAGGAGAGAGCCTCACTGATTAATTATAGTGATGGAAAACTCTCACAACTTAGATCTCATGCACCATACTCAAATGCCACCTTGTCAAGATGTTCATTAACAATGCACATCCTAGTCTTTCCCACCACATGGTTATGAATTTCTTGCAAACATACAAAGATGTCAAGGAAAAGGGGATGGGACTTGAGAAAGGACTCATTAAAAATAGTGTCATCAAAATTTACAAGGAAAACACCCAAGAACAAGGACAAAACAATAAAAAACCATGGTATTGGAAAGAAAAAAAATGTAGTCACTGATTGTGCCAAAGACACTCGACAAGTTCATGTGGCTAGAACGGTGCCTAGTGCAGCAAATACTCCTTATCAAAAAATATCACAAAAATATTAGTCAACCTATCAAATAAGTGCATACCAACAATCCTAACAAAAACCTCCATCACAACACACCCAGCACAATACACATGCACCCAATCCTCAAATTAAAACCAATGCCATTACTATTGCAGTTGGGCTAAGGCCACAAGTCCAAAGGAAGTTTTGGGTATACACCCCTTTAGGGGAGCCACTTGACATCATTTTTGAAAATTTGGCAAAAGACAATCTTATCTGACATCCATAGACACAATGATTTGATCACAACCAATCAAGGGCATCCTAGTGTAGAGAAAGTGAGTTTTGCAATTTTCATTGTGTTAAAGGACATCCTATGCTTAAGTGTGTGCAACTCAATGACTATGTACAAGACCTCATTAATCAAAAGGAAATCACATTGGGGGATTAAGCCTCTCTGAATGTTGGATTATTGATCTACCAAATTGCATTTCTCGCATACAACTAAAATATTGGCAAGACCCATGTAAACATTAACACCACCAATAACACCAAAAAACCACATACTATTGGACCAAACAAGGTGATAATCATGATAAAACAAAAAATGATACATTGTCATACTTAGATTATGGTAATTTGATCGGTTGCATATCTTCGATAGATCCTTCTATAAATGTGATAAATATCAAAGGCCTAGATAACCAATGTGTAGTTACCACAAGAAGAACTCAACTCAACATAATTGGACCATCTGCACCTACCCCATCAGGATCCTAGTATAATATCTTGGAACACCTTGGGAACATGCTAGCTCAAATTTCTATCTTGGATCTCCTACACACTATTCCACTTCTCAAGAAATCCTTGACAATGTTCTGCATGAGTCTTGTGTCCCTACTGATATCAATGCCACCAAATTTCACAACTTGGTAGGTCATCTATCTACATCATGTGCATTATCCTTCAAAACTTTTAGCATCCCAACTATTGAGCCAAATCATATCCTTTCACTCTACTTAACCATCATGATTTATGATTTTTTTGTCAAAAGGGTCATGATAGATAATGGATTGCCCTTAAATCTATGTACTTTAAGGTTCATCAAAAATAGGATACACTGAGGAAGATATCATAAATGAAGCCATCACTATAAAAGCCTTTGAAAACTTGGAGTGGACCACTAAAGGAACTATCTTGTTACCTATCAGAGTTGGCCTCTCTACTCAAGAAACAATTTGTCACGTTGTTGATCTTAACCTACCCTTCAACATCTTCCTTGGTCGACCATGGATTCATGCTATGAAGGTTGTCCCCTCCACTTATCATCAGTGCATGAAATTTCCACATCATGGCACTGAGATAATCTTCCATGTTGATCCTAAACCCTTTACATATTGCAATGTGGTAGAAGCATCCTATAAAAACCATTGCCCCAGAATTGAAATTGGCACCACCATGGCTAGGTCCTTTAGTACTTGCCACAATCTTGACACCATATTAGCCTCCACACTCTCCATAGTTAAGATAAACTACCAAGATTGTGGTGAATATAGTCTCTTAGATGAATTTTCTATTGGTTCTCTACCTCTTGACCCTCATACTCGAGGGTGCCTGACCTATCAAGGGCCAAAGCCATATACAACTGCTCAGCTCAAATAATTCAGACCCACCACATTTGTTTTCAATGGGATCCTCAATGGATAAGAAATAACCCCTAATATTAGTACATGGTTTACAAGGACCCACCTCCGAAAGGTTAATAGCTCCTTGACTACTTCAAACAAAAATATACATACTCACACTACCTTACTACCGAACAATGGGATTATGAAGGAGATGCCTAGGGCTTGAAGAGTTAGGCATCAAACAACCTGTAGAAGCATATAGAGAGGAGAAAAAGAAAGGTCTAGGCTATGGACTCCCCATAACTAGGGGCACTAATAAAGGTGGCCATGCCTTTTTAACATCTAAATCAACCTTGTCAAAGTTAAAGACATCTCTGAGGAAGTTGAAAAGAAATTGTAGGATGATATTTTCCTTGATGAACTTATCCTAGGAGCCTATGTGCTTTGTGAACTATCCATCAACATCATAGATCTTCCCCTCACACATATTGAACTCATTTATTAGGACCAACCAAGTATTATTTATGTCAATGAGTTATCTATGGAGCGTGCTCTCCCTAGACTCATCAAAGTTGAGATACCACACAAAAAACCACCACCACAATTAGCTTATGTATACAAATAGACCCAAAGTGGTACTTTTGGGAGGATGAAATCTCTAGTCACAAAAATGATCAAAAGAAAGAAAATAAGAATCAAAAAAGAAAAGAAAAGATATCCCTTGGTGAAAACTCATCTAGCACCATCAAGTCATTCAAACAATGAAATAATGATAAAGGATGTATATAATGGTAAAAACCTCTTTGAGATGCCTAAGGATGGAGATTTCATCCTTTTGCCACAAGATCATAGACCTATGGCATTATCAATTTTGATAGAGGACACACAACAAGTCAACATCAGTCTAACAGAGATCCCAAGGATCACATACATTGTAGCATCCTTGCCATTAGAACGAGTAGATCTTCTCTTTGAGGTACTTTGGGAAAGCATTGGTCAATTTGCATGGTCTTATCAAGACATGCTAGGACTAGAACCTAAGCTAGTGGTACATCATTTGGTCATAGACTTAAAGTTCAAACCAGTCAAGTAGAAACTCTGAAAGATGAATCCCAAAGTAGCTTCACTAGTCAAAGTAGAATAGAAAAGATGCTAGATGCAAAGATCATCTTGCCAATTGATTATTCAAATTAGATCTCTAACATGGTACATGTCATCAAGCCCTTTGGTGATATAATAATTTTCATAGATATCAGAGATCTCAATAAGGCTTTTCCTAAAGATGATTTCCCTTTACCAAATATAGATATGATTGTCAACCTCACAGCAGGACATGAGCTCTTATCTCTCATGGATGGTTTCTTTGGATATAATTAAATTTAGATAGTAAAAGAAGATCAACATAAAACATCATTCACCACCCTTAGGGAACCTTTTGTTAAAACATGATGTCATTTGGGTTAAAGAACACAAAAGCAACCTATCAGTGAGTTATGATGGTCATCTTCCATGACCTCATCCATAAAACCCTTGAAGATTGTGTGGAAGACATCTTGGTCAAATATCTTAATGCTCTTGATCACTTATCTCACCTTGAGGAAGTGTTTGATCATTTGGAAAAGTATCATCTCATGCTCAACCCCAAGAAATGTGTCTTCGGCATCACATCTGGCAAGCTCCTAGGTTTTATTATATCAAGGCATGACATTGAAATTGACCCCTAGAATTTCAAAGCCATCATGGATATGTCTCATCCCAAAACACTGCAACAACTTTGTTCTCTCCAAGGGAAGTTACAATCAGTTAGAAGATTCATCTCATAGCTCATAGATAAATGTCATCCATTCACACATATGTTAAAAAGGGATCAAAATTTTAGATGAAATCCTATTTGTCAATTCAGCTTTGAATAGATCAAGTAATACTTGGCCAAACTACTTATCTTGGTTCCACCAGTTGCTGGGAGACCATTGATATTGTACATAACAACTACCCCCAACAATATTTGGCCCACTTATCACAAAACTTGATGAAAAAGGAAAAGAAAGGGCTATCTACAACATCAGTCATACTCTAATTACTTATGAGCTAAATTACATGCCTATGGAAAAGTCTTGTTTAGTTGTGGTTTTTGCCACTCAAAAACTCTACCATTACATGTTGAGTCATACTCTACAACTCATCTCCAAGATTGATCCTTTGAAAGACATGCTATCATGCATAGTATTCACAAGTTTCCTAACCAAGTGGGTCATTCTTCTTAGTGAACTTGACATCTACTATGTCAATAGAAAGGCAATCAAAGGACAAGCCCTAACAGATCACTTGGCTGATGTACCCATACTCAATAATCATCCTCTATTTATGGATTTTCTTGATAAACATCTCTACATGATAGAGGAACAACCATCATGGAAGCTATATTTTAATGGATCTTATACATCTCATGGTTTTGAAGTAGGCATAGTGTTGGTCACCCCTCAAGGTGACTATATTCTAAGTCTTTCAAATGTTAGTTCTAATGCACAAACAACATATCAAAGTATGAAGCTCTTACTATAGGGCTCAAAATAGTAGTTGAATAGAACATAAAAAAGCTACAAGTCTCTAGAGACTCAAAACTAATTATCAAGAAAATCCTTGATGAGTATCAAACAAAAGATGATAAACTCCAACCCTACAAATAATTGGTTGATTAGTTAAATAAACATTTAATTTAGATCCAATTCACATGGGTGCCAAGGTTGTAAAACAAAGTTGTAGATGCCATGACAACTATCAATTCACTCTTGGAGATCCCTCAAGAAGTTGCATAGTATGAATTCTTTGTTAAGAAGTTACATGAGCCTACATACGAGAATGATGAATCAACACAAGTATGTGTCTTGGTTAGTCCCCAATGCCCATGGTACCACAAACTTCATGCTTATCTAAAAAATGGTATCATATCTCCTCATCTCACAAGAACCCAATGCCAAAACCTCATTCATAGAGCATCATGCTACACTATCATAGGTAACACCCTATATTGTCAAGGTCATCATGATACTCTCTTGGTGTTTAGACTAAAATGAGGCCATTATGGCATTAAAAGAGGTACACTATATACTTTGTGGTGCTCACATGAACGATATAGTCCTAGCTAGACAAATGCTCAAAGATGGATACTATTGGCCTACTATAGAACATGATTTTTATGATTTTGTCAAAATATGTCTACATTGTCAACAACATGCAAATTTGATATAAGCTCTAGATTAAGATCTTCAACCCATTGCACCACCATGGTCATTTTCATGTTGGGGGTTTGACCTTGTTGGAATTATTGCACCCCTATCTTTACAAGGCCACAAATGGATCATCACTTATATGGATTACTTCACCAAGTGGGTAGAGGTAGTCCCAGTTGTCACTACCACAGGAGTTCAAGTATCTAAATTCATCCTCTATCACATTATATGTCACTTTTGTATCCTTGCTACTATTTTTGTAGACCATGGAGGTAACTTTGAAAACCTCAATATGGAAGATTTGTGCACCTCCCTCCACATTCATCATAATTTTCTAGCCCATACTTCCCACAAGGTAATGGTTAGGCTGAGGCAACTAACAAAACTCTACTCAAACTCCTCTAGAAAGTTGTCAATGATTCTAGTCACGATTGGGATTTACAAATCAACCATACCCTATGGGATTACCACACCTCGTTCCATACATCCTCATGCACAACTCCATACTCCCTAGTCTATGGTGCCAAAGTAGTCCTACCTATTGAAGTTGAACTCCCATCCTTGCACATCTCTTTGCGAAGACAAATATCAGATGAGGATTATAGAGTAGCTAGACTCACATAGCTAGATCTACTTGATGAAAAAGGAAAAAAGCCTATGACCATTTCATAGTCTATTAGAATCACCTCAAGAACAACTTCAAAAAGAAAGTTCACCTATGAAAATTTCAATTAGGTGACATGGAGCCCACATGGCTTGGTCCATATGTTGTCACCACATCTTTTATCTTAGGAGCATATCAGCTATCAACACTTGAAGTTGACACACTAAATGATCCCACCAACATCATTCACCTCAATAAGTTCTATCCCTAATCTTGTTAGTGTATCTTGGTAATCCTACAAAAAGACCCAAAAAATAAAATTATACAAAAAAGAAAAAATAATATTAAATAAAAATAAGTGTCCAAAGGTGAACAATTGACAATTCAAACACCATAGATAGGTACCTTGGTGAAAACATAGCAAATAGGAACCATGTGTACTTGGCCTTCCCATTATCTATCACTAATCTACACCCATCCACCATCTCTCCCCACATCTTGTTGTCCATATCCCCATTTTTCCAAGGTGTTTTAAAGACCCCATCACTGCACTATCACTATCACTATCACTATCCCCATCCTTGAGCTTGGAAATTGAATCAAAGCAATGTATTATATTAAAGTACTTACCACATGTATCATATCCATGTACCCTATCATTTGTATCCATGTTGGAAATGTGAGGTAGGAAAGATTACTGAGAGGGGGGTGAATCAAGATCTAATAAAACTTAATCTTAATTCACCAATTAATCCTTCATCTAATATTCCAATAAAACTTAATCTTAATTCACCAATTAAACCTTCATATAATACTCTGATCTAATTGCATGCATGAAAGAAAGAAAGAAAGATAATAAACATTCATTGCAATTTGACACAAGTTATGGTGACCCAAAAACCTTCCAAATAGAAGGTAAAACTGGGGTGGGGATGATACCCACAAGCTTTAGTAATGTAGTATAAAGTTCACTTGTTAAAGCTTACAACTGATCAATTCTAATCATCTTCCCTATTAGGAGCAATAAGGACTATGTTGTCCACCCTGTCAAAGGATTTACAAAACATACAATGAAGTATGCACTTAATAAAGAGATTTATCAAAGACTGTTAAGTCTACCCTATTAAATGATTTTAATAGATGTACTTGTTAGGATGAACCAATGGCTAGTCTCTAATCTGCAACTCTAATTTGCTAGTTTAGATTCCTTGAATTGTAATGATCACCTTGTTTTGATAGATAATACTTTGTTTCCCTTATACTACTTGTAGCCTTCTTTAATTCACACCTCTACTCATCATATGCTTACACTTCTTCATATTTGGATATGATACAATGCATTACATATATATCAATCCAAATGACTACTTTTTGTAGTTGGCTACAATACAAGTTTTACCAAAATACACAAAGTGAGCCTCACTATTGTAACTCAGGTTATGAAGACAAACTCAGTGATGTTTTGATACTCAGCAATCACTGTCAACACTCAACATCATCTAGCACTTGGTTGATGAAGAGGCTCAATTCATATTGATCACTTCCATGTAGCTTGAACTCGATCAGCATTGTGTAACTTAGTAAATACTACAAAACTTGGCATATACTAAATCACTCGATTGACACTCTGTGGCTCGTTCAACACTAGATTCTTATCGCTAACACTGCTGGCTCGGTAGAAACTAGAGATCAAGGTTAACACTATGGAACTCAGTTAACACTATGGAACTCGGTTAACACTATGGAACCCAGTTAACACTATGGAACTCGGTTAACACTATAGAACTCATTAAATACTAGAGTTTCCTTCACTTATACTAAAAAAATCAATAAATACGGCTACACTTAGCATAAACTGTACATAGGTTTTGAAGCTTGATAGTAACTGAGAAACTCAATAGCAACTGTATATTGACTATGTGTGAGTCACTAATAGACAAATTGATCATAATTTAAACAATCTTCCCCTTTGGCATTAGTGACAAAAATTCTTATTATCAAAAAACTGAATATACAAAATTACAAGCCAAAACATTCTTTATCTTCATTCCGTGTCTACAACTCGGTAACATACTCTATTTTTTTGATTTTTCAAAATTACTTTTGTAGAAGATTTTTTTTTCTTATCTATTCAATATTTTTCTCCCATACATATACCTAGAGTATTAATCCCCCATACATGTATTCTTTACATATCTTTACATATACTTCTCCCTCTTTATACATGTGTACATTCATCTATACTTCTCCCTCTCTTTGACATAAATGCCAAAGGTGTATCTACATGTTAATACCAAAATGTGACAAGAATTTAGAGTGTACCCTCAAGATTAATGTCATTATCTTGTCCCAATTTTCTTCTAACACTTTTCTTGCATATAATGCAATCTAAACTTCTACTGATAGCTCGATCATGTGATCGGAGAAGTTATTGTCATGGATGAGTGTCTTAGTATGTGCAATGTGTTTCTACAATACATCCATGTTTGGAACAATCATGCCTTGGATTTTTGCGAGTGTGGTCCTGATCTTGACTTCTTCCTCTAGCAATTCTACTTGCAAATTTTTCAAAAATTTGATCTTTGAATAATGAGCAGAGTTGTAGCTTGGTTCAAGTGATAACTAATGTGCACTTTCCTTCATATCTTCATCTATCTTTGATAGTTTATTTTTTAATATCTTGTGTGAAGATAGATGTGTCACACAACTTAACAAATATTGAAGTGACATTATTTACAAATGTCTCCAATGAAACAATAATAGTAGACAATTCTACTTGGTTAATTGCAATTTTTTGTGCCACTTGTTCCAATACCTTATTCTAAAATTTTCTTTTTGCTCTTTGTAACAACTTATCCTATCCATTCAAGTCTTCATTAAATTTATGCATAACTTCAACTAACTGATGCAAAATAGGTTGTGAACTATCAACCTCAATAATTAGTGCATTTATAAATATGTCCTTTACATCTTCGAGAACTTGGGTTTCCTTTCTCTTTTCTTCTCTAAGCTTCTATTGCTTAGCTCTATTTTGCAGTAATTCACCCATGATATTCATTTGATCAAGATTTAGAGTAGAGATATCCCAATTTGGAATAACTATATCCTCATCTAGATTAATATCTTCTTATTTACTTTTATCATTATTTGAAACTTCAGTACTCAATTGAGACTTGTTCTCAACTATCATTGTACTAGCTTTATGTGGAATAGAAACTATCGTAGAGACTGAGGGGCTAGCAATAAATGTAGATATAGTATTGATAGTACAAATACGTTGTTGTTTCATGATAAAACTTGATGATGGAGGTTCTTTTTGTTCGATAAATGAAGTGCTTGCCACATTAGTTGGTGGAATACCCAGCTAAATAGGTCCAAAGCTTGGCTGGGTGCATGGTATTGTAGTGGTAGACACAACCAACTCAGTAGAAGCTTTCTCGGAGCTAGATTATACTAATGATTTGCTTGAAGAATGAGGAAAGGAAGCCATTATTATTGTTGCAATCTTTTCTACATCAATTTTCTCAATACTTTGAATCTTTGGAAGACTTCCTCCAGTTTCCTCCTTTTATTCCTCCTCATCATCCAAATTTATATCATCTAATTCATCATATTTTACTTCCACATTCTCTTCCTCATCATCATCATCTTTGTCATTAACATGAATAATAAAATTACTAGGTTGATACAAGTTGTAAATGTTTTTCCATGTTGTTGTGGTTGCCTTCACAACATATTCAATGTCTTTTATCAATATCATACATGTGTTGAATTTAAGAGTGAGATTTTCTTCATTTTTCTTCAAATATTCTTTCACCTCTTTTTCATTGAGACTCGACATGAGTTTCCTTAGAGTCTATTCAAATATGTCTTTTGTAGTTTTCTTTGCATGATCCCATCTAGACTTGATTGCTTGCATAAGCTCATTAGGAAGTTGTTGTACAAGCTTATCAGGTGAGTATGTCCATTTTCCTAATTTTTCATCATGATGTCCTTAATCTTCTTTTTCTCATCTATATTCTTAGTTTCATATCTAAGAGATTTGAAATTTTCCATTCTAGCTCCTCCTTCCAATTCCTTTAACTTTTCTTGAAGTTTAGGTAGAGGCTTTTTGAACATAATCTGCTCAGCATCCTCCTCACCTAACTTTAATTTCTTCCTAGATTTTTTTACCCTTCTTGCGAATATAGTAGTGGATAACTTCTTAGGTTTGGTTATGATAACCTTACCTTTCTTTATTATAGGCTCTTCTTCCTTAGATTTGGATTCCCTGTCTTCATCCTCTACATTGTCTTCTTCAAAATTGTCACCTTTTTCTTTCTATTAGTAGGAGAGTAGAATTTGCTTGCTTCAATTTTGCTATCCTATTTTTCCCTTTGATATCTGCTTGAGGAAGATTAATTTCAATTTCTCTTATTTTTTTGGCTTCTTCATAAGTCCCAAAATATGGTGCTTTAGATCCACAAGCTCATTTAATAAAGCCTCAATAATATCTCTAGTTTCATCTACGTTAACCTCATACTCTAGAGGTTTAACCCATGTTATTCTAGGCCTGACTGCCTAAATATATACCTTATTAGAATCTACCATAAAATAGATATCATTCTTGTAGTCTTCTACAAGCTTCACGGGTATCATATACCTATTCTACATCTTTTCTTTGAATTTTTCAAAGTAATTTTCCATGATGCTAGAAAAATTTTCACCCATTTCGATTATATACTCATTTTTTTTATATAAAATAGGGACATACTTTCTCCATACTACTGATCCTTTAGAAGGGAAGAAATCTTGCACAAAGAAAAATAAACAAGTCAAGAGTGAACCAAACTTACACAAATTATTCTTGGAACCTTTGATGCTCTCCATGTTCTTATTGAACTGATTCAATAACAACACGGCAAGGTCAAATGACATGTTATTCTTCACTACCTTGAGAGCTAGATCAATTGCTTCATAAGATACACTATTGAGATGACTAGAGCTATAGATTTTGTGAGCAATGATATGGATTTTGAATTTCAGTTACATGTCAATTACATTGTTGATCTTTATTCCTCTGCCATCCAACTTGATAAGGGTTTTCTTTTCTAGTTGTACCAGACCTAGGGTTTTGGTCACTTTTTCTTTGTCCAACATTGGAAGACTTGTAATTCTATGAATCATTTTCCTTGTGATCAGAATGGGTTGGTCTAACCATAACTTTCCATTGTGAACTCAGCTAAAGATAAATCTTATCCACTTTAACTAAAAGTTCCTTGGCATATGTGAAATATGTGTTAAGCCTTTAGCTTCTAGATGTTGATGCTCAGTGTAGGGCCCATTTACTGTTGCACCAAAAGCCATGACTGTTAGTGAACATGGAACACCACATACTTAACCACCTGTGGGAAGGGGAGCGCATCACATCACCCAACAATCTCCCCCTCGATGCACATACCAGGTGCTTACGCGGGTCAAGAAGGCACCAGGGAGATTTGAACCCATGACCAGGCCAAAACCAGGCTCTAATACTAATTGTAGGATAAACCACAGATAGAAATAAAAAACTACATGCAAATATAACCAATAACAGAAAATAATAGATCACACAGAAATGAACACAAGGCACCAAGATTTAACGTGGTTCACCCAATCCTTGGGCTACGTCCACCAAACATCAAGTTCGATCTTATTACAATCCAGTGATTACAACCTGATTACAATCTGTAATCCCTTATAGCTCAATACTGCCGCAAGAACCAATTTTGCATCACAACATAATGAAAAAAACCCAACCCTAAACCCTTTTATACAAGTATTAAACCGCTTTAGGGTTATAACATGTCGGCCATAATTAGCCATAACTTTAGTGGCAAATCTACAAATGGAAAATAGTACCAAAACGATTGGCAAATAGTACCAAAAAAAAAAAACCCCACTAATTATGAAGTATGTACAGTACTTTCCTAATCAATCACCACAATCTAACAATCTCCCACTTGGGGACTGATCAGGCTCCACACTAAACAACAATCTCCCACTTGGAGACTGATCTTATAGCAATACCACTACCACATGGGGCTCCCACTTGATCAAACCACCCTGGACATGGGTTCAAATCTCCCTGGTGCCTTCCTGACCCACGTAAGCACCTAGTATGCGCATCGAGGGGGAGATTTTTGGGTGATGCGACGCACTCCCCTGCCCACAGGTGGTTAATTATGTGGTGTTCCATGTTCACTAATAGTCATGGCTTTTGGTGCAATGGTAAATGGGCCCTACACTCAAGTTTTAGAATATCATTCATACATAACTTTTTCAATGCTTCATTCATCTCATGTGTTCCTACCTCTTGAATAGAACATTTATAATATGAAGGAATACTGTATATGAGAAATACCTTGGGTGGAATTTTTGATTGTGCACTAACTTGGTCTAGAATTTCTACAATTGCCAAACTTAATTTGAAATTTGGTACCTTGTAATTGACTCCTCGAACCAACATTTCTGACCCCTTTTTGGTTTTCTACTATAAGATGTCATGCTCAGTAGGGTTTTGGAAAACTCAGTATCTCTTCAATAGCAAACACTTAAATCACTCTAAAATTTCTCAATTCAAATAGCTTTAAAAATTCGTAGGGAAATAATGCATTGACTTTCTACTTTTTAACAAATTTCCTATTTACAATCATCATTAATGCTTGGTACATTTGTTCGCTAGGTGATAGGCTACCTTCCAGTTGGTTCAATTTTTAATGCTCGATAGACATTCATAGTTCAGTAGAATCATTATCATTCATTATCCACATATAATACTTTAGTGTTTCCCAACCTTGCTTCATAGGGTCTTGCGACCCATCCTATCTTGGTAAGGTCTATGATTTCCATGACCACTTGGTGATCCTTGTGCATCTTAAATACTAATATGGATCTCTTCTTCTTATTAGCTAGAATTTATGAGAGATGTATACTTTAGAGTCTTAGTTCCAGATATTCCTATGGAAATTCAAGTTGAAATGATTGAGTCACGCAACTCTTGAGTGATATCTGATTCATGTCTCGGACTTGCATACTTAGGAGATTTTGGTATCCACTATTGCTTCATCTTCTTTTTGATATTGTCAGCTTTGGCTTTCTTTTCATCTTCAATCCTTCCTATGTTCATATAGTTCCTTGAAAGATGTCCAAGTTTTGTACAAATAAAACATATTTTAGTGGTGTCTCTTTTCCTCATATGATGTTTTACACAATTTTCTCCAATGTGCCCAAATTCACCACAGTATTGGCATCTACACCATGTGTTGTAGTCCCATCCAAATATTGCTTTCACAATCTATTATACTAGATTCAATATCGTAGTTTTGCATTTAGAAGATTTGTGCCCTTGTTTCTTGCAATTGTGACATTTACCTTCAAACTTAGGTTTCTCCTTGCATTCACTTGCTCTATGACTATGCTTATTGCAGATGTAACACTTTCCATTGAATTTTGCTTTATAATTATTCCAACATTTATTTGATGTATGACCTATCTTACCACAATGATTAAAAGTAGGCCTTACATTCTTTTGAGCTCCTTTCTTGGATGATTCACCTTCTTCTATGTATCCTATTCTAGATTTTCCTTTGTGTCTATATTGATTTATTTCATTCAACTAATTATTCTTTCTTGAGATTTCAACATCCTTTCATTGGTTTTCTTTTTAGTGTTTAGATCATCTTGTAGTCTTTCACTTTCTAACCTAAGATTCATAAGTTCTTCATTTGCATTTGTGAGCTTATCAATGAAGTTTGTTTGTTGAAGGGATAGATGTTGAATTTCATTGTTCTTCTATCTCTTCTTTGGCTTTGTCTTTTTCTTCCATGACTTCACATAATCTTACTGACTGGATTTCTTGTTCACTTTTTAGCTTTCTAACTTCTTCTTGAAGATTGGAGTTATTTTCTAATAGGTCTTTGATTGCTTCATTAGCTTCATTTGAGTTTCTTTCTAGATATATATCTTCAATTCTTTCTTTAGTGTAGAGATTGTCATTCATTTGTACTACAAGATCTTTCCTTCTTTTCAGTGATTGAGAGAATTGGTCCTTTTCTTTCTTTAGTTGCCCAATGGCTAATTCAAGATCCAACTTTTCATTGTCAATAGCCTTATTTAGCCTATATACCTCCATTTCCTCTAATCTTAGTTAAAGCTATTAAAATTATTCTTTGAGAACCACAAAGATCTAATACCATGTTGGAAATATGAGGTAGGAAAGGTTACTGAGAGGAGGGGGTAAATCGGGAACCAATAAAACTTAATCTTAATTCACCAATAAATCCTTCATATAATATTTTGATCTAATTGCATGCATGAAAGAATGAAAGAAAATAAACATTCATCGCAATTTGACACAAGATATGGTGACCTAGAAATCTTCCAAATAGAAAGTAAAACTGGGGTGGGGATGATACCCACAAGCTTTAGTACTAAAGTATAAAGTTGGCTTGTTAAGGCTTACAACTGATCACTTTTATTGATCTGCCCTGTTAGGAGCAATAAGGAATGTGAGGTCTACCTTGTCAAAGGATTTACCAAATACACACTGAAGTTTGTACTTGACAAAGAGATTTATCAAAGACTATTAAGTCTACCCTGTTAAAGGATTTTGATTGATACACCTATTAAGATGAACCAATGGCTAATCTTTGATCTATAACTTTGATTTGTTGGCTAAGATTCCTTGAATTGTAATGATCACCTTGCTATGACAGATAATACTTTGCTATCCCTTAAACTACTTGTGGCCTTCTTTAATTCACACCTCTACTCATCATATGCTTACACTTCTTCATATTTGGATATGATACAATGCATTACATATATACCAATCCAAGTTACAACTTTTTGTAGTTGACTACAATACAAGTTTTACCAAAATACACAAAATCGGCCCAACTATTGTAACTCAAGTTTTGAAGACATACTCGGTGATGTTCTGATACTCAATAATCACTGTCAACACATGACATCATTTGGCACTCAGTTAATGATGAGGCTTGGTTCATACTAATCACTTCCAAGTAATTTGAACTCAATCAAGAACAATTTGATGGTGGATAAAGGAATATTCTAATGGCGAGCAGGAGTAGGAGCAGATAGGGGAAAGGATGGGGGAGTGCGACTTTTAAAAATTTGAAACCTGTCTTAGGTGGGATTCCACAGGGAGGAGGGAATCAAAAACTAGGAATGAAGGAGGGGTTTGTGCAGTGTCGAGGGACAATAAAGATTGGAGATATGATGAATAATGGTGATGGGGACCCATGTGACAAGATTAGAGGTCCAGATAAGCTTGTTCCAATAACCAAGGTGGACCGGTCTGGGGTTCTTCTGCCAAAATGGTCATCTATTTTTGGTGTTAAACCCTCTAGTAAGTCTTGCTTCCCTCTAGTTAAGATTCTTTCTAGCTTGGAAAAGAGGTCTTGTGTGATTGCTATTCTAGATGATCTGGTAGATCATAGTATTGCCTCAATGGCTTCCACCCTGGTGGGAAAGTTTATTGGGAAAAGGCCAAACATAAACATAGTGAGATCTTTCACTCTGAAGAAATGGCATCTCAAAGGATAGGTCAACATTATAGCTATGGAAAAGGGCTTCTTGTCTTTTAAATTTACTTGCAAAGAGGACTTGTCTAACATCCTATGTGAAGGATCTTGAAGTATAGGCCAGTCTACCCTAGTACTTTAGAAATGGTCATCAAAACTAGATTTGAATGAATCTTTCTTTGTCCAAGCACTGGTTTGGGTTAGACTTCCAGAGCTACCTTTGGAATTTTGGAATGAGGATGTGTTTATGGGAGTGGCAAATTCCTTTGGAGAACTTTTGTTAATAGACTCGATAACAGCTTCTAGAAGCAAATTAACTTTTGCAAGGATATGTATCGATGTTAGGGAAGGGGATGACATGCCAGAAGTTGTGAGCTTTCACTCTAAGTTGGGTAGACATACTTAGAAGTACGATTATGAAAGTATCCCTTTTTCTTTTTTTCATTGTTTGATATCTAGGCATAAGATGAATCAATGTCCTAAGGTTAAAGCTGAAAAGAAAAAGTTCCCATCTTCTTCCCAAGGAAAGGAGAGAAAGATCTAGAAAAAGAAGGACATAAAGGGTGGCCAAAAGGCTAAGGTTTTGAATGCTCCAATCAAAGAAGGGAATAAATCATCCTTGCACAATCCAAAGGTAGACAAGGTTATCCTATCTGGACCAAAGAATAATGTGGTGGTAGAACTAGAAAAGATAGTGCCTGTACCAGAAAAGATTAATGTGGTGGTAGAACTAGAAAAGATAGTGGAAGGCCCTATTGATGAAGTGAAAGAGACAATCCTTAGAGACTCAAAGGAAGATGAGACAGTTGTTTCATCTATTAGAGAGAAGGAAGAAATAATAGAGAATCCTAGATTCTCAAAAGTCAAGGAGGCTAATCCTAGATATTCAAAAGTCAAGGAGAAAAATGGAGCAATATCTGTTCCTACTCAAGTAGCGAGGAAGGAGGTTAGGACAAAGATGGATAGTTAATCTTAGAAAATTATTGTATTAGAAGCTCAAACACAGGGAGTGGGGGAGAAAACCATTACTGATGGGGAGATAGTGAGGGAAAAAAAAGACGATGTCTTGGATCTCCCCTCATCTCCTAGGAAGGCCCCAAATGTTTCATGTAATCTAGAAAATAGATTAGAGAGGGAAAACTCTTCATCTCCTAAGCCTAAAAATAAAATTAGTCGAGAGCCTTCCTCAGTTTCACCAACTGAGACCAGGAGTCATAGTAAACTGGACTTGGGAGTAAGGTCAAGATCTAGAGGAAGGAGACATGCTAGCCAAGTCAAAGAAGATGAGACCAAAAGAAGTTTGGTAGATGGGATCCAAAGAACTCTTTTGGAGTGTTCCTCCAGTTTTAAATGAAGATAATTTCTTGGAATATAAGGGGCCTTGATGGAGCCCCTAAATAGGAAATCATTAGGAATATGATTAGAGATTAGAGACCTAATATTTTGATGATACAAGAAACTAAGATGAGGAAAGAGAGCTTGGGTAAAATTTCTTTCAGCAATATCATGAGTGGGGAAGCCTCAAATTCTGAAGGAGTGTCTGGAGGTTTACTGACTCTATTCAATAAAAAGTAGTTTAGGTTCACTACTTTGTATAATGATGGCAATATCCTTTTTTTTAAAGTGTTTCATATGTACTCCAATGATATTTGGTTCCTCTTGAATATCTATGCTCCTAATTCCAAAAGGGAGAGGAAGAATTATCTAAAGAAACTTGGCAACAAAGAATATAACCATTTCCACATAACCCATAATAAATTTGAAATAAACACAGAATTAAAATCCACATGCACAAGAATAGACAACATACCCATAAAATATGACACAAGATATACCCTAGGAAACCCTCATTGAGGGAAAAACCTAGCCTCCAAAAGCATCCATCACCATGTATTATTTAGGAAAAATACCATTGTCATACAACCATGGAAGCCTTCATGGCCATAGCCACAACCGAGAAAACTATGTTAACAAGAATGAATCCACACATCCCATGCCATCCTTTCAACCTTCACAAATGCTCCCTTGGCTAACCTGTCAAGCCTTGTCCCGCTCGACTCTTGCCTTTTGTCTTCTCCTTGTCACTCTATAACAACTACTCTTGTGGTTGCTTGTATAGTAGCAAGTCCCACAAAACCACTAAGTGGTATTACATAAACCATGTGCTAAAACCATGTGCTACCTAACCCACTGACCCCACATTTAATATTGGGCATTTAATTCTTTTTCCCAATATTAAATAATTACATGAAATATTATCACAATGTTACAATACAACTCATCAAGAATATTCCATGAGAATCTTTACATGTTGCACGTCCATCTAGGTACAACATTACATAATAAAAAATAAAATAATAAAATAAAAATATTATGCAATGTGTGCAACACCCATTATCTCAACAATCTCCCACTTGTTGTATACATTGCATAGGGTCAATCTGTAGCCACATAAATGAATAAGGGAATAATCCCTCCCAGCACATCCACCATCATGGATCAAAATACACCAAGTGCTCCATCCTGGTACCCGCAACAAAATCAAAGTATCCAGCATCTCAAACATGAATGATCTCACCTCCTATTATGCCACTCCCACTGGACATACATAGAAGCCATCCAAAGAGAAAACCACCCAACCTGTCACATTAGAAGATCATAAAATCATGTACCAACTAAAATTCCAAGCACAAAAACTTGATCCAAAGGTAATCACATGTATCCGTAGTTGTCAAAATATCCATAGCTGAAATAGCACCCACAGCAAAGTGTCAAACCCATCCAACTATCCATACCTCAAAGGTATAACAAGTGAATCTCATATCACCGACATATCCAATCTATAACCTACAATCACAAGCCTCAAGAGCAATACCTACCACATATATA
The DNA here is from genome assembly GCA_028749045.1 of Cupressus sempervirens. NCBI lineage: Eukaryota > Viridiplantae > Streptophyta > Pinopsida > Cupressales > Cupressaceae > Cupressus > Cupressus sempervirens. The sequence goes on along the minus strand of CM053786.1, from coordinate 762,741,300 downwards.
CCAAGAAGCTCCCACTGCAAAAGATAATGCCAAATCTATAACCAATCCACTCACAACATCTCAAAGAAGTGAATCCATGTAGTATCAAGGACATCCACAATACATAAACTGATATCCTGCAAGAATAACTCTCATAACAAGTCTCCAATGCTCTACAAAATTCTCCACAACCAACAGAGGAAAGAGATGAAGGAATAACAATGTCATCTCTGACATGACATACATGAGCACAAACTAGTGATCACAATCTCCAACCAATCTCAAATCTAATGTAGGAAAAACTGAACATCCAAGAAGATAACTGAGACCAAGAAAAAACATGCAAATTATAACCTGTATCATGTCCTTCTACACACACCTCTAGATGTAAACTGTGCAAGTATGATCTCCTCCATAAAACCCCAACAAGAAGCCGCAAAAATACCCAAACCATACAATATAACTAATCATGGATGTAATCCTCTCACAAGAAGATCAAACTCAATAAAACTATTCCTACACCAAGGAAAATCCATTCCTAATCCAAGGAAAATGCCCAATATAAAACCATCTCCCAAACTCAACCAGCATAAACACATATGCACATGGAGATAACCAATGCTTAACCATCTCTCAAATGAACCCTCCAGAACTAACTCATGTACCATAGCTCAAGATCCATATCCATGAAAGACAAGCATAAATATAATGCAACTGAGAGAAACAATGGGCTATACCTCTCAAGTAGCAAACCACCGAGTAGACCAAGAGTGGGGAATGAGAATGCTCATCAAGATACCCAAGTCTCCAACCAAGACTCATCTAAGAACAATCTCCTCTCAAGTCCATATCAGGTGACTGCCGCTCGGACTTCCTATTGAAACCATTAACCGTCCCAACAAATACTTCTCTAATCCAAGAGAAATCAGCGTCACCACCATCTCTAAGTATCCATGAGCACCTGTAATCAATCAATTCATGCCAACTCCAAATGCAACATAGCAATATAATGAAGTATCCAGCTTATGATTAGTGTACTCAATACCAAGAAACTAAACCAAGATCAATGTCAAAGTTCCAACCATGGCCTCAGGAACATAAACATGACAACATGATCTTACCATCTCAACTAAAGAGATAACATGCTCCATATGAACACACCATAACATGTCACAACTCTAAATGTGTATCAAGATTATACCATGACATAATAATGAAACCATCCTCATACCAAGGATAACATGCTAATAAAAGCATAAACCACACCTTTACCAAGAACCGTGTGAGTCCTCAAGATGCAACCATCTCCACACACCATGAAGAAAACCATCTCCACATACCATGAAAATAACCAAGAACTCGATGAGTCCTCAAGATCTAACCATCTCCATACACCATGAAGAAAACAAGTGCACCATGCAAATGTCAAAGACGCTTCTGCAGCAACAAGATCTAAGACAAACCTCCAACATCTGCAAACACTCAATAAATATATCAATGCCAACAACTCCCACTCAACCGTGGTACCAAGTCACCTATGGCATCATAAAATCCATCCTCTTCAAACTAAGAAGATATAAAACAAACCAAGAACTAATCCTGCACTATCACCCCATCACTGTCACAAGCTCCCACTAAACCATGTATCCAAGCTATCCATGATATAATGATGAAAAACCATCTTCTAACCATGAGAATCAACCAAGACATCAAACCATCAAAGAACTCAAAGTGCACATCATGAGCTCCTCAAAAGAAAACCAAATAACCATGATCCTCAACCAAGAAGATATACCACCATAACTGAATTAGAAAATCCAAGCTAATGAACATCAAGGATGTACCTGTATAACCAATCATGTCATGCCAAAATCCATGGCACCATGATCACATCCATGAACTGAGCATCTGATTCTCAATATGTCCAACCTGTCAGCATAAAATAGTCAACTACAATCCTCCACCATGACTGTACCTAGTAACAACATCTCATCCCTTCTACATGAAGAAAATAGTAAATCATGTGACTTAGGGCATAGACAACCCAAATCCAAGCCACCAATTTGAATATGCATCAATAATGAAAGATCAATGGGCAAAGACAACCCATAACCAAGCTATAAATGCAAACTGTAAGTATAGACCGCTTACAACACTGCACAACTTGTAGACCCAACAAGTCATCATGCATATTCAAACCAAACACTGATAACCATATCATCATGAGACCAATCTAAAATATGAACTGAGTATACAATGACATCAAATCTTAAATTTCCAATGCCATAAACTCACAATGTTACCATAGTCAAAATATACCTATAAACTGTTCAGATCAATATATCACCAAATAAATTATACCAAACCTACACCAAATCTGAACCAATGTGTAGAGCTTTTCATTGACTACTCGAAGTCCAAAATCTGACTCTGTATGCCCAAGTTATGCCCTAATCCATGCTCAAAATAAACAAAATCTGACTTTAGGGCTCTTAAAACTTGACAAAATTTCAAAATCACAGAACCAAACCTACACCATGTTGTAGTGCTCTGAATTAGCTTTCCAACGCCTATAAGAACTCTGAAATTCAATATTCTGAGAGAAAGTTATGGCCATTTTACTAAAACTGTCTTTTTACCATTTTCAGTATGATTTTTTATTTTTTATTTTTTCAGTGACCAAAAATTCTGACGGGATTAAATTTGACGGCCATCATGGGCTGAAACCAAAAAACTCTTTCATTTCTTCTAAACATGGCCAAACTAGGGCATATTATATATCAAAATTTATGGAAATGTTGACCCGGATCCAATGGTGAGGTCTGTTTTTACCCAGGAGGTCATTTCTACATGCTACCTCCCAAAACCCTCATTTTAAATGAAACATCCAAAAAATCCTTTTGTCCAAAAATTTCACATGCCCAAAATATTTTAACATCTCATCATAACAGCAAATCCAAAACCCTCAAACCTACAATAAATCATTCATATATCTTACCCTTTCTTTTATCCTCTCATGCATTCCCATGGATTCAATCTAGGGTTACAATAAAACCATAGCTCTGATACCACTTGTAAGGAAACTTGGCAACAAAGAATATAACCATTTCCACATAACTCATAATAAATTTGAAATAAACATAGAATTAAAATCCACATGCAAGAGAATAGACAACATACCCATAAAATGTGACACAAGATATACCCTGGGAAACCCTCATTGAGGGAAAAACCCAGCCTCCAAAAGCATCCATCACCATGTATTATTCAGGAAAAATACCATTTCCATACAACCATGGAAGCCTTCATGGCCATAGCCACAACTGAGTGAACTATGTGAACAAGCATGAATCCACACATCTCATGCCATGCTTTCAACCTTCACAAATGCTCCCTTGGCTAACCTGTCAAACCTTGTCCCGCTCGACTCTTGCCTTTTGTCTTCTCCTTGTCACTCTACAACAACTACCCTTGTGGTTGCTTATATAGTAGCAAGTCCCACAAAACCACTAACTGGTATTACATAAACCATGTGCTACCTAACCCACTGACCCTACATTTAATATTGGGCATTTAATTCTTTTTCCCAATATTAAATAATTACATGAAATATTATCACAATGTTACAATAAAACTCATCAAGAATATTCCATGGGAATCTTTACATGTTGCACGTCCATCTAGGTACAACATTACATAATAAAAATAAAATAATAAAATAACAATATTATGCAATGTGTGCAACACCCATTATCTCAACAAATTATTGGTCTAAAGTCTGTGATATGGTTCAGACTAGTAACATAAAAAAAAGGCATTATTATGGGGGACTTTAATTCTCCATTAGTGGATGAGGAGAAGATGGGAGGTTTGGCTCCTAACTAGGAAAGCAAATTGGACCTCTCCAATTTTATAAATAGCCTATCTTACTTGGATATGGATTTTTTGGGAGGTACTTTTACTTGGTCAAATAAAAGAATTGGTAGGGATTGTATTTAAGTTCGGTTGGATAGAAATCTTATCTCTTCGAACTGGCTATAGTCTTTCTCTTGTAAGTTGTCTTTGCTTCCTAGAGTTGGCTCTGATCACTCCCTTATATCCCTCTCAATTGTCTCTATTGAACCAAGGAGGAACTTCCCTTTTCAGTTTGAAAAGATGTGGACTTCACATATAGACTTATTGAATAAGGTATACCACTAGTGGGGGATAGAATTGGAAGGTACTGCCATGTTTAGAGTTGTGAAGAAGCTGAGTAATGTGAAGAGAATGATAAAAGTCTAGAATAAGACAAGTTTTGGACATATCTTTCATGACAAAGATGATATGTTTATTAAACTCACCTCAATTTAGGATACTATCAAAGAGGAATGGTATAATGATCTGAGCAGGAATGTTAAGTTGTCTATTTTGACTGACCTACACAATATTATAAGTAAAGAAGAGAAGTTCTAGAAGTAAAGATCAAGGATTAACTGGCTGAAAGAAGGGGATCAGAACACAAGGTTCTTTCGCATTTCTACTCTAAAGCATAGACCTAATAATAGAATTTTAGGGTTAAAAAAGGGGCAAGATCTATTGATAAAAGAAAATGAAATTTCTGTTGAGGTTGTTTCTTTTTTCTCCTCTCTTCTATCTTGGGATCCCTTGTTATCGAAGTTGGATCAAAATGAAATTGTCTCATGTATTCCACATATCATTCTACCCCATCACAATAAAATGTTTAGGGCTATTCCAAATGTGCAAGAAGTTGGAGAAGCTCTTTTTTCCCTGCCTAGGGATAAATCCTCGAGCTCGGATGGGTTTCCTACCTTCTTTTTCCAAATTTACTATCAGATGGTTATGGAAGATGTGGTGAAGGTTGTTCAAGAATTCTTTAGAGAAAGAAGCATTCTAAAAGAGATTAATTCTACTTTCTTGGTCCTCATTCCTAAAATTCCTAGGGCTAACTCTTTGGATAAATTTATACCTATTAGCCTGTGTAACTCTTTCTACAAGATTATCTCAAAGGTGCTCACCTCTAGAATGCTTAAAATTCTTCCTTTGATCATATCTCAGAAAAAAAGGGATCTATCCCTGGAAGACAGATTTTGGATTCAATCACGATGGTGCATGAAGTTATCCATTCTATGGAAGCTAGAAAAAGAGATAGAATGCTTCTCAAACTAGATCTTTCAAAAGCTTATGATCAAGTTGACTGAATTTTCCTTGATTCGGCACTCCAGGCTTTTGGCTTTGATCAAAAAGTTTATAAGCTTATCTCTCAACTTATCTCTACTTCTTCTCTTGCTATTTTGGTTAATGGTGTTCCTTCTAATTTTTTCAAACCTACAAGAGGGCTTAGATAGGGGACCCCCTCTCTAAAAGGAAGGCTAAAAGGGATTAAACTGTCCTCTAGGTGTGATCCATTTTCCCATCAACAGTTTGTGGATGACACTATAATGGGAGGGGATGCTTCGGTCAAGGAGGCTAAGGTTATGAAGGAGATTCTAGATTTGTATACTAGAGGATCTAGAAAACTTATTAATTGGAAAGAAATCTTGGTTTTCTTCATTAATACTCCAGAGGATAGGTAAAGGAAAATTGTGAGGATCCTAGGGTGTGGAGTGGGAAAGCTTCCTTCTACTTATCTTGGTCTCCCTTTGGGTGCTAAGCCTCTTGATTCCTTCTAGAATGGGATCATTGATAGGTTCAACAAGAAGATGGTGGGGTGGAAAGGGGCTTCTCTTAGTTAAGCAAGAAAATGCCTTTTGGTTAAAACTACTCTTTAGAACCTCTCAATGTATGCCTTGAGCCTTTTTGGGATTCTAGTTAAATTTGCAGAGAAAATGGAAAATATTTAGAGGGATTTTTTATGGTCGGGTCTTGAAGTTCAAAAAAGATATCCCCTTGTGGCTTGGGATAATGTTTGTCTCCCTAAGTGCTATGGTGGATTGGGTATCAGGAAATTAAAGCATCTCAATATGGCTCTCCTAGCTAAATAGATCTGGTGCATCTTTAATAGTACTGGGGAATGGAGAGATATCTTTGTTAATAAGTACATCAGAAGACTTTCTATTGAGTTCTTGCTAAACAATGAGGACATCTTGAATGGGTCTATTTTTTGGAATGGTATTCTTAAGGCAAGAGACCTAGCCAAGGCTAAGGTTATTTGGAAAGTGGGCAATGGCAAGGATATTCTCTTCTAGACTAATAATTGGTTGTTTCAAGGTCCTCTTATTAATAATCCTAGATTTGAAATCTTGGCAAATGATTATATTAGGCAATTTGGTTTGAAAGTTAGTGATTATAGAACTAATCATGGATGGAGAGACTTGTCTTTCATCTCTGAGGGTCTCAAGCTGATAATGACTATGTTGAATTCTATGGTTATTAATAGTAAAATGGATGAAGTTATATGGGGTGACAACCTTAATGGTAGTTACTTGGTGGCTTCGGGCTATAACTCCCTTTGGAGTCTAGAAGAGAAACCCTCGTGGATGAAAGCTTGGTTACCTAGTCTTACCCCAAAGATTAATATTTTTTACTGGTTGGCCTTGCAAGACAAAATTATTACTCAGGATAATTTAATAAAAGGAGGTCATATTATGCCTAATAGATGTATCCTTTGTAAAAACTAGATGGAATCGATTAGTCATATGTTTATCCATTGTCCTTTCTCAAGGGAGGTCTGGGATAACATAACTAAGAATTTTGGGGTAAGCTGGTGCAAACCAAGCAATCTTCTAGATTTCTTTTGTCACTAGATAAGTATGTTCAAAGGTTTCAAACTTGCTAGATTTAAGCACCTACACTTTGCCTCATTTTTGTTGGGGAGTCTGGAAGGAAAGAAATAATAGAATTTTTAGAGATAGAGGGTAACCTACTTTTGTTCTAGGGGAGAAGATTTATAGAAACATAAAGGAAAATTACTAGGTAAGGAAGGGGGGAGAAATTGAAAATGGTGGTAATAAGAAGGAGAAAGAAAAGGATAGGAGGACAAAAAGACAGGATGTGAAATGGCTACTCCTTCTTGAGGGATGGCATAAAGTAAATTTTGATGGTGCATCGAAAGGTAACCCTGAACCTTCAGGTTGTGAAGGAATCATAAGAAATAATTATGGTGGAGGGGTGGTAGCTTTTTCTCATCCTTTGGGTTTCCAAACTAGCCATTTTGTAGAAGCCAGTACTGCTTGCCATACAGTAAAACTGGCCTTGGACATGGGGATTAAAAAATTATGGTTGGAGGGGGATTCTAATAACATTATAAGATGTATTAAAGGAATCACTCAACCTTCATGGTCTATTGCTAATCTTATTGAAGAGACCCAACCTTTCCTTAACAATTTTGAATGTGTCCACATCACCCATGTTTATAGGGAGGCTAACCCCATGGCAAACTAGTTTGCCAGTGAAGTCATCAGGCAAGACAAGGTGATGACTTGGAATTCGGGTGGGAATATTCTGGAAGAAGTAAACAGTCTTATCAAACGAGAAAAAATATAGGTAGGTATAGTGGAGATCTTATTGTAATAATGATCTTTAATGGTAGCTTGGGTGTGAGTTTTTGTAATTATGGCATTTAATGAAAATGCAATCAGGTGAGGTTATTTGTGTCATATCAATACATTTTGTGGGTCAATTTTCTCATCCTTTATTCTTTCTAGGGTATTGAAAAATATATCAGTGCTTTTTAGAGAAGTGCAAACTAGAGCATTCAAAGGTTTGAGAAGGGTTTGTAGACGTTGGTGTTTATGAGAATTGTAGGGGTGGAGAGCATAGAAATGGTGGGGGAGAAAAGTAGGAAGGAGCCTATGGGTGAAGGGGAAAAATGGAAATAGAGGACTAAAGTATGGGAGAAATTGGAGAAGGGGGGCATAGCAAATTATATTGCTAAACTCCATGGCTTTGATCTTGATGTTACCAACAATATGGTTAACTCTTAGAAGGACAAGAGGGTTAAAGTGAATGGAGTCTCATTTTAGATTATAGAGGATGGCATTACTCTTGTGTCTAAAATTATGATGAAGGATTTCAAATTTTATAGAGGAAAGAAGCTGTCAGCAAATGCGGTCAGAGGAGAGGAATGATCTAGTAAAATGTGAAATGTTTTATGGTATGGACTCTATCAAAAAACTTTTGAGGTATGTTTTACAAGTTGTTATAGAGTACATTACAATGGATACTAGATTTGATTGTGTGAGAACTCATCACTTTGTTCTTCTCAATCATTTCCACCATGGAATTAAGATTTCTTTCCCATTTTATTTATTTACTTCTATGAGCACGGCTATTTCTAGATTCAAGAAAAAAATCCATTGTGAATCTTACCCTACATGAGGGATTATTGCTATTAATTTATGAGCATTTTAAAGCTTAGACTTTAAGTAATACTCCTCTGCATGGTGTGGATGCCTTTGAGGACTCAGGTAGCTCTAGGTTTTCCTCTGATATGGAGGGTATCCAAAGTATTAGTTTAGAGGGGGAGAAAAACACTTCCTCTCGAAAGAAGGCCAAAGAGTCAGACAAGAAATCACCCTCATCTATTACCCCTAGTTGGAAGATCCCTAGAGGACATGGGTCTAAATCTACAGGCCAGGGTGATGAAGATTACAATGAGGAAGGGGAGGAAATGAAATATGATGATGATTTTGAGGAGGAGATAGCAATTAAGAGAGAATAACTAGTTGTTAAAAAATGGAAGAGGGCTAAAGAGATGGAAGCAGAGGGGATTTTGGGTACGAGGCCGAAAATCTTAGCCATTCCTCTTTCCCCTATTCATCCCCAGGAGCAGGGGAAGGAGAAAATTTAAGGAGAGGGTGGAGAGGTGGTTATGAAGGATAGGTGAATGACCTGGATAAATTTCAATATTGGAACAACCAAAATGGGAATAGTTAGAAAGATAATGAACCCCCAAATTCTGGTAGAAAAATAGGGCCAGCTCTAGTTTGAGGATCTGATTGATCTAGCAATCATGGCAATAATGGATAATGCTATGGAAATGGGCATGAATTTGTTGAATAATGCTATAAATAACATGATCAACAATTTTAGGTTGATTAAATGGCTTTACCAAAAATTGGAAGAGTTCAGGGAAAAAGTTGGCCAATTGGAAAACAATAGGAAGGGACCTACTTCGAGAAATCAGAAGGATTAGGAGGATTGACTCACTCTAGCTGAGAAGAGAATCTTGAATCTAGAAAACTATAACCATAATATGGTGAATCAGATGATTTCTTTTCTCAACTCTATCAATGATAGCATCCTGTCCCTTACTAGAATGTTAAAAGCTAGAGGTATGTTGGATGAGAGTGAGGACAAGGACAGGGAAAGAGTCAGGATGGAAGAGGATGTGGCAACAAAAATAAATTTTAGTAGCTTGGATTGGGAAGCTTAGAAGACTCATGAGCAGATGGTTGAGGAGACCCACAAAGTCTATGAAGCAGCTCAGACGATGCAAGAGCTCAAGCAAAAGAAAAAAGAGTAATCTTGGTTTATTTTTTCCTATCTTTTGCTGTTAGTTTTCTGTTTCTTTTTGTTTAGTTGAATTTTTCTTATTTTGACCTTTTGACTATAAGTTGAACTAGCCTTTTCGTTGCCTTTGTTTCTAGCTAGGCTTTCATGCTTATTATCAGCCTTGTGACTTGTTTATTTTTGGTTGGGCTTTAACTATTTATTATCAATCTTGGTTATGTTTTAACTATTGGGTTTTAGGGTCCCTATAAAACTTGTTTATCTTATCAAAAACTTGAACTTGGTCAACATTGTGTGACTTGATGAATAGTGTGAAACTTGACATATACCAAATCACTCAGTTGACACTCCATGGCTCGATCAACACTAGATTCATATCGCTAGCACTTCTAGCTTGGTAGACACTAGAGATCATGGTTAACACTGTGGAAATTGGTTAACACTATAGAACCCAGTTAATGCTATGGAATTAGGTTAACATTAGAGTTTCCATCACTTGTACTAAACAACTTGGTAATACTGCTACACTCAGCATAAACTGTACATAGGTTCTAAATCTTGGCAGCAACTTTATATTGAATAAGTGTGAGTCACTAATATACAAACTGACCATAATGTCAACAATCCTATCCATTTATCATACCTCCTGCATCATATTTATGTATCATACCCTTTGTAAAATAGTGTACCATATCATGTTTCCCATTGTCTCCTCATCCTGATCTTTTTCACATTGTACTATATCACACCACTCCTATTATCCCCTCATCTTGATCTTCTTTCTATTATAAATCAAACCACTAACCTATCATACTAAATCTCCAAACACTCTAAACATTTTAATAGTTATCTCTATAAATATCTTGGTTAGTTTGTTGTATATAATCCTACAATTAGTCCCTAGCTTAGTCCCAGTGTATATCTCTCATCTTTTCATGTTATTTCATGCTTGGTCACAATTTGTAGTTGTCTTCTTTAAAAACTTTAGTGAATCCTTATGTGAGATCCCTTTTCATCAAACAGTTTTCCTACAACAGTTATGTTTTCCAAATTCATTATAGTCCCAAATACTACCAATAGGTCCTTGTAGGATGCATCCTTCCTCATGCCTGATCTTGGTCCGTCAGTATCCATCCCTACTGATCTCTTTGGAAAAAGGTTAATTTTAATGGATTTAATATTTCTTTCAATTTGAATTTCACTTTTTGGTTCTAAATTATCTTTTCCAAGTAATTTGGTCATTCATTCCCCAAGGTTTCCATGATCTTTTATACCATGATGTGCTACAAATGGATAATTAGAGAGTGATGTTTTGATTAGATCTTTTCTACTTATGAGTCATTTAGATGTGACCCTTGAATGTTTTGAACATATGATCATTTCTAATCACATGATGCGCATGGGAAATATCATTTGCTTGTGGATTACCCAGTATTGTTTCCACTCTGATTCCTTTGGGATTCATGTGTGGTGTTGGGGTAGTCCTTGCATGGTTGTTTCAAATTAGTTCTATATAATATTGGTGAACAGGCCTTGATGCTCTTGGTAAACTTGGTATATCCCCAATATTCTTATGTCAAACTAAGTTCTCAAACTATATGGTGGTCCTTCTTTATGAAGTACCCAACCCTCAAGTTTCAAGAAAAATTCCCCCCTCCCCCAACTACCTTCATTTTCATGAAATAATATCTCCCTCATCTTACCTTACCACATCCATCCTACCTATCTCGCACATCCTATCCTTGAAGAATCCACCATTCTTGTTTTATTCCCCCCCACCCCCATTTCCTCCAACCCAAGGGTACAATCTAACAATTATCACCCTTTCCTTTCTACCTGATCCCCTCACCCATTCCCTCACTAGATCCTCAATCTCAAAATTTGATCAAAGTTGTGCACAATGTTCCCCCTCACCATCCAAGGCTATGGTCAATCAATGATATGATACAAGTCCATCCTACCCATCCCCCTACTCCCACATTTGTTTCTCCTCTCCTTCTACATGCACTCACATCACATCCATTCATCACTCACCTCATCATCATAATCTCTTAGGTTCATTTTCATTTTTGCATTATCTTAGGCTCTTTAGATTCATTTTCATTATCATTTACATCATCATACTCTCTTTAGGTTCATTTTCCTTTTGTATCATCATAGGCATTTTAGATCCATTTCCATCATCATTTGCATCATCATAATCTCTTTAGTTTCATTTTCATTTTTGCATTATCATAGTCTTTTTAGATCCATTTCTATTATCATTTGCATCATCATAATTCTTAGATTCATTTTTAGTTTTTCATTATCATAGGCTTTTTAGATCCCTTTCTGTTAGCATTTGCATCATCATAATTCTTAGGTTTATTTTCATTTTTGCATTATCATAGGATTTTTTCGATCCATTTACTTTATCATTTGCATCATCATAATCTCTTTAGGTTCATTTTCATTTTGCATTATGTTAGGATCCATTTTTCATTATCATTTTACATCATCATAATCTTGTTAGGCTTATTTTTGTTATCACTTCGCATCATCATATCCTTTTAGATTCATTTTCATTATCATTTTACAACATCATAGTCTTTTTAAGATCCATTTTCCATTATCATTTGCATCATCATATTTTTTAGATTTGTTTTTAGTTCACTTGCATTATCATAGTCTTCTTAGGTTCATTTCAATTATCATTTTGCATCACCATAGTTTTAGATTTATTTTCAAGTTATCATTTGCATCATCATAATCTATTTCAATTCATTTTTAAGTTGTCCATTACATCTATTATTTATAGTACATTTTAGGCGTACTTTTTATTATTTTTTGGATTCATTTTTTTTCATTCTTTGCATTTTATATCTCATAACTAACATCACATCCTACATCACAAACGTAAGTAACATCACGCATCCCATATATCTCATGACCAACATCACATCCTACATCAAACATATTAGTAACATCATGCATATCATCCATCTCATATAAAGCATCACATCCTACATCACACATATTAGTCTACCTCATACATATATCCACATGCATCTTATAAAAGCATACAATACAATACAATCACGTAGGCATAGTACTCATTACACCTATATCCACCCCAAAGAATTCTCATCATCAATATATCATATCCTCGAAAGAATAAAGAATGCATCACCCCACACTAAATACCAAAATGTCCATCATAGTTCAAAATAGTGTCCATATAGTACATACATCAATACAAGTACATCTAGGTCTGTGCTCGCAAATTTACATCTCTATCCAAATAAAATATCCTAAAAATCACAAAACTACAGCATATCACTACTCATTTCCATCCTCGTCCATCACCTCATCTCTGTGCGAATCATAGGGAACCCTCTCTACACCCTACGTCGCCACTGGTGGTGGTGGTGGTCTCATCCTCTCTCCCATCTATTCTCCCTCTCTTATCTCTGGCTCTACCTTGATTCATGGCTCTTCCTTGTCTAATAAGACCCACCAGTCCTCTAAGATCCCCCAGTGCTCCACCCACTCTCCCCACCACCTTGCATACATGTGTGCATGACAGCTATACTTGACCATGTTGACCACATGTAGCTCAATCTAATCCACTGGAATGATTGCATGGTATCTCTCCTATAAAAACATGCCCTCTCTTGTAGATCATCCTCCTCCCCTGTCAATCACCTTGATTCCTCCAACCCTCCTCCTACCACCATCTGCGCCCTAAGAGTCACAACTTCCACCACTATCATGTCTCTCTCCTCTTGCAAAACATCCACTCTCCCCTGGAGTCTATCTCTCTTTGACTCCATCACCTCAAATCTCACCTCCAACCAACCTGACTCCAACCGTAATCCCCCCAACTCAATCTCTTCTATGTCCAACTATCCCTAGGTAGCACCTCACTCCCTCTAGAACTAATCTTGTTCATCTATGTGTTGGTCCCTCTCCCACTATGTGTTCTGTAGTAGTTGGCTCATTGCATCACGTTTCTTTCTATAGGGAGGCATTTATCCCCATCAATCCACCATCCTCTCCTCCAGCTAAAGATCCTCATCCTCCTCCCCCAACTAGTCCCTGGGCCCCCTATCCTCCCTCCTACTATAGCCTTGCCTCATCCTACCTCACCTCCTCCTACCTCCCCTCCTCCTACCCCCTCTCCTCCTCCTCTCCCTCCCTCCATCTAATCCTCAATGGTGCCTCCCCCTGCACCATAGCCTATGCTTGCTATCTAAAGCCCCTCATCTCATACCTCCCCCTCCTTGCCACTCGAGTGATCTCTCTTGACACTGATGCCTCCATGGTAACATGTTCTCTCCCCACTAGCCTTGAACATTGAAATTGATCCCTATAGCCCTATGTGGACCCAACATCTATTAGCCCATCGAACCAGTCCCAATCCTAGGGTGTCATGTCTCGTTATGCCTGAAATAATCCCTCTCTCTATAGAAGTGTCTCAAATAGTGTAACCAACTCCTTGGTAACTCTCTGGTACCAAACTACATTTCCTAGCACATCATGTGGACAACTAAACTACCACAGCACCCTATCTAGCTGATACTACTCAGCTATATAGTCTCATTGCCTAAAAACAAAACATGGTGATATCATGTAAGGAAGATGAAGCCTCTCCTTTGCCCATGGCCTGAGCCCTATATATAGCCTCCATGTCACTACTCAAATCTCATCTATCTAGACTTTCTAGTAATTCACCTCCTATGTATAGTGGTATGTTAGCAAATCTCCCCAACTATATACCACTGTGTCCTTAGGTTGCCTCTCCCTCTACCCAATCTATTTGAAAATTGTAATATGCTCCCAAGTCCACACCTATAGTAGGGTCAGAAAGCCAATGCTCCTCCCCTAGTAGTTTCTTAGGCCCTGATGCAAATCTCCATAGAGGTCTGCCAGTATTAGTGAGCCTCATGCAATAGGGACTCCCTCATCTATCATGTAGATGATCATAGGAATCAATGCTAGTATCACTCGTGCCCCACCACTATATGGGGAAATGTACCCTAACACTAGCCCACCCATGTAAAAATATATTTGTTGATCTACGGCCACCTGATCTAAGTGCTCATCCAATACAAACTGACCCCACTAGATTTCGAACTAGACCCTAGACCCCACCAATTATCGCACCGCCTTCTCTCATGTGACTCCTCTCATGGCCATAATTGGCATGCCCCACACTAGCAACCAGAAGACCTTATAGATGTCCTCCAAGGTGATGATCATCTCATCTATTGACAAATGAAGCATCCATGTCTCACTATGTTAGCACTCCCACAACACTATCATTGTTGCCATGTATGTACAAGTATGTGACAACCTCACCAAATACCCGAGCTTGATAGCATCAATCCTTGCCCAATCAGCTAGTGTGAACTGCTCCCCAACATGTAGTACCAAAATAAGTCACTCTCATGACACTAGTGTATCCAGTGACTACTGCATCTAGAAAACCAAACCCATGATAGTTCTGCTTTCCTTTAACCCCTTCTGCCTAATGTTTCATAACCTCCTTTTACTCATCCCAACTAATCCTATGACTGCATTCTCGAAATAGGGTTTGTGTTCCCATGACCCATCCTTGTCCTAGTATTTCCATAGCTATAGATTACAATGGGAACATGTCTCTCATTTTTACCCTTTGGTCAAAATTTCCCTTACCCTAATCCACCATTATTCTATAGGATTGCATTCTCGCTAAAGGGAACACTTTCCCACGTTTAAATCTACTATCTTGCAAAACCTATAAGCTTGATTTTCTTTCCCATGAAAATAGTTTAAGACCCTCCATTTTACCCTTTACCCTCAGCCCTTTTCTAGGATTGTGATCTTGTTGATCCTTAGAGCGATCTCGTTAGACCTGTGCCTACAAGAATGCAATTTGATTTTTTTGGGAATGCTATAAAACTTTAAAAATAAAAACCAAAGAGAAAAAATTTAGTGCCTACTGAATGGTCTAGTGTTCTTCATGTCCACACTCATCATACCATGTTTGTCTAATGCTTTCATCATCCCTATGCAGCCATCACATCATCTAAATCAGAGGTCACCAACGATAATATCTTTTTGTAAATATGAGAGCCGTTACTTATTTTTTACCCTCCTAGACCCTCTTATAAGCCCCATGTGGTGCCCTATGTCTCTCTTTGACCCCGCTAGCCCCTCTTTTTCACCTCGATCCTATTATTTTTACAATTGTATTATAATTTACCCTCTTTTAGTCCCTCTGTGTCCTCTTGCTCACCCTGACTTGTTGTACCTTTTCAAGAAGTTGTCACACCTCATCTTCTCTCCCCATTTCCTTTTTGAGGGGGCATCACATAGTCTAGTCTCTCCTCTTTCTATTCAAGACTAGGGCAACCTTGTTACCTTAAATATCTTCTTCATGTCATTTATGTTTCAACTTATTTGAAATAATGTTGTCCCAACACTGTGTCAAAGAGGGGCAAAATGTAGACACCTAAATATGATTACATCACTAAGTAATTTTATTTAGTCATCTTCTAGGATATTATTGATTTAACATTTAATATTTAATGAATTAATTATCATCCCCTAGTTAATTAAATTATTTGATTAACTATAGTCCAATTGATAAAATGAAATGATAACCCAAAGTCAAATTATCAATTAAATCCCTATTCTTCTATTAAATTAAACAATTGCACTATACCTATTTAATTTAATCCTACATCCCCTTTTATTTAATAAATCATTTAATAAATCAATTCCCAACCCTTAACAATTCCTAAACTCTATCATTTTCCAAATCCAACCCATTCACCCATGCTAACCTCACTTAGCCAAATAATTAACCTATCTCATTAATTCTAAGTCACTTGCATCCTAATTCCCTCCTAAGCTAAGCCTAATCCCCCCCCTTAAACATGTGCACAGCTTTAAATAAGTGTTAAGACTTTCTAATCCAAACTAAAGTCAAAGTCATATCCCATCCTTCTTATATTCCTATCCAAAGGACTTTAAGGCTCTTACATGCCTTAATGGCTCTTTAAAGCCTCTTACATCCCTCTTCCATACTCCTTCTCCCTCATAACTCCCTTTGACCATTCATTTTAACCCTCTTTACCCATCCAATCCCCTTGTGACACTTGTCACAAGGTTATGGATTTGAAGAAGCACAATCCATGTGATTCCCTTCCTTGCATCCTAGCCCTCCCTCATCCTTTTTCCATCCTTGCATCTTAGCCATCTGTCTCACCACCCCTTAGCCTATAAATATACCCTTCCCCTCTCACAATCTAACACACTTTTATGCTAATGTTATAATGTTATTTTGAGAGCCTTAAAACTACCAAAATACTCTTATAATGAAAAAATACATCCACACTTACACTTCCATTTACCATCCATTGAAGACTTGAAGCATGTTTGAGCATATATCCCCATCATTGGACACATCTATGATAACAAGGAGGATTTTTGGGTACTTCTCCCTTTGGATTGCATTCCCCTTTTGCACCTTTTGTCTAATCTATATGTGAGTTTTATTTTTGGCTTGTGAATGTTATAATCTTTAGTAATGTTCTTTGTATGCTAACTTCCATAGCTCTACAAACACAACTACCATTATAGAGTTCTCTCTTTTCAAACGTACTTACATCATGATTCATATGATGTGAGAACCCACTATTAATTATTCATCTATCATTCTTACTCACATGTGAGATTAGAGCACTTTTCTCAAGTTTTTCATCTTCATTAGACTCATATTTCATTGCAACATAAACAACTTGTTCATCATGTTCATCAGAATCACTATTAGAACCATCTTCTTCAGCAATGTAATGAGGTTTCTTATCTTTTCCTATGTAGTCTATGTCACCTTAGTTTTCTCATTTGTCTCTCCTTCCTCAAAATTTTTTGTCTTTCCTTTCCTTCTTATCTCTGTCAAGACACCTTGCAACAATATGAGCAACTTTGTTACATGTAAAACATATTATAGGAAGTTTATCTTTATATTTCCATTTTCCTCTTGGTAGCCTTCTTTCCAATAATACTTCTAAAGAATCAATATCATCATCTAATTCACTATCATTGTCCACAGGCTTGTTTTTTTACTTTTCTTTCTTTTGGATCCATCAAGGGTTATTTGAGACTTAAAAAAACATTCAACACTAGAAGGTATATAGTTATTAAAATCTGACAATTCAAATATAGTGAGTCTTCAAACTAGACTATCCAAGGTCATACCATTACTAGGTGTACATCTTAGTTCTTGAATTGTAGATACTCTAATTGCATAGATAGGAAGTAAAGTCCTTAATACCTTTCTTATCACAGTCTTATCATATTTGTCTTCTCTAGCTCCTTTAATTGCATTTACAACCTCTTTTATTTAGCCACAATACCATCTAATAGTTTCTCCTTCTTTGATTCTCATGTCGTAAAACTTACCTCTCAAACTTTCTACTTTAGCCCTTAACACATTTTTGTCTCCTACATGAATTTGTGCTATCCCACATTTTCTTTACAATAGTATAATCATTCACATCATCACACTCAACATAACTTAGGAAAGATGCCAGATCTATCACCATTTGATTTTGCTCCTACTTCTCTTTGATTTTCTCAATTGTCATGGGTCTAGGCACTTTAATGTATTCATTATCCAATTTGTATAGTGCATAATCTCCAACTCAAGATAAATTCAATCTTATTAGTTGTTTCCATCAAACAACTTATCCAAACTCATAAATCCACTCGGCCAATATAACAACTCATCACTTATCCATCACATCACTAGTTCTATGTTTAGTAGATGTTGAATAATAGAACTAAATAATAGTATATAACATGCATCACAAAAAAAACATTCACACAATTATGACACTAGGATTTAACATGGATACCCAATTTGGGAAAAACCACTAAGTAACATGCTACCACTTTCCACTCTTTTGAAGTGAGTTCAGTTAAGATTCAATCATGTTAAAGGTTTCACAACACATTGTTAGGTGTGACCCTATTAAAGGATTTAATCGCCAAGTTAGGAGTATCTTGGTTAGAGGTCTTTAGACATCTCATTAGGATGTCACATTAATTAAAGGATTTATAATATGACTATTAAGTCAACCTTGATTAAAGGATTTTACCACCACAATAGTTAGAAAATAATAACTAGGCTTGATCTGATAAATTATAATTCATTTTATAAATTTAGATCTCCATTTAGCTCATTCCTAGTCCATTGACTAGACTTTATCATTTTCTCCATCTCTGATCTGCTTGGCAACCCTTCAAGCAATCACTCTTAACCAACTTCTCACTTTTCATCTGCTACTCTATTCTTCATAGGTTCTCCACAAATTTTCCAATCAATAACCATAAAATATCTCTTGTACCTCCTTAAATAGGTAGCTTTGATCTTTTGTCACTTAAAAATCATCGTTGATCTTAGGGTTTGATCAAATTCATTAAATCTACCTATCACTTTATCCTTCTTCTCCTTTCTTGAAACTTCTCCTCAAATCCTCACCATAGATCACTTAACAAACTCAATTCATGCATTAAATATGCCAACTCATCAATCCTTATCACTTACACATTTTTACCAATTTCAACTAAGTCAGCCTCAAAACTTGATTCTTTCACAAATTGTTAATTTACTGACACTCGATAATCTCTATGTTCTTCAGCTTGTTCACCACTGCATAGCTCAGTCTCTACTATTCTGTCTCACTCAACTTACACTGGCTCACTTGGCCTTCATTACGCTCGGTCACTACTTTTGTTCTCTTCTACATCTTGCTTAGCCATAACTATCCCTTGCACTAGTACATTTGAGCTCATTTTTTTACCATTATTGGTTGAAATTTCAACCTAGGTTGGTCAAAATTTTGACCAATCTATCGGTCGAAAACCTTCCAGAGCCATGGTGCAAGTTCTACCGGGCAGTGGTCAAAAACTAGTAGGCATTGGTCAAAATTTTTACCAATGCCTATAGAAAACACCCAGGCATTGGTCAAAATTTCAGCCAATGATGGTAGAAAACACCCAAGTGTTGGTCAAAATTTTGACCAATGATGGTAGAAAACACTCAAGCATTGGTATCAGGCATTCTATAAAACAGTTCACACGCCTTGCGTACATGTGAACTTTTTTATAGAATGCCTAAAAAACACTGACAATAACTAATCAAATTGTCTTAAACACTGACAATAACTAATATGCTTCTTCATTAATATGCCTGATACAATAAGTAAACTTAGTAACTATGCACAACAAGTTATATGCTTACTTCATCTGATTACATTTTTTTCATATTTTTAATAAGGCGCATGCTCATATATGCATTGTGTTTCATTTATTGCAAAAATTACATCAGGTAATGGGGATGATATCACGTTTAAATATGAAAAATCTATTCATTTAACAAGAGGAAAAAATGACATTTTTTTCTTGAGCATGACAGTGGGTTTACAGGTAAGGATTCTGAAAAGAGACACTTGTAAACTACCACAGTCTACCTCACCTTTCTTGGAAGGCAAGTAATTCTCCATAATTCTTACAGAAGATTGCCCCGTTGCTATGTACTAATTCTTATGGAATACATTTATTGATCAAATACAAATTGAGTGAGTTATATCAACTAACTTCCTCTTTATGTTTTTGAGTCAAATTTAAATTATGAAAGTTGAGAGCCAAACTCATGACTAACTGCAATCAAAGATAATTACTGTTATTTTCAAGTTTGAGCACATAATCATGGGAGATGAAGGAAGATTATTTCTAGTTGTCTAGTTAGGGATGGTGAAGATTGATTAGTATAACCAATAATTTAAGGCTTAAGTGAAGTGGCATACTATTGACCAAGAATTCTATAAAGGTGTAGGAATTTACAAGTGGGAAGATACACTTTTGGGGGGTGGGTGAATCAAAAGTATCTAACTTTGACCCTTTTAAATTATTTTAACTAAAATCATTCACATGCATCCAATCTATCTAATGAACTTGAAAGTAAAGACATGCATGAAAATAGACAACACACAAATTTGGTAACCCAGAAACCCTCCAAAATGAGAAGGTAAAACTAGGGTGGGGATGACACCCACAAAATATCACTGTAGCAATGTGTAACTTTACAAGGTTACAATGTTTGACCACTTCCAATGGTCTGCCCTATGAAAGGCCTGTCCTGTTAAAGACTTTTACACTCTGTCAAAAGTGACCTGGTTAAAGGATTTCACTACCCTGCTAAAAGTAGGCCTAGTTAAAGGACTTTTGTACATTCACTTGGAATGCCACCCTATTAAAGAATTTACAAATGGCTACTAGGCCAACCTAGCTCCATAGGATTTCTATATCTAATACAATTGCTAGAGAGTATTAGAAAATCTTTGACCTGATAGCTTTGCAATCTTCAATTGCTGATTTCATATCCTTGTTCTACTTTGTCACTCTAATCCTTGCTTGATCTGATATGTCACTCTATGATGTTCTAATACTCTGTTCTTTCAACAACTAGATTCTATAATGTTGCTCTATTCTTCACTAAGTCTCTAACCTTTCTAAATTTCTCTATAGTTCACCCATACACTTGTCTCATCCATACATACAATGGGGTTTCATCCTCCTTTTAAAGATTTCAAAGACTTAGGATTAGGTATGAATCTACAATCAATATTAAATCTTCATTTCCTACTCATTCCTTGCACTTTTCTTATTGGTTGCATGCCTTCTCCATTTTTATTATTGGCTACATGTTGAGTGCATAGGTAATGTAAAAGATTCATTCTTATCTTTAGGATCCTTCGAGATTCATCCTATATCAACTCCAAAAATGGTTTACATATGAGTTTGTGAAGCCACAAAATCATATGTTGATTCTGAGTTACTCAACTCATACTATTTTTTGATGCTCGATACATATAGAAAAATTGGCTCAATTGATTCCTATAGCAATTTTTTTCCACTCGGCTTCTATAGTGACTCGACACCTATACTTTGCTTGGCACTTGAACTTCACTTGGCACCTAAAGTTCACTTGGCACCTGAAGATTGCTCAGCACTTGAAGTTCACTTGGCACCTGAAGTATTCTCTAGCTCAACATTCATTATGGCTCGGCATTATCTTGAGAATTGGTTAAGTGTGTTGACACTCAAATTTCAAAACCATTTTGAGACTAACAATCTCCCCCTTTGACATGAGTGGCAAAAACACTTAACTAAACTCTATGCATCTAATTTCTGTAAGTATACTACATATTCTATTTAGCATATGTACAAGACTTCAAAAACTTATTCAAATTTTTGTATACCTCAAAATCTTGTAACTCCCTCTAAGTTGATGTGCCATTTCCATTCCTATAACCAAAATTCTTGTGTTGAATGTGTCTCATGTTGATGTATCTGATACTCTTTTCCTTATCTACTTTTGTTTCTGTATCTTTGTACCCTATTTCTGAATCCTGTTCTCTATATCTATTCCCTTTTCACATCTCCTTGCACTTTTGTATTCTTTTGGCTTTATTACTTCCTCAAAAATGTGAATATGAATATCTCCCCCTTTAAATATTCTTATTCTATCCCTTAAGTATATCTCCCCCTTTTTGAAACTTATGTCAAAGGGTCCTAAGGATGAATAGAATACTTTGCCAAAAATGTTTTATTTACCTCCATAATCATCTTGAGAGATGCATCCCAATTGTCTAAAGTTATCTCCAATGACTTGTGCTGGATGGATGTCTCTGCTACAAGATGAACAAGGCCTTCTAAAGTAGAAATATTTGGGTATTTCTTTAGTACATTTTCTGCATAGCCTTGCTCCTTATGAAGTACTTCCAAATGTGGAGTTATGGAGGATTGGATCTGCATCAGTTTTTCCTTAATATTGGCTTCCTCTGCTATCAACACAGCTAATTATTTTTGTGTGTGAAGCGTTGCTACAAAATGCTTCTCACTCTGAGCTAGATCTTTTGGAAATTGAGTGCTGGAAATCTTTAGATTTCACTCCAAGCTTAATATCCTTTGGCTTGTTTCCTATGTGAAATATGAGGAATCACACAACTTTGTGTACCTTTTTCACATTTTCAATTTTCTCCACCAATTCAACCTGTGAAAGTGCTATTTCACTTGATATTGCCTCATGCACTTTCATCTAAAATTTCTTTTTTGACCATTCTAATAATTTAACATTGGTTTCTAGGTCCTCATTCTATACTTGGTCCACAATATTGGATAGTTTCTCCATTATGGGCTGAGTTTCATCAGGTACTTGCAAGAGAAATGCATCAAGAAATATCTCCTTGATCTCCACCAATGCTTGCTTGTACCTATACTCATTTTTGAGTATCTCTTGCCTCTACCTCCTTTCTAGTGCCTCTTGCACTTCATTTATCTATTATAGATTCATGGTTCTTGATTCATAGCTTGGTATGACTATTTCTTCATCAAGTGTAGGGTCTCTATAGTGAAGTACCCTTGCAATCTTGGTAGTGCTTTAGCCTAGTGCTTAAATTTACAATGGTATTGCATCAATTCTCAGCTTCTTTGAGGAGTCCCCGAGGTAGGCATGTTTACCAACATTTGTATTACCTCCTGCTCCTTAGGAGTTTTCTCCACTTCTTTCTCCTCTCCTCTACTACCTTGATCAATGATAACAATTTTTGGAGGTGCACCTTGGGTTTGTGCTCTAGGAACATCTTGTCCTATTTGTTCCTTTGTTTACTCCTCAGCAGTTGTTGTCATTCTAATTGTAGATTCAACCTTAGCATTTTTTTCTTGTTCTTCTTGCTCTTTACGTTGCTCTATTGTAGTTGTGGGAGGTTGTGTAGATTGTTCTTGTATGGTTTCTCTCTCCCTTGTTATTTCTACTATGGCTTTTTGTAACTCATCAACACTCACCAATACTAGATTTGTGCAAAGTTGTGCCTATAAAGTTGATTGGTGAAGGATCTTCTTGAGATCCTCTGCAGTCAAAGGATTGATGAGCTGAAGTTTTAGGAACATCTTGTATAGTCATTGTATTTACATGTGTTGTATGTGGAGGGCTTGGAGGTGGCAGTTGGGTGTCTTGGACATTCTGTTCAGTCTGTTGTTCTTCACTTGTTGCCTCTTCACCATGTGTTTTCTCCACTTTCTCTTTTTCTATTTCTTTCTCTCCTTCATCTTTTTCTTGTTCTGTTTCTTCCTCTTTCTCATTCTCTTCTTCTTCTTCTTCATTTTTACCTTCAAATGGGTCTTCGTGCCCTTCTTTCATAGTTTTCAAACCATATATCAATTTCCACATTTGTGTGGACTTTTGGACAACATCTTCAATTTGGTTCTACAAAATTTTAAATGCTCTCTATTGTTGGAAATGAGAATAGAGTAACTAAGAGGGGGAGGGGGTGAATCAGTAACTACAAAAACTTTCCACGGTCCCTAAGATGTCTGAATATACCTTTGGTATGATTAATAAAATGTTGAAACTTGATAATGCAGCAAATGATAAATATTAAGAACTGATATTATATCATGCACAAAATAATTTAGCAATTAAGAACACAAGAGACACCAATTTTAACGTGGAAACCCAATATGGAAAAAACCACCAATGTAACTTTTTCACTCTTTTGAAGTGAGCCCTATTAGGAGCCAACCCTGTTAAAGGTTACAAAAACACACTGTTAGGTGTGACCCTGTTAAAGGATTTAATCACCCTGTTAGGAGTGGCCTTGCTAGAGGTCTTCAGAACAATTCAACTATTAGAGGATTTATTGAATGGCTGTTAAACCAACTCTGTTAAGAGATTTTGAATACACTGTTACAATGATTAGAAAGCAACAATGAAATTACCTGATATAATGTGAAACTTATCTTTGCTGATTGCAGATCTCTATTATGCTTGACTGGATCCTTACTGATCAAATACAACTTTGCAGCTCCTTTAACACATCTGATCCTCCATCAGACTTTTCTCAACATTCGCCTCTCAAACTATAATTCGCATTCATAACTTTTTCATAATCACACACTTTAATTCATAACTTGAATGACCATATATACCTTTCAGATTATCTTAGTCGGCTCAAATCACTGACTAAAACAAAAAATTACAATAGTCGGCTAAAAGTAATTATTAGCAAATCCCTATACTGGCCGACCTTGCACGGTGAACTTTGTTCAGAAAATAATTCATGTGTTTACCGACTGAGCTCGATTGATACAGCGAACTTTGTGACAAACCATCAATCACTGGGAGAACTTGGTAATTACTGAGTTTCCTGAGATAACCAACTGAGCTCGATGGAAACTAATCTTTGGAGACCGAGTGAAGCTCGATTAACACTGACTTTTCCATAATTCATTTGATGACCGAGTGAGCTCGGTGGAAACTACCCTCTGGAGACCGAGTGAAGCTCGGTTAACACTGACTTTTCCATAATTCATTTGATGACCGAGTGAGCTCGGTGGAAACTACCCTTTGGAGACCAAGTGAATCTCGGTTAACATTGGCTTTTCACATTTCCTTCATTGACCGAGTTAGCTCGGTTAACACTGTCTTCCATATTTCCTTTGATGACTGAGTGAGCTCGGTTGGTACTGTAAATTGCATTGCAGACTGTCTGAGCTCGGTGAACTTGAGACTAATGACTGATATGACATTTGTGTGACATCAAGGACAACATTATCCAACAATCTCCCTCTTTGGCATTGATGGCAACACAACATGTCTTAATAGAAATGAAATTTTGAAAACAAGTTCAACAAGATAATAGACTTCTCCCTCTTTCAATAGTCTCCCTCTGTTAAGGGACTTCATGGCAAACTTTTCAAAACTTCACAAATTTCAGAAGGATATGACAGTAAAATCTCTCCCTCTTTGACAACACATGCCAAAGACAATAGAAGTTAAGTGATTTATAATGTACCTTTAGTACCGATTCATATGCAATGATTTTTGATGAAACTACATCAACAGATAGATCTTCAATCCTGTATGCGTTGATGCATTACTAGAATCTTATTTCTAGTGGACTTTAGATAGGGGAATGACCCCTAACTTACCTTTGAGATACAAAAATGCATCCTTAGGTAAAGGCTTTGTGAATATGTCAGCAATTTGTTCTTTTGTATGGACATATTCCAATCTAATCTCCTTGTCTTGTACCAACTCTCTGACAAAATGATATTTGATTGCAATATGCTTGGTCTTGGAATGCATCACTGGATTCTTAGATATGTTGATTGCACTAGTATTGTCACAGAACATGACAATTGTTTCTTTGATTTCAATCTTCATACCTTGCAATAACTACTTAAACCAAACAATATTTGAATAGTTTACTGCTGCAGCAACATACTTTGCCTCTACTGTAGATTGGGATGTACAATTCTGCTTTTTGCTTGTCCAGGAAACCAATCTTTTTCCAAGAAAGAATGCTCCTCCACTTGTGCTTTTTCTATCATCAAGGTTTCCTGCCCAATCAGCATCAGTAAACACTTTCAAATCCAAATTACCTCCAAATTTGTACCATAAGCCATAATCTTTAGTTCCTTTCAAATATCTCATTATTCTTTTGATTGCCATCAAGTGAGTTTCTCTTGGTTTTGCCGAAAATCTTGCAACAATACCAACTGCAAGGGAAAATGTTTTCCTTGATGTCACACAAATGTCATATCAGTCATTAGTCTTAAGTTCACCGAGCTCAGACAATCTGTAATGCAATTTACAGTACCAGCCGAGCTCACTCGGTCATCAAAGGAAATATGGAAGATAGTGTTAACCGAGCTAACTCGGTCAATGAAGGAAATGTGAAAAGCTAGTGTTAACCGAGATTCACTTGGTCTCCAAAGGGTAGTTTCCACCGAGCTCACTCGATCATCAAATGAATTATGGAAAAGTCAGTGTTAACTGAGCTTCACTTGGTCTCCAAAGGTTAGTTTCCACCGAGCTCACTTGGTTATCTCAGGAAACTCAGTAATTATGAAGTTCTCCTGGCGATTGATGGTTTGTCACGAAGTTCGTTGTATCAACTGAGCTCAGTCGGTAAACACAGGAATTATTTTCTGAACAAAGTTCACCGTGCAGGGTCGGCTAGTATAGGGATTTGCTAATAATTACTTTTAGCCTACTATTGTAATTGTTTGTTTTAGTCAGTGATTTGAGCCGACTAAGATAATCTGAAAGGTATATATGGTCATTCAAGTTATGAATTAAAGTGTGTGATTATGAAAAAGTTATGAATGCGAATTATAGTTTGAGAGGCGAATGTTGAGAAAAGTCTGATGGAGGATTAGATGTGTTAAAGGAGCTGCAAAGTTGTATTTGATCAGTAAGGATCCAGTCAAGCATAACAGAGATCTGCAATCAGCAAAGATAAGTTGCACATTATATCAGGTCATTTCATTGTTGCTTTCTAACCATTGTAACAGTGTATTCAAAATCTCTTAACAGAGTTGGTTTAACAGCCATTCAATAAATCCTCTAATAGTTGAATTGTTCTAAAGACCTCTAGCAAGGCCACTCCTAACAGGGTGATTAAATCCTTTAACAGGGTCACACCTAACAGTGTGTTTTTGTAACCTTTAACAGGGTTGACTCCTAACAGGGCTCACTTCAGAAGAGTGAAAAAGTTACATTGGTGGTTTTTCCCATATTGGGTTTCCACGTTAAAACTGGTGTCTCTTGTGTTCGTAATTGCTAAATTAATTTGTGCATGATATAATATTAGTTCTTAATATTTATCATTTTTTGCATTATCAAGTTTCAACATTTTATTAATCAGACCAAAGGTATATTCAGACATCTTAGGGACTGTGGAAAGTTTTTGTAGTAACTGATTCACCCCCTCCCCCTCTCAGTTACTCTATTCTCATTTCCAACAATTGGTATCAGAGCCTTTGGTGCTTGCAAGAAAAGATTTCAAGGATCTAAGCCTAAGATCAAGATGTCATACAAAAGAGAAATTCCAAAACTCAACAAAGATAACTTCTCCGCATGGCAAGGATTGATGAGACTTCATCTGGCTATTTTTGGTGATACTGGACTAAAATACCTTGAAGAAAAATATGAAGAACCTCCTAGCACATTGTATGTCAATGACATTGCTGAAAAGAAGACTCACAACAATATGATGATAGACATAGCATCCACTCTTAGTTATGAAGAATTTGATGACATTAAGGACTGCACAACTGCCTTTGAGATGTGGAACAAGCTAAAAGAAATCTATGGAGGAGATGATAATGTAAGAAGAGCAAAAGCAGAAAGTCTAAGAGGACAATTTGATCAAATGAGGATGAAAGAGGATGAAAACATTGCAAAATATGTTGAAAGAGTTAAAGCATGTGTGAGTGCAATCAGAGCATCTGGAGGTGATATCAAAGGAGAAACAGTTATAAGCAAAGTTCTCAGAACCTTGCTTCCTATTTCTGCAATTCAAGAAAGAAGGTGTGAAGCAAATCATCAGATAAATCTTGAGGCCATAGTTGGAAGACTAACTACATTTGAACTAGATAACTTTGACAACTATGTTCCAGCCTCCAAAAACATTGAATCAACATTTCAAGCCAAGCTCTCACTCAAAGGGAAAAACAAAAAGGAGAAGGAATCTCAGTCAGAAAGTGAAGATGAATCAAGCCAAAGTTTAGACAGTGATCTCGAAGTGATTGAAGCTCTACTAGCAAGAAAATACTCTAGAAGCAGAGGAAAATACAAAGGTAAAGTTCCTCTAATCTGTTATTCTTGTGAAGAAATTAGTCATATTGCAGCAAGGTGTCCAAACAAGCAAAACAATGATGAAAAGAAAGATTACAAATGGCACTTGTCTCTCATGTAAGTAAGAATGATACATGGATTATAGATAGTGGTTGCTCACATCATATGACTGGTGATAAAACTAAGTTTGATCAGTTTGAAGACTATGATGGTGGCAGTGTAAGGTTTGGTAATAATGAACCTTGTTTCATAAAAGGAAGAGGAAGAATCTATCGAACCAAAGAACTTGTATGTAATAATGCCTATTGGGTTGAAGGTCTTAAACATAATTTGCTAAGTGTGGCACAGTTACTCAATACTGGATTCAAGGTGGAATTCATGCATGGAAAAGCAAGACTGTTGAATGAGCAAGGAAAGCTGATAGGATCTGGCACCCAAACTAAAGGTAACTTGTTCTATCTAGAACTTGGTGAATGCTCATGTTTTATTGATCAAATTGAAGAAAGTTGGTTATGGCATAAAAGGTTGTGTCATTTCAATTTTGATAACCTAGTAAAAATAAGCAAATTCAAAAAGGTAAGAGGCATTCCTAACATTAAGAAACCTGAGATTGGACTATGCAAGAATTGTCAAATTGTTAAAATGGGAAAGACTAGTTTTAAAAGTAAGAACTATCAGTTTGAAGATATATTGGAAATTGTGCATACTGATTTATGTGGACCCATTGGAATAGAAAGCTATACTGGAGAAAAAAATTTCATTCTTTTTGTTGATGACTACTCAAGAATGATGATTGTCATGTATCTAAGGAACAAATCAGAAGTATTTGAGAAATTCAAATGGTATTTAGCAAGAGTAGAAAAAGAAACAAGAAAAATACTAAAATTCTTAAGGTCAGATAGAGGTGGTGAATTCATCTCACATGAATGCAACAACTTCTGCATTGAAAAAGGTATTAAATGACAGGTCTCAGCACCAGGAACTCCTGAACAAAATGGAATAGCTGAAAGAAGAAATAGATCTATCATGGATTGTGCAAGAACCTTGATGATAGAAAAGAAGGTTGCTATCAAATATTGGAAGGAAGCCATCAGCACTACAGTTCATACCTTAAACCGAGTACAGTTGAAGAAGGACTCATTCAAAACTCCCTATGAATTATGGTATGGCTACAAACCCAATATAAGTTATCTAAAAGTATTTGGAAGTAAATGTTATATTTTGAATGAATCAAGAAAAGGAAAATTTGATGTAAAAGGTGATGAAGGAATATTTTTAAGATATTCTTGCAAAAGCAAAGCATACAGATGTTTAAATCTATCCACTCACAAAGTTATAGAAAGTGCACATGTGAAAGTTGATGAGTTTGCAGACAAATCTGAAAAAGAAAACAAAAGGATACCTGAAGATTACAGAAGATTTGTTTACATTGAACCAAATACTATACCAAGCATATCGTTCACTCAAGAATCTTCAACTCCCGAGTCATCAGTAACCG
The DNA here is from genome assembly GCA_028749045.1 of Cupressus sempervirens. Taxonomy (NCBI): domain Eukaryota; kingdom Viridiplantae; phylum Streptophyta; class Pinopsida; order Cupressales; family Cupressaceae; genus Cupressus; species Cupressus sempervirens. The sequence goes on along the minus strand of CM053786.1, from coordinate 762,711,697 downwards.
AGCTGCAAAAAGTTCAAACCGAGCCACAGCAACATTCAGACACTACCAAGCAAGTATCTATCGAGTCTGAAGCACTTGAGCCAATTCTTACCAAACTAGAACAGCCTGAACATGAAATTGAAGCACAAGGAGATAGCAATGAAACTCATTCAAGAGGCAAAGAACCTATATTAGCTAAATATGTCAAAAGGCATCATGCACCAGATCAGATCATTGGAGACAAGTCTGAAGGAACTTTGACAAGAAGCAAACTGAAAAATACTTGTTTACTTGTTGATTTTGAACTTAGAAGCATTAAAGATGCATTAACAAATGATAGTTGGATTGAGGCAATGAATGAGGAAATAGAACAGATAGAGAAGAACAAGACATGGACTCTAGTACCCAGGCCTAAAAATCAGAATATAATTGGAACCAAGTGGGTATTCAGAAACAAGTTGACTGAAGATGGTAAAGTATCTAGAAACAAAGCCAGATTGGTATGCAAAGGATACTCTCAAGAAGAAGGCATAGATTATGGAGAAACCTTTGCTCCTATTGAAAAATTGGAAGGAGTCAGAACCTTACTTGCATATGCTGCTCACAAAGGATTCAGAGTTTATCAGATGGATGTCAAGTCAGCATTCCTCAATGGAATATTGGATGAAGAGGTTTACATTGAACAACCTGAAGGCTTTGTTGATCCAAATAAAAGAGACATGGTCTGCAAGTTACACAAGGCACTGTATGGTCTGAAACAAGCCCCTAGAGCATGGTATGAAAGATTGCATAACTATCTTATTCAGATTGGTTTTCAAAGAACTAATGATAATAGTAGCTTGTATATAAAGGAAGGACCAAATAATAAGATTGTCTTGGCAGAAATATTTGTAGATGATATTGTTTTCACAGGGCATGATGATCTTTGCAAAGAATTTTCAGAACAAATGAACAAGGAATTTGAAATGTCTATGTTTGGTGAAATAAAATTCTTTGTTGGTCTTCAAATTCAGCAAAATAAGAATGGCATCTACATCACTCAATCAAAATACATCAAAGAGATATTGAAAAATTTTGGTATGGAGGACTGTAAACCTATTGGAACTCCAATGTGTACTGGATTGAAACTTACCAAAGATGATGAATCCAACACTCTATTTGGATGCAAATTTTCTCCCATGCTTTTTATTAGCCTTTGTTTTTCACCCATGGTGAGGTCTAGCATACATGAGCCAATGTAGACTCCCTTATTTCTTTCTCCATTTTTAGACAGTAATCCCATTTATTTTCAACCAATGAACTTAGCTCCTTAGGCATTGAAGTGTCTAGTTCAAGTGGGGTAGTCTTGAACTTAGCCATCATAGTGTAGATAGCCTTTTCCACTATGTTCTATTGTTCCTTTGAAAAATTATTGAAATCTATGGTCTTTAGACCAGACAAATCAACATTATCTCTTATATTATTGCAAATGCCTTCGAATTTAGAAGTGGTAGAATGGCTTACCAATGTAAATTGATCTTCATCAGACTTTGTCCTCTCCTCGTTTGATTCTGGAGGTGCAACATACTTCCTCCTCTTTTTCTACTTAGCAGGTCCTAATTATTCTATTTCCTTTTATTTTACCTATTATTTTGCCCCTTGTGTTGTGGCCCTGGTGTTAGCTCTTGTAGTTGGCTTGGTTGGGCTTGGCTTTGCAGGTTTCTTCTTCTTCCCTTTGGGTTGGGAAACTAGCTGCTTCTATGCTTTTCTCTTCTTTGGCTTGGTCTTTAGAGCTTCTTGCTTAGCACCTTCCTCTTCATCTGTATCTTCTCCCATGCCTTGGGTTAGGGCAAGTGGTCCTTGATCTTGCTCCTCTTCATCTCCCTTGACATCTTCTCCTTCTTCTTATGCTTCCTCTGCAGTGCCTTCTCCAAATTTGGCTTTGAGCTTCTTTACAAGCTTGTCCTTCTTCTTCAAGGTGGAGGCAGTCTTAATCTCCATATCTACTTTGGATCTCACCATGTCATAGGTTCAAAAATGTGGTGCATCCTTATCAATTTCTTCTGCTAATAAAGTAGTTATTGCAGCTGATGCTTCATCTATGTTAATCTCATATCCAAGAGGTCTCAACCATCTCACTCTTGGTATGGCCACTTGTATGTATGTGTAATCAATATCTACAAGAAAACAAACTTCATTAACATGTTTCTCTACTAAAGAAACTAGAATTCTGAGCCTCTGCTTCATTGGTTTCTTAAAATCTTCAAAATAACTTGTCATCAAGGTATTAAAATTAGCTCCCATCTACTCTATGTATTCATTTACCTGAGCTATGATAGACCTATCATTTCTCCATGCTACTTTACCAAAAGAAGGGAATTCATTTTGTACATAAAAGAAAATGCATATCAAAATTGTACCAAATTTGCATTGGGCTCCCTTTGTTCTTCTGATGGCTACTAGATTTTCATTGATCTGTTGTAGTTGCAGCTCTGCAAGATCATATGTATGATCTTTCTTCACAATGTTGTAGGCCACATCCACAACAATGCAAGGAACACTATTCAATCTATTTGATTGGTAGAATTTGTGAGATATAACTCTTACTGCAAAGTCCAGAAGGGGATCTTGGATGGTGTCAGATATCATCCCTCTTTTATTCCATTTTTCACCTATGTTCTTCTCAATTGCCTCCTTAGAGTCACTTCTAGGGGTCTTTGACTGATCTAGGATTGGGTACCCTATCACTCTATGAACAATCCTCTTTGTGATCTTTATGGGGTCGTCTTCCAACCAAAAACTACCATCATGCACTCGGCTCAACACTAGTCTAATCCATTCTATTTTAAACACTGTGGGGAAATATAGGGCTCGCGTTAAACATTTGTATTCAATGATTTTATATTCATCTTTCAACACTCCATTTTCACACAATTTTTCATATGCCTCCCTCATCTCCATGTCACCTATGGATCCTATCTTGCAGTTATAACATTTCCTTACATCTTGAACCATTACAACCTTGAGGGGTATGATGGAGAGGGCACCGGCTGGGTCATTCTTATATGCAACCTCTGGGATTGGATGAAAATTTGGTTGCCTAACCTCCTTGGACACTAATTAAACTTCAAATGTATCCTTCTCTTGAGTTTTTCTAGAGCTCGGCATAGTCGTAAATACCTTATAATAGATGGAATCATGCTTGAATGTTGTTGGAATCTTCATATACACTAGATTCTTCACCTTGAATTCACTCTACACTCTTTCTCATCTTTGCTTTACTTTCTTGATGAAGAAAAATGAATGAAAATATGATATTATACCCTATTTTCATCACATTTAATGCTCAATATGTTTACAATTATCCACTCAGCTTCTGAAGAATTCTATGTTACTTAGCTTCCATTGCCTTTCCACCACTCAGCTTCCATAGGAGTATTATTTGCTCAACTTCAACTAAATTTTCCTCTTCACTCAGCTTAGTCTATCAGCTCAACTCCTACTTTTTTGACAATCAACTCAACTTCTAAGGGCAACTCAGCAACACTGGTGAAATATTTAATTTGCATCTATGTTCATGTTGATCTCTTCTTTTCAGTACTTTCTTGTCTAGGAACTAATGTATGATAAAGCTTTGTAAATCAGTCCCTTGTGCTTTTCTTGCTTAGTTTGATGAAGTGTGATTACTTGACCTGCTAGGTGAAGTGATCCCTTCATTTGATGTGCTACTCTCATCTTTCTTCTTCCATGTCTTGTTCATTTCTCCTTTGATGTGTTTGACATCTACCTTCTCTTTTCCTTAGTCATTCTTTGAGTTGGGTGCCTTTGACTTTGCTAGGCAATTCTTGCTAATATGACCAGTCTTCAAGCAACTGAAACATGTGGTTTGACTCAACCATCTGCTGTAATTCCCTCTGAAATGTGTCCTTATGCAATTTTTAGGAATGTGTCCATATTCCTGACAATAATGACAGCTATACCTGGTGTTGTAGTCCCAATTGCAGTGATGACCATGGCTACCTTCCCTTGTTTCCTGATTTGATATCCACATAGGCTTTGATCTGCACTCAAATGCTCTATGTCCATACTTCTTGCAATTGTAGCAGTATCCTTCAAATTTTGGTGTTTTGATAGTCCTAGTCCTCCAGTTATGTGCTTGATGTCCTTGATTTTTGTACTTGTGACAATAAATTGCACTTTTAGGCTTGTCATGTTGATGGGTATTCTTGCTCCTACATACATTAGAGGTATGTCCCTTTTTACCATAGAAATGACAGGTAGGTTTAGTGTTCTTACCTTTGTTACTCCTTTCTTCTATAGTTTTGGAGGACTCTTCTCGTTCAGTGCTAGTATAATCAAGTCCTGACGTGTCATTGCTTGCTCTTGGTGATTTTAGTAGCTGCTCAAAGTACTTGATGGCTTCATTAGGTTTGTTGAAACTTTCTGCAATCTCCTTCTCTCTTTTTAGATCATTTTGCAGTTGTTCATTTTGCATCTTCAATGTAGAGATCTCAATTTCCTTGACATTTAGTTCATGATGTGCATTCATCATTTGGCTTAGGGTGTCTAGCTGCATGTTAGAAAAAAAATTTAACTCAATTGTCTTTTCTTTTAGTCTGTTGGTAAGGTTTCTCTTGTCATCTTCTATCATGGCTTTTTCTTTAATGGCTCTTTTCTTCTTTTCAGTAACTTCACAAAGCATTATGGCTTGTGATTCTTGTTCAAGCTTGAGTATTCTGATTTCTTCTACTTGAGCTCTATTCTTCTCCATCAGGTCTGCTATTGCTGCATCAAACTCTTTGGAATCTCCATTTGAAAATAGATTTGAGGTGTTAATCTCCTTGTACAATGTGTCAATCTTAATCTCCTTATACAATGTGTCATTCTCAACTATAGCAATCTCTTTTCTTCTTTTTAAGGATTTCCTCAGTTCTCCTCTAGCTTCTTCCAAAGCATGTAAAGCAAGTTGTATGTCAATTACCTAATTCTCTATGATCTTCCCAAGTTTGTAGACTTCCATTTCTAGATCTTTTCTCCAAGTTGTAAGGCTCCTTCTTGTGAGAACTGTGCTTTGATACCAATTGTTGGAATTTACAAGTGGGAAGATACACTTTTGAGGAGGTGGGGTGTGAATTAGAAGTATCTAACTTTAACCCTTTTAAATTCTTTTAACTAAAATCATTCACATGCATCCAATCTATCTAATGAACTTGAAAGCAAAGACATGCATAAAAATAGACAACACACAAATTTGGTAACCCAGAAACCCTCCAAAATGAGAAGGTAAAACTGGGGTGGGGATGACACCCACAAAATATCACTACAACAATGTGTAACTTTACAAGGTTACAATGTTTGACCACTTCCAATGGTCTACCCTATGAAAGGCCTATCCTGTTAAAGAATTTCACACTCTGTCAAAAGTGACCTGGTTAAAGGATTTGACTACCCTACTAAAAGTAGGCTTGGTTAAAGTACTTGTGTATATTCACTTGGAATTCCACCCTATTAAAGGATTTACAAATGGTTGCTAGGCCAACCTAAGTCCATAGGATTTCTATATCTAATACAATTGCTAGAGAGTATTAGAAAATCTTTGACATGATAGCTTTGCAATCTTCAATTGCTGATTTCATATCCTTGTTCTACTCTGTCACTTTGATCCTTGCTTGAACTGATATGTCACTCTATGATGTTTTGATACTCTATCCTTTCAACAATTGGATTCTACAATGTTGCTCTGTTCTTCACTAAGTCTCTAACCTTTCTAAATTTCTCTATAGTTCACCCATAGACTTCTCTCATCCACACATGCAATGGGGTTTCATCCTCCTTTTAAAGATTTCAAAGACTTAGGATTAGGTGTGAATCTACGATCAATATTAAATCTTCATTTCCTGCTCATTCCTTGCACTTTTCTTATTGGTTACATGCCTTCTCCATTTTTCTTATTGGTTGCATGTTGATTGCATAGGTAATGTAAAAGATTCATTCTTATCTTCAGGATCCTTCGAGATTCATCCCATATCAGCTCCAAAAATGGTTTACATATGAGTTTGTGAAGGCACAAACTTATATGTTGATTCTGAGTTACTTGGCTCATACTCTTTGCTGATGCTCAACACATATAGAAAAATTGGCTCACTCGACTCCTATAGCAATTCTATTCCACTTAGCTTCTATAGTGACTCAACACCTATACTTCTTTCAGGACTTGAACTTCACTCAGTACCTGATTGCTCAACACTTGAAGTTCCCTCGGCACATGAAGATTGCTCAACACTTGAAGTTCACTTCACACCTGAAGTATTCTCTGGCTTGGCATTCATTGTGGCTCAACATCATCTTCAAAATTGGTTAAGTGTGTTGACACTCAAATGTCAAAACCATTCTAAGACTAACAAAAGGATGATCACAGACTCTTAGCTAGCAATGTTATTAGGGATGACAACTCATAACTTGTAGTCCTATAAAGTATACTAATAAATTATAATCATTTTTTTATTTCAGTAAATATAGTGATTAAAAAAGGCATTACAAATAACTACATCCAATCACAAAAGTCATTGAACTATAAGTAGGGAGCTTTTCACAATTTCATTAGAAGCCAAATCCAAATAATTAGAGGAAAGAGCATTCTTGTAGATAGTATCTAGTAAATAGATATAAGGGTATATCAATTGATGGTATCAGGTTGACTAATGGTGGAAAAATTGCCTACCGTAAGAGTCGTTAGCAACATATATATATTGACAATCAAAATTTCAATGGTAATTGCTGAAAAAGATGTCAAAACAAATTGTTTGAAAGCTGACATTGTATGTCATAGTACAATTGACATGACATAGTCATTTAGAGGATCTTGGCTGATTGTTCCTGGGCATTATGCTTAGAGTTTGGATACAATTGAAATATGATAACTTGTCCATAGACACAGTCATTTGACTTCACATTCTTGTTGTTGTTTCTACACTATAGGATTAGACTACTGGCAAGAATGTTGTGATGAGCTCTTCAATCAGCTATCAAATTATATCATAAAGTCCACTTTTTTCTAGAATTTGTATACGTAGTTTATGCAATTGTGGGCTCCTTCATGCAAGGGCTATGCATTTTACTTATTAAGCATACAAGTTTGCCAAATTTACTAAACCTTATCGTATGAGAGATGCAAGGCCTCCATGCTCTCCTATTTTCTAGTCAAATCTAGTTAATTTGAAGATTTCTATTTAGTTCTTTGAGTTCTTTGTTTAAAGCTATGTAGCTATTTGACATATCCGCTAAAGAGTTTTGGATGAACCTGGCTTTTTTGGGCTTAGGTTTTCAATCTGACCTACCATATGAAAGTGGATTGAAGTGGGCTTGAGTGCCAATTTTAACACTTGTTATGGAAGGCCCGTGGAGTGTCATGAGGTTTTTCATTTAAAGATTGATTCGAGGAATGCCAATTAAATATCTAGTAGATAGAACCAACGTTTCATTATTTTCCAAAGACTTAAACTATTTATGAGTACTTGCAATGTATATGCACTACTCATGAGTATATGTTAGGTGGCAAGAAACTTGTGCTCAAACTTGTCTGTTGCATGCAAAGAAGTCTATGCCAAGTTCTTGGCAAGTTTTTTGGTGAGTAACCAACATGGTCTTACCTACATGTCATCCAAATATGCTCAAAACTCACTTCAAATGCAAAAAATTGTTCTATTTCACTTCATTCATCCTACTTTGTCACTCAGTCTCTTTAAGGTCATGATTGAAGGAATTGAAAGATAATTATTATCATGGTTAAAGATGAGGATCGTCCTAAAGAGCAATAATTAAAGTTGAGTTTGAGAGCAATGTTGAAACTTGATGCAATGACCTACACAGAGGAATGGGACCTAAAACATACAATATAAATGGCGAGGAGAAAAATATAAAATATTGTAACTTGGACAAAATTATATACTGTGAATCTTGATGATGACTTTTAATCACCATGTGTCACATGATATATATATATATATATAATACTCTTACATATTCATATCTAATAAAAATTACTTGCCAAAGGTCTATAGATGCATTACATGTGTCATGTTATAACTGTATTTTGCTTGACATTTAGGCTTTCTTAATGATTTTAAATTTTCTTTTGTAGTCGTCGAGCTTTTCTGAGTTAAAACTACTCCTGCCAAGTTTTTATAAAATTCTAAAATTACTGGTAGAACCATCCAATATATTTGAGGTTTCTTATGTGATAGATTGTGTGTTTGGATTGTCATGGGGGTTGGCATTGGAAGATTAATTTGGAGAGCACCAACTACATATCTGATACATGTAGTTAGAACCATCTAGTGTATAAGAAATTGATTACGAGAATTATGTGCATTGTCTTGGATGTTGACTTATTAGATTGATTTGGAGAATAATAGGGAATGAATAATGATTGTTTATAGAATCACTCTATCAACTGTGGGGATGAGATGGAGGAGCTTGTAGACCAACTAGACAATAAAGTTTGTGGGATAACAATGCTTTGGAAAAAATTTATCGAAAGTTTTATCAAAAAAAAAATGCAAAATCAAGACTAAGGCAATCATAAATATGCAATCAATTTCAAAATCATGGGAAATGTAATAGTTTTTAAAATCGTGTATGGTTGAGATTCATAGCAATTTTGAAAAACTTTTTAAATTAAATATTCCTTTTGGTTAGGTACATCAAGAGAGGCCATTGGTTGAGTCATATTTTTTGTTTTTGTTATTAAATTGACCGATGCATGTATGTACTTACTTATGTAGTCTTTTATTTCATTTGTGTAACTGTAAGCATACTATGAAATCGTCCAAAACACAATGCTTAATTAAAATAATTACATTAAAAAAAAGTGATAAAACAATCAAAGATTAAAAAAATCTAAAGCAAATTAGACAGATTATGGATTCCTAAAAATTTACAAATACACCTTGAGAACAATGAAGGTTATTTTCCTATCAATTTGAAAAACTGACTAGAAAACATAAACTATTTTGGTTCCTTCCACTACAAAAGAGCTATTCATGGATGTACATCAAAAAAATTGATAAAACAGTCAAAGATTAAAAATTTCTAGAGAAAATCAAACAGATTCTAGATTCCTAAAAATTTACAAATACAACTTGAGAACAATGAGATAATTTTCCTATCAAGTCATTTGTAAGAATTTGCCTTAGGGAAAAATTCACCCAAGATCAAGGAGCACATGTACAAGCACACAGTAGACCAAGAGTATGATCAATATGAAAATGCTTTCTATTATCATAAGCATGTAGAAGCATGTACATACACACTAGGAGAGCTAGTATATAAAGGCCTCTAAGATGCATCTAGAATCTGTCTAGAATGAACTAGGAGATAAGCATGACGACTAAGCACATATCCTCCACAATAAGAAAATAAGCACGATGAGGTGTCTAGAATGTTGTAGACACCATGTGCTCAAATAATGTGCTAACTCTTAAGTGTAGACAACATGTGCCTAATTAGAGTGCAAACTTCTATGTTGTCAACATGACAACTCACAAGAGTATGCATACTCCTAGGTGAGTAATAAATAAATAATAAAATATATGCATTAACCTAAGTAAACTTAAGTAAGTGTAAATAGTAAATACTTATTTACACCAACACCCCCCATTAAGTGAAACTTAAGGGAATTCCCTTAAGCTTACGTAATCTAGGATGAAATGCATGATGAGTCTCGGCTACTAGGCCATGTTAGGTACCCATGTACATAATGAAATGCAATCTCTCATAAAGCAGAGAAAGAGGGAAAACCTCATGGGAAAAACCCTCCCCCAAAAAGAGAGATGAAAAACACATATGATGTATGGATGGATGGAGTAATCAAGACCCCCCCATTATGACATACATCAAATATATACAATAGAGAATTAGGAGAACGACAAAACCTCGAAGAGGAAAAAGTCCCCCCCAAAAAAGGACAAGAAGGAGACAAGGTAGTCCCCCCCCCTAAAGGTAGTGTGTCAATTAGTGATAAATGCTCCAAAGTAGAAGTTGATCCATGACCGTTGTATAATGTTCCTCCCCTTTGGAAGAAACAATGGCAAAGGTACAGGTGAGATGTTTCCCCTATGTGTGGAAAGAATCTCGATGATTAAAGCTATCTCTAAAACTTGTTCAAGTGTCCCTATGTCGATGTCAATAGTTGCTCCCTCCAAGATTGTTGAAAAGAACATGTGTGCATTGAGCAAGGATCCATGTAGAACATGTCTCAAAGAACCAACAGTCTCCTGAAATGAGAAAGAGACCTCCTGCAACTATTGTACATAAGTATCCACAATCATATCAGCCTGTAAAGATTGATCATGTAGAGAATGGACATGAGGGTCAGAGTGGGCCCTCGCAACAACTGTAGAATGATCATCCTCATCAAAGAGAAGTTGAATATCATCAAATAAGTCTTCCAAATCTATTGTGTGTGACTCGACAAATAAACCTAAAATTTCAGTCAAGAAGTCATCACTTGAGGCTAGAATTGGAAGACATGGTGTACCCTACTAGGCTAAAGTACATGAATCTATCACTACAGCAATAGATGAAGAATTTTCCTCAAAGAGAAGATGAATATCATCAATAGTGTCTCCCACATCTTCAATGTGAGACTCCATGAATAGTCCTACAAAGGCAGGAAGAAAATCGTCGCATGAAGGTAAAGCAGGACGACGTGAAGGGTCCTGCTACACTGAATCCAAACCATTTGTAGCTAGAACTGAATCAGTAGAGTCAACGGGAGAATTGGGAGATGAGATCTCAACTAGAGTTACTAGATGTAGAATGTCCTTTGGAAATGGAGGAACACATGGATCTCTATATGCTTCCCAAAGAGCCATCCAAACATAATTAGGAAAACTTGCCATAAGAAGAGGAGCAAAGGATTCCTTACTCATACTATTATACATAAATCCAAGAAGTTTAGAAAGATATTTGAATGAAGGTGGTATCTTCAAGCAAAGAGAAGGAATCACTTCCTGATGTTCTCTTAGATGATCAAGCATCAAAGCACTCCATTTCTGATAGTTCCTCAGTGTCAACTTTGGTCTTATATCAGACTGACATATGTGACAAGCCTCCATGAGATCAACGAATGTATGCACCCCCCAAAATACAGAAATAATCAGTCAACCCCCCTACTGTATGATTTGGCACTTAATGCAATAGCCACATGCCAATTTAGGGCCTGTTTTTGAAAGTAGTATTTTTGTCCATAGAACCTATAATCTGATTGCAGATCTGGAAATTCTACCCCAAAAGAAAAAAAAAATTGCTCGCAAAAAGGAGTCTGTATGAGGGAGATATCGTTGTTTGAAAATCACTGCTGTTGTTTTTTTTTTTTGAATCGTCGACGTGCCTCCAAAAAATAAATGGCTCTAGATTTTGCCTCAAATGTTCGATTTGGATGAAACAAAATCTAATTTGGGGGTTTTTTGACCTTCTAAATATGATGCAAATATTTAATTTGCACCAACAAGCTGCAATCTTCACCTACTGAATATCTCTCCTACAGTCCTGGTGGCCAATTTTTCCAGAAAAAATAATACAAATCCAAAAAAATTGTAGAGAGGCAGATGAAAAAAATGCATATCTAAAAATTAAATGTATAGTCTAAAATGATCATACCAATTTTGCAAATCGGGCCTTCGAGTTGCCGGTTTGCAAAAAAAATTTGCCTCAATTTTTACAGTTATTGCCCAACATAGGTGAATTTATAGTCAATTCACCGAATCAAAGCACCAAATGTAGTGGTGAGGTCCGCTTTGGCTCTAGACGCTTCCATTTTTTGTGAATTCTCTGGATCTTTGGATTGAAGGTGTTGAAGCAACAATGGTCTCGAATGGCTAGTGACGAGAATCTCCCCAAGCTCTAATACCATGTAAGAATTTGGTATAGCTCTGATACCATGTAAGAATTTTCCTTAGAGCAAAATTCACCTAAGATCAAGGAGCACAAGCACAAGCACACAGTAGACCAAGAGTATGATCAATATGAAAATGCTTTCTATTATCAAAAACATGTAGAAGCTGTTAAAGTAATAAAGTGCTTTACTAATTAATTAAATCATATTGATTTAATTATTTAGTCACTTATTACCTCTTTCGACTTAAGCTAAACTTTAGGCATATAATAATTAATTATCTTTATTAATTATTATTATGTAACCTAGGTCTTATTTTTCCTTTAGGGTTTTCCCTCCCTTTAGGGTTTTGGTATCCTTTTATAAGGATTCCCTCTTTGTATTTTATTCATTCACTTATTGGATCATAATAGAGATTTCTCTTTGCATGTTCATAAGATGGATCTGGCATTTTGGCCTCCATGATTTTCTTCGTGCTTCTGTTCTTTGCTTCTCCCATGTGATAGGATTATGCATGCAAGTGTTCTTGGGAGATTAGTTTTTTGCGTAATCTAACATGGTATCAAAGCCATCTTGTTGCTCGTTGTTCGTGGTTTGTTGAAGCATTTTAGAAGCAGGAGGTTTTAAAGGGTTTCAGAATTTTTATGTGGTTTTTTGAGAAGGGTTTTGTTTCTACTCACTTTGGGCTCAAACGGACCTCACGGTTGTGTTTAGAAGGCTTGAGATAGTCAAAATCCATATAAAAATTGTCAAATTACAACAAGTTGGCTTCTGAGGCAAAAAAAATTTGTTTTCTAAGCTGTACGGCTCAAAAATCAAGAAAGCAATTTTAAAAAATATTAAATCACGTTTATTAAAAACACGCGCAGCGCGTTTGGGTGGGATCACCACCTCACGGCCTCCTACACGCCACCCGCTGCCAGTGGCCCGCCCGCCCGCCACTGCCGGACCGCCCACCCTCCTCCCCACCGAGCGCTGCTACTCACCGATGTTTTTAATAAACTGCCGACGGTTTTTTTTAGAGCATCCATGGTTTTTTAACTCAAACCAACAGTTTTTTCACTGTTTAAGGTGGTTTCGGTGTTTTTTGAGCAATTTTCAGTGTCTATATGGTGGTTTCAACCTTTTTAAGGTGGTTTTTCTCCTTTTTAGGCGGTTTTAGCATTGAAAATGGTGGTTTTTGGTTGATTGCAAGTGGTTTTTGCATTTTGATGGTGGTTTTGCTCTCTGCATGGCTGTTTTATGCTTTTTCGGCTATTTTTCAAAATTTCCAGTGATTTTTCCCAGCGATTCTTTTTTTTCGGCCAGACGGGCCCGTGATGGGCATACAACCGTCAAATTATTTCCCGAGACTGGTTTTTTCTAGGGAGTTGATTTTTGGAGTAGCAATTGGTTTTTTGGCCATATCTTGAGCATCCGGTGTCCTTTTTTTGCAAACGAAATATCATCGGAAAGCCCTTTCTGCGCTCTTTCTGATTATGGAGGTTTGATGTTTTGGATTTTCTATTTTGATTTTTTTTTTGCTGTCAAAGATGATGTTTCTTTTTTGCCTTCTAGGAGCCATATCTAGCTCATCCAGTCTCTTTTTTGGGCTTGCTTTATATCGTTGGAAAGCTGGTTCTATGAGTTATTCAATTGCAGGGGTCTTTTCTCCAAATTTTGCTCTAGGTTCTCTCTCCTCTGAGTTTTTCTCTTTCACAATCTAGCGGATTACTTGGGTTCTACAGGTCTTGGGATCTCTTCTTCTGTTCTTCTGGCTCACTATTCTTTCTAACTTCTAAGCATTGTATGCTTCTCTTCTGTTGCATTCTTTTGTCTGTAAATGCACTAAGATAAAGTGCCTGCTTTTGCATATCTGGGATCTTGTACACCTTGTGTTTGTTTGTACTCGCACTCAGTTATAAAGTGCCATGGGGGGTCATGATGTTTTGCCATTTTGTGCTCATCCACCTTTGTCAAGTGAATGTTTCTTCCATGACATTAGCCCATGCTGTGTGTCGATGACACCGCCCTTTATCCTATGCTTGTACTTCTATTGCATTGTTGGTGTTCCTAATTCTTCTTCTTGCAAATGTTTCTAGCATTGCATTTCAGTGTTCTGTCACCCCTCTCCCTGTTTAGCATTATGGGGGGGGGGGTGGGGTTCACCTGTTGGCTCTATTGCTTCCTTGGTTCAGTTGAGTGATCTACGTATTCAATTTTTGTTCCTATGTACTAGGCGGATGCAGTGGCTAGGCACCTATGCATTTCGATGAGATGGTTCATCTACTATATAGACACTCATTCATTCCCATTTCAATGGGGGTTCTAGTAGTTTCTTCTGACAGTGTTTGCAGCTTCATGCTTCAGAGATGCTTCATGCTCTCTTTTTTGTTCCTTTTTTTGGGACATTTCCTAGATTGGAGGCTTTGTTTCCTTCATCTAATTCATCTCTTTTTTGAGAGGGATTTTTCCCACTGGGTTTTCTCCTTTGTCTTCAATTTATAGAGATTTCTTGTACTTGGGTACATGATCAAGCCTTTGATGTCGAGACCCATTTGCTTTCAGTAGTTCTTTCTAGGTTTTTAGCTTCTCCCAAAGTTTATCTTAAGGGGGGGTGTTAGAGTAATAAAGTGCTTTACTAATTAATTAAATCATATTGATTTAATTATTTAGTCACTTATTACCTCTTTCAACTTAAGCTAAACTTTAGGCATATAATAATTAATTATTATTATGCAACCTAGATCTTATTTTTCTTTTAGGGTTTTCCCTCCCTTTAGGGTTTTGGTATCCTTTTATAAGGATTCCCTCTTTTTATTTTATTCATTCACTTATTGGATCATAATAGAGATTTCTCTTTGCATGTTCATAAGATGGATCTGGCATTTTGGCCTCCATGATTTTCTTCGTGCTTATGTTCTTTGCTTCTCCTATGTGATAGGGTTATGCATGCAAGTGTTCTTGGGAGATTAGTTTTTTGCCTAATCTAACAGAAGCATGTACATACACATTAGGAGAGCCTGTATATAAAGGCCTCTAAGATGCATCTAGAATGTGTCTAGAATGAACTAGGAGATAAGCATGATGACTAAGCACATATCCTCCACAATAAGAGGATAAGCATGATGAGGTGTCTAGAATGTTGTAGACACCATGTGCTCAAATAGTGTGCTAAATCCTAAGTGTAGACAACATGTGCATAATTAGAGTGCAAACTCCTATGTTGTCAACATGACAACTCACAAGAGAACGCATACTCCTAAGTGAGTAATAAATAAATAATAAAATGTATGCATTAACCTAAGTCAACTTAAGTAAGTGTAAATAGTAAATACTTATTTACACCAACATCATTCTTGGATTATAATTTTTCTTTTTTGCTCTTTCTATAAAGATATGCCTGACAACATTATTTCAATAGTAAACTATCATATAAATTACATTATACCAAGTCAAAGCTTGATTCTTAGGAGGACTAGTAGCTTTTTCCCATTGCACATTTCCTATTCCACTCTCTACATAAAGATTCAATTGTTCACCTTTCAACTCAATCTACAGAATCATGCAAAATCATAATGAGATATCAATCAATTAAAAATAATGCAAAATATGACTCACAAACAAAGCTAAACAAGCACATTGAGTGGCATGTACTTTTTAACACCTTTAATTTCATAAAAGTCAATTTTCTATAGAAGCTTTTGTATAACTATAAATGGAATGACTAAGCATGTTGTTGATACATGACATCACTTGATATGTCCACGCATTTGTGGACAAGTCTATTGATCCATCTCGAAAACCTTCTAATTTGACCTTGGAAATGCCTACTCCCACAAAATCATAATGTGGTCCACCATTTTGTTACCAAAAATTACCCATGAATAGATGTAAGACCATGATATAATAATATTTTTTATAGAGGGAATAACTCCAACACAAACCAGGTTAGATCAAAATTGTGAATAATGATGCCATATTAAATACTAGGATTGGATGGTCAGATATTAAGAGCCTGAGATAAATTAATGTGTTGGTACCATTATGGTGATACTGACAAGTGTGTGTATGAATGTAAAAATGAAGAAATCTTAATCTGAAGAGGTCTCTAGTATATCCAAATTCATTTCAATGATAAGATTTAATTACACAAGTGACTCCAACTATTTCCTGATATATTGCTTACATAGTCTACTATTCTAAATTCATTATGTTTAGTAATAATATAAGTGTTGAGAGTTCTTAGTTTACAAGTGTCTCTTTTTAGAATCCTTACCTGTAAACCCACTGTCATGCTCAAGAAAACAATGTCATTTTTTCCTATTGTTAAATGAATACAATGCATGTATAACATGGGTTAGTATGACCTTGAGACCTATGTCCAAATGCCAAGAGCACATAGCACATGACATAGACAACATAAAGCTCTGTTATAGAGCTATAAAGAACAAATGGTGGCTCAGATAGTCCATTTTTATAATTATTGTAGCTTTGACATAGCCTTATGGACAAAGACCATAGTACAGCATGAGAATTGTACTAGCAAATCAACAAGTGCTGACCCATTGACTCATTATTTCCAAGGAGCTCATGTCTACATGATTTGGTTAGCATTGTCAGATTGACATACCAACAGAAATAGCCTGTCACCAGAACCATCCAAAAACCAAGCATCTTTCTTGCAATGACAGACTCTAACATATACATAAGAGATATTGGAAACAGTCATCCTTTACACCTAATGCATAGCCCCCCCACCCCCATGTTGTAGTAACTCAAATCCCTAAAAATAAAGAATAACTAATATTTAAAAATATGCAAACAAAGAGGTTTCCACAATAACACACATCAAATGGAAACAAAAAAATACCTAATCAACCAAAGTTAAATCCACCAGATGGCACATTATAAACATCTATTAACAATACAAATCAAGCCAAAAAGGATTAATCCATTACTTATGGTGCCTTACAAAAAGAAATAAGAAGGAGACCACCTATCTATCATTACCAACAAATGATTTACACTTACAGCAAGAGCTCAACAAGCCTGTGGCAAACACCAACCTCAATCACAGCTTGAATTTTATCATTTGTACCATCAGAGACATAAGAAATAGCCTAGAAAGCATCTGTCAGAACTTCTTCATCATTTGAGTGAATAAGTTTCTCTAGTGTAGGTAGAGTTGGCTTTGTCTGGGGGAAAACATAATTCAGCAAGTGCATGACACAAACAACAATATAAAATTTAGTTTATTAGAAAAAATGTGGGTAAATTGACATACTTTCTCAAATTCTAGTTGTGGTTTGCCTTGGTAGAAATTAGACAAAGTCCATGTCGCATTTCTCAACATTGAAAGCTTAGCATGTTCATTCAATTGAGCAAGAAGTGGCATGATAGCACCATGAGAAAGAACTAGATCTCTACACTTGGGAGAGTCACTAGCCACATTACCCAATGCCCAAATAGCCTTACAATACAATAGAAAAACAACATATCAGCAAAAAAAATCATTAGTACAGATTAAGTTGATGGAGAAGTGAAACAATTTGCAAAAAAACTGACCTACTCTCGAACATCATCACTTGGAGAGCTAAGGAGTTGTACAAAAATTGGTACTGCTCCATGGTCAATGACTACTCAGGTATGATTAGATGTGCTTGAAGCTATATTATTCAATGCCCATGTTGCCTCAAATTGTAAGCAACAACAAAAGTAAAACCAACTGAATTAGCGATTCCAGAATCCTTTTCCTAAACAAAGAAAAATAGACTCTAACTTTTGGTAAAATAGGAGAAGAACCAGGAAGCTCAAGAAAACTCAAAAAGGTTCCTCCATTTACCTTTCTATCTGCTTTACAAAATAAAAAGCATGCACAAAAAACCATAGTTACACCACCCTAGGGAGGCAAAGTTTCCAAGGAAAGGTGGACAGAGAGGCCTCATTTTAGGGACAACAGTGGAGGAGAGGGGAGAGGGGGGTTTTATATAGTATATACTATACATATGGTACTTAAAAGGATAATTATGAAAAGATATATATCAATAAGTATATACGATACATATGGTACTTAAAATGATAATTATGAAAAGATGTATATCAATATAAGACATAAAGATGTAAAATACTAATTTATAGAAATTTAAATGCTTGAGTAGTGAAAGTGGGACATTGAACGTGAAAGTGGGACATTGAATATGAAAATTTTAATAACTCGAATGAGCAAATGAAAGAGTTCTAACTTCTATTATATGAATATTAAATAATAATAGTTATAGATATCTAAAGTATGAGTATCTCATCATAGAGATAATTACATGAGCAGCATGACATGATATACAATACACCTAATAGAATATTAAAACATGTTTAAGTTTTTTAAACAAAATTTATCTTTTTTGTTGGATAAGGTACACCCAACTGTCCCCGTCTCCTCAGGGGACTTGTTCCCATCCCCGTCGAGACAACAACCCAATGGTGACACCACTGGGGGTGTGGGAATGCCATCCCTGCCTCGGGTGGGTCTAGGTCTCAAGTACATTGCAGGAAAAGTTTGGGGATGCATCCACATGTTACTATGCAAAAATATAAGAGACATAAAAGACGTTTTGACAAATAGAATTCAGCCTAGCTCACTTCAAAATAAAACTGTATGGTTCTACCTGAAGTTGAGGAAAGTCCTGCCTTGTCAGAAACTCTACAAAATGTGGCACAATACTAGCCTCAATAACTTCCTCTATGGAAGGACTATGCTTTTTTCAAATAACCAATCTCATGTAAGAGATAAATGAAAATATAACTTATAATCATCTCAGTAACATAAATTGTAAAAATTTACCAATTGATAGTAGCTTTCAAAATTGAGTTGTTGCTTCAAGCTGCAAACTAGGATCATCAGACCATACTCCAACTACCATGGTAGGAAGGCTCTCCAACTTATCAGAAAACAAAAATATATATAATGAAACAAAAAATTCAAATAAGCCACCTATAGTAATAGTTCAAGAAAATTAAATACTCAGAATAAATAGCAAATTTGCCTAGACTTACCTATCAATAACCAAATAATAGTTGTAGTTTCAAGCTCTATACAAAATAATCAATATGTAGAATCAAACAGATACCAACGTAGAACAAATATTGAGGATATGGGAGAGGCTGTCATTTAGTAAGAAGTATGGAGAATTGAAAACTTAAAATACATATGATGCATTGCATTGTCCACAAGATATCAAAAAAAACAATACAAGATAATTTAAATCAATTATCAAGCCACCCTAACACACCTACAATTCCATTAACCCTCTTTCTCAAAGGCAATTAAGATTACAATTATTCGTCATATGGGAAAGTTCCAAAAAGTTTTATATCATAAAGGCTTTCATGGTGTTGTCATATTCAATTCTGCAAAAAAAATTTGATAGATAAACTACCACAATAATAGCTACTGAAATAGCCCAACACGCAAGGCCAGGAGAATATCTTGAGTGATCTTGATGGAAGAGATAACCCTTGATCAGGGCATGGAAAACTAAAGGGATACAGCAAACAAGCCAAATATATCAAAATGAACATACCATAACCTTGATCAAGGCATGTCAAACTAATTGGAAACAACACACAAAGCAAATATGTGCAAATGAACATGCCATCAAATAAATTCACCTTATGAAAATTCTAAAGCACTTAAGTTAAACCAAATATAAAATAAACACTTACAAACTATATCATAAGGAATTCAACAATACGTTGTAATCAATATACTTTATTTTCAAACTTCATCCCCAAGGGATTACTGCTTAAAATTTCTTCATGCAGGTGACCTCGATAAAACTAGCAAAAGTAGGACCACCAAATCTCCAACTAACAATATTGGAGACATACAACCACATAAGAAATATTGAGAGCTTTTCTTGCCCCATGAAAGCAACAAGACGATCAAACCTTTTAGATATTATCTATTTTCAGAGGAGGCTGGGGGCTAGTTTACCTAATATTTTATGAACAGATATAAGCTACTAAGTGCTCCTACAACTCTCACGCTCCAAATGGAATGCCTGTGTAGCTCCCGTGCGTGCTTCGTGAAACATAACAATAAACCCTAACTTGCCTCTTTTTTATTTTAACATGTTAAGCTCGTGTTGGTCAAAATTTTGACCAACATGGGCACGGATTTTTTTTAAAAGATATTTTTCCTTCCATATTCTAACCAATCTAAAACATTTTAATAGATGGTCAAAAATTTTGGTCTAAAAATGGGGTCAAATATACTAGTGTTGGGCTAATATTGTTTTGTTTGGCTTATACTTAAGTTCCTTAATCTTCTACTTCTTCATTGACCTTGTAAATTGTCACTCAGTCAAACTTCGTCTTCTACTCAACTTCTTGTCTTCTAACAAACATCTCTTCCATATTTCAACTCATCTATCTTCTTTACTTATAATATAATAATCAAACAACACGTTATCTTGTTAAATACTAACCAATCAAATGTTGATTGCAATTCCATCATACTTACTCTTCTCTACTAAACAACTTCACTACTTTACCTTATTATGTTCTCTTTTCAAATCCTCTTCATCAATCAATTAATATGGAACTCTAGTTTGTTATCCTCTTCATCAATCAACTACTATCGAACTCTAGTCTACTAGAAAATGTCTTACAAGTTTAGTTTGACATCAATGACAACATAACAATTGGTCAAGTTATAGTTTCCAACACTTGACATGCTTGGCAAGTGTGAGATTGATACTAGTTATAGAGGGGAGCAAAGTATGGTACCCCAACACTTGTAGGAAAGTGCAACAAAGTTCATATATGTAAGTAAAACATGTTGGACCATAGTGAGGCAATGGTCCTTTCAAGCTTGAAGCGTCTTGAGCACACATACCTCATCTTGGATCACATCTACACAAAAAAGGATCCTCTTGGTTTATACGGTTTGTATTCCCTCATTTTTATGTTCCCTTTATGATCTAATCTTAAGGGTAGTCACCGGTTGGCTTGTTGAATACTTAGTTAGCTTTGTATTCCTAACCACTAACTAATGCAAAGTTGGTCATCACATATTTATAAATACAATTACCAAACAAATTTTCAATTGAAGATTAAAAAATCTCTAAATCAATCAAAATAAAAAATACTAAGATAAATACTATAATCATATTTTTTTTAACATTCAATAGGAAACCATATAAAACACAAATAATATATATACTTGCTCTCACAACATAAATAAATATGCATCAAATCCATGAAGAAGAAGAATTTACAATTTAATTTCCCAAATATAAAAACCAAGGCATAAACTATCACCAATACAATTTAATCTTTAAAATTGTTATTTTCTAAATAACAATAAACTAGTAGTTGCATGATTTTGTGCTTGCAACAATAAGTTGATAGGTGATGGATAATTTAAATTTTTTTTAAATATAATCTTATATGAACAAATCAGTTTATTAATAATTTTCAATTAAATTAACATAATATTTACTAAAAATTTGAAATAGTTTGATAAAATTTATTTATTTAAATTCAATTTATCACATATGGGAGAAAAAAATCATTTTAAAAACCTATCAAAAAATAATGTTTCTAACAAATATTTTATTGACTAAATAAATTATAGAAACTGAAAAATAATATTTAAAGAAAAAACTAAACTAATATAGCCAATAAATTAAAATAATTTAAAAAACTAAAACCTAAATCAATTTAAAAAATCAAAAGTTAAATAAATAGATATCATTACATGAGCTAATTTAAAAAACTAAAACTTAAATCAATTTTAAAAATCAAAAGTTAAATAAATAGATATCATTACATGAGCTAATGTGGTGATGAAGTAATTATCTTTTAAATAAACATGAAAAGAAAAATAATAGTTACAAGTGGAAATTTAAATTATAATCTTATGTGAACAAATTAGATTATTAATAATTTTCAATTTAAATAACATAATATTTACTAAAATCTTTTAAATAGATTAATAAACATTAATTTATATAAATTCAATTTTATCAAATGTGAAAAAAAAATCATTCAAAAAAATTTGATCAAAAGATCTATTATGAAAAATTAATAAAAGAAATATGAAAAAATAATATGAACAAATAGCAACCTTTCTAACAAATATTCTATTGACTAAATAAATTATAGAAACTAAAAAAAAATATTTAAAAAAAAAAACTAATAATAAAATAATAATAATAATTAAAAATTTAAATTCTAAATCAATTTAAATTTAAGTGAAGATAACAACTAATAATGATCAAAACAAGAGTTTAAAGTGGAATGAGATAAGGAATGACTACAAAGTTCCCACAAATAGTCTATTAGCTAAATAAAATATCACTATCAATTAATATCTAAAATAAAAGTATTCCTTGAAATGTCTATTGTTCTCATATTTTAATTTTTTTAATTAATGCAAAGTGAAATAGAATATATTCTTTTAAAAAAATTATATAATTAATATTCTCCTTTGTTAGTTTCATTTAGTGGACAACATAAATGCTTGAAAGTTGAAACTATGAAAGTAAACCCCTCACGAAACATTCGGAATCTATTTTCCCAAAATAAGATAGAAGCCGAGTCAGACGCTTATCACCATCATGCCTTTGGCGTGAGCTAGATTTAACTAACAAAAGAATGTCAACGCTATAGAGGCTTCCGACCCCATCCATGTGTACCACAATATCTTACCAGATTTTCAATGGAGTGTTCTAAGAATTCTTCAAACATTCCTGTGCGCTTAAATTTAAAATTTATATATTTTTACCTAATTTACTTTCCATTAATATTTATAATTTTTAGATTCAAATTTTTTAATACTATTACTCTCCCTATACTTAAGTATTTATCCAAGGAGCTATCTCAAAGGCTGTTACCGTACATATAAATTTTAAATTTCAAATTTTATATAATTATTATTGTCCACTAACTTTTACTAATTTTCAAAGTCTCCAGTAATTGATTTATTTTTCCCAGTTGACAATATAATAATTTTTGTTTCCGTAGCAGACCAAGTTCATATACAGAGTTCGATGTTCCAAACTGTATGCTTTCAACGACACTAAACACGTTTTCGATTACGTTTTGCGAAAAATGCGTAAGCGTCCACGCCATATTTCATGGTTTTAAACGCATCTAATTATAATTTATTAACAGGTGTTTAGTGGAGAATTAGCAGAGCGAATTATGGCGAACTTTTTCCTTAACTTTACGAGTAAAATATAGCATGACTTGGCCGATAAACCCGGCCTTTTGACTTTACACAAAACCCTAAAATAGCTGACGGCCGTCCATCGTACAACGGAAAAGGCGCCGTTCCGTAAGGTATGATACGGGCTGTACGCTGCGTACCCACTGAATGTTCGCAAGTTTCTCTTTTAAATTCACCTTCCGTTGGACCTTGTACGACAGAATTTGTTCGACGGGAAACGAAACTGGGTCCGTTAGGGTTAGGGATTTTTCATGGGTTCTTGCTTCTCCTCATCTTCTGCTCCGCCGCATCCCACCGCTAAGCTCATTCTGGAAGACGGAGGGCTTAGAGAATTCCCCGAACCAGTCACTGTGAAAGGCATTGTTGCTGAACGGCCCGGATTCTTCGTCTGCGATGCGGATTCCATGTCATTTGACGATTATTTGTTCCCCCTGCCTGTGGAGGAAACCCTGGAGCTCGATCAGATTTATTTTCTGTTTCCTGAAGAGAAGCTCAAGGATCGCATTCCGGCATCGGATATGGCTGCCCTGGCCGTGAAAGCCGGCGCTGCTTTGAAGCGGACCGGACGGAAAAGAAACCGCGGACAAATAAGCCCTTTGAGGGATGAAAACCTTGAGCTTTTGCATGTTCGAAGGGTGAATCAGAAGATCCGAGCTGGAAATTTTAGGGCTGATGAATCTGAGGTGTCAAAATCGGGAAGCGGTAAGAGATTGCAGAATAATCCGTCCAGGCGGCGAGTTCTTGCAAATAAATCGTGGAAGACGAAGCTTAGCACGATTCAGGAAGGTATTTCTGTCAAATGACGGATTGTTCTCTGACAGCCTGTTATTTTTATTTTCCTCGTGACGGTAGCGAGAGCAGCGGTACCATGTGACCGGCCGGCTATATTTTTTGAAGTGCCGGTAAATATTTCAGCGTGGTCAATTTGTGGGATCTGCTAACCTTGGCTATCGGTGGCTTTCAGAGAGGAAATATTAGGGAGGTATAATTCTCCAAGATCTCGGTCATATGAAGGTATTCTGCGAATTTGAGATGGTGTTTTCTGTACTGGTATAATAATTATTTTGTTAGTTTTAAAATATATATATATATATACATATATATTTTGTTAGTTTTGTTAGCAGATTATCTGGCCAGGGGAAAGTAGTATCGGTAAATATTATTCCTTTTAAGCTTAATTCATAGCTGTTAAGCTCTGGCATAATAATGGACTGCACAGAAATGCATCTTAATAGATGTTATTTTGTTCAGCAGTATGAGATGTAATTAGCTTTTTTCATTTTCAGATCAGATGATGTCGGAGTTTGAAAGATTAAAGCCGCTTAAATTTCTCGTTAGAAATATTGTGCATGCGCTCCTCATCTGTGGTGTGGAGTTGAAACTTCGTGAATTGAATCAGCAACTTTAGCTGTTTAAAGTTCTGTTTGAATGTTTGTTTCGGTCTTCCTCAGGAATGATTGTTGCCAACTCATGGCAATTAATGAGATAGAAAGAAAAATATTTAGAGGCGTATTCTACTAAAATGATCTCGTTCGATGAAAAAATCCGACTTCTGGTTTTTAATAGTGCCATGTAGTATTATTATTATTAATAATTATTTCTCATTCATCATCATAAAAAGACCATAATTATCTTAACAATTAGAATAAGTGATTCTTCATCAAGGTGATAAATAGTTTAACAGTTTTAACATATAATATCTCACAAATTATGTTTTATAAAATATATCTAATAAAAAATTTGAGAGCAAATGTTTACAATTGAATGTGTAAAATTCTTTATCAAAAGTTGATAATAACAATAGTTTTGAATTTTATTTTTAAAAAATATTATTAAGCCGATAGGCTTATTGTGGGAGCTTTGCTCCCTCATTTTCTTTTTTCGACGGAAATGTTGTTGAGTCGACGGAAATGTTGTAAGACTCAACGGAAATGTTGTAAGACTTCTCAAGTTTATGATTTTCCGTTGATATGAAAACTCATTTAAGAAATTTGAAGTTTCCTTTATCATTGTCAGTTTTGTAGGAATGTTTCTAACTTTTATTTCTTTTTCTAAAAGTTTCTATTTAACTTATATATTTATAAGCTAATTTATGTTTTTCTTCCATTTTTGACATTGTGTAGGTTCTATTGGATTTTTCCCTATCAACATTTTTTGTTATTTTCTCTTCTTGTGTATGTTCATTTTTTTTCATATATAAAGGTATTATAATGTCACAAGTTTATTAAATTTGATTGGCTAAAATGAGTTGATATATAAGGACAAATTTATAGTAACTATCTGTTATATACAACTTTAGGTATTTTCTTGTTATTAAAATATTTATTAAAGTTATAGTAAATAAAATAAATATCTAGTATACACATAATAGATTTAATCAAGTAGTACTAATAATTATAATATGTAATTTAGTTATTATAAAGTGAAATTATGATTGATATTATAATAATTAAGCCGATAGGCTTATTAAGTCGATAGGCTTATTGTGGGAGCTTTGCTCCCAGATTTTATTTTTTTGCCAAAAATTTTGTAAGACTATTTTTCGATGAAGGATAAAAACTCTTTCCTTCTTCATGATTTTAAAAACCCAGTTAATAATTAGAAAGTTTCCATTTATTTGTTTAGTTTAAATTTCTATATTTTCCACTATTTCTATATAATATTTTGACTCTTAACGTTAAATTCTCAACTATAATTTCTCTTCATTTAAGCAATGGATTATAATCAGTACTAAAAGAGGTGGATGTAGGTGTTTATCCTTTTGCTACTACCATGGAACAATGCCAAGATGCCATATCTTTTGTCTATTATTTGATTCAATAGTTTTCGCACAAATTTGTTCCACAATTTATCAATGACGATTTTCTTGGGAGGGCATGTTGGTTGTAGGAGTTAGTTTTTGTGTTGCAGAAATAATTTTGAGCCAGAACTTACACTTTTTTCCAATGCAAATTTTTAGCAATAGAACATTAAATTTGCCGAAAACTTGTGATCAAGAGTATTTGGAGGTTGTGGTAATGAAATTGTACAATAGAAACTTGGCTTCTGAGATGGATTTTTTTACTAACTTTGGGAGACTATGTGACATTTAATTTGTTGGTATGTGGGTTTTTAGATTGGATAGGAATTAGAGATTTTTTTTTTCATCTTGTTAATGTGTATTCATAGATATGTTAATAGATTAAATACTCTTATTTTAAGGTTCATAATTAATGTTCTCATTAATATTCAATATTATGGTTGTACGATTTGAATAGGTCATAAAATATTGTAAAGCTATGATTATTTTGAGTAATTATATGTTGCACTTCTTAGAATCGATGGAATAGAGAATATTTTAATTAGTATGCTTTTTTTCTAGACGAATTGTGTATTGTGTTTCTACTACATGAGATTTTGAAAAAATACAAACATCAAGATTTTATTTATTTCAGATTTCTTTGAGTATAGTTTGTTATAATTTTTTCATGAATGTTCTATATTTCACTCTATTTAAATTTGAATTTTTTTCATTAATATTCTAGATTATACTCTATTTAGATTTAAAACACAATCTATCTTAATAGAAACATAAAAAATTTTTAAAAAATCAATTGTACCATCGTATGTGTCATTTTAATGGTAATTTTTCTATTTTGAGAATATTTTAGGATATTTATATGTTTTCCTTTAAATTTTTTCGTAGCCTCTTACTCAAAATTTATTCATAATCAAGCAACACAATATAAATTTCCAATTTTATGATTTCTCTAATCCAAACATTAGGAAACATTTACCATCACAAAAATGGTTTAATTTAAACAATTTTTTTTCTTTTGTTTTATGCTTTAAGTAAGTTTTCTTAGCCATCACTCAGCTATGATTCTTTTAACAAATTAAAAAAACCTACTTAAGTTGATAGCCAAATTGTATTGAGCCTCCTCTACTTTTTAATTATCATTGGCAAGTTTCTAATTCTCTAACCACTTTCTAATTTTAGAGCTATAAGATTTCCACAATCCATTAGATTTCATTTGAATTTTGGAGTATGATTGTGTCAAGATTTGATCCATCATGAAGATGTGAGAGACCCAGTTTCTAATTTTGTTTAAGATTTTGTTTATAAATTAAAAATATTATGAAATGTTGGTGAGGGAAAATGTATTTCCAAAGAACAACTTCATCAATGAAAATGTCTATTTTTGCATTTTATCATTCAAATACATTCGTTGAGGTAATGAATTGTGTCTTTTTTATAAAAAAATTTAATAAGAATTTTATGAATTTCTATCCAAAAACATATAAGAAAGAGACTAGATAGAAGATAAGGAAAATATATTAGCTTTTATAAATATATTGGTTTGGCAAGTTATAAAAAATAGAGACGATTACAAGTACCATTTATAAAATGTAAATAATATTAATAATGTATTTTTAAAAAAATTATTAGTATAGATATTAAAAATATTATTATACAATTTTCTCTATAATCTATCGTGCATTTATTGGTATAAATTTAGTTAAAATAATATGTTGGTTAGAGATTGGCTATTGATTTCTTTAATTTAAAAAAAAAATTATCAATAATTTATTAAAATGTAATATTAATTGTGGCTAAGTTCTATTTATAGAATGTAAATAATATTAATAAAATATTTTAAAACTTCTATTATCAAATAAATTCAAAGAGAGATATTTAATTTTTTACCAATTAAAAATAATAGTTATCATAAGTTAAAAAAATTTCAAAAAAAAATTCTTATGAAATGTTGGTGAGTGAAGGTGTTTTTCCTAAAGACACAACTTCAACAATAAAAATGTCTATTTTTGCATTTTATCATTCAAATACATTTTTTGAAGTAATGAATTGTCTTCTATTTTTTTAATTTAATAAGAATTTTATGGATTGCTATGCAAAAACATATAAGAAAGAGATGAGATATAAGATAAGGAAAATATATTAGCTTTTAGAAATATATTGGTTTGGCAAGTTATAAAAAATAGAGATGATTACAAGTACCATTTATAAAATGTAAATAATATTAATAATGCATTTTTAAAAATATATATTAGTAAAAATATTACAAATATTATTATACAATTGTCTCTATAATATATCATGTATTTATCGGTATAAATTTAGTTAAAATAATATATTGGTTAGAAATTAGCAATTGATTTCTTTGATTTCAAAAAAAAATTATCAATAATTTATTAAAATGTAAAAATGATTGTGGCTAAGTTCTATTTATAGAATGCAAATAATATTAATAAAATGTTTTACAACTTTTATTACCAAACAAATTCAAAGAGAGATATTTAATTTTTCACCAATTAAAACAATAGTTATCGTAAGTTAAAATTATTTCAAAAAAATATTGGATGGTAACATTATTAGATTCTTTCATTTCAAAAAAATAATTTCTATCACTATAAAGTCTTCTTTATAGTCTATAATGTATTTATTTGGTATAAATTAATCAAGTCATTTAAAAAAAAGATATTTATGTTTGCTCATAGTTTTGGTGGTCTATAATGTTGACTAGGTAATGTTGAGTACGGTTTCAAAGACATATTAGTTTATTAATTGAGTTGACATTTTTTTTGGTAAATTTTTTATCTTCACAATGAAAACACTCATATCGGCTCATCGTTGCGCATACAAAAATGCACAACTGCTAGTAAATAAAATTGTTATTTAATTAGAATTATATTTATGTACATTTTTCTTATCATGAAATGACACTTCAAAAGGATTTATTTTCTTACAAGAAATATTGAGTTTAAGATAATTATTTTTGACTCTTCTTAAATGAATAGATTCCTATTGTCAAAATATCTCAATAATCTTTTAAAATAAAATGTTGCTACTAGTGGCATGTTGTGATGGTTAAGTTGTTGTGTTGTTATCCTTGCCATCAAGGTTCAAATCTCATGGGGATGAGGTCCCTCGTTTGTGGCCTCACTGGTTCATAGCTCCAGGTCAAAGCGTTTACCCCTTTAAAACCACCTTTTAAAATAAAATGTTACCAAATTTTTAAAAAATCAGTTTACATAAAAAAAATTCAAAACATAAATGTATGTAAATCAAAGAAAATATTTGTGCAATTATTTTCTTAAAGATTATTTTTTGTCTAAACAATTAAGTCTAATGTTCATTGGTGAAAAAAAATTATTAATCAAATTTAAAAAGATTAAATTTATTAATTACTAGATTAAAATATCTTAATAAATAAAAACTTATAACTTCACAAAAATAAAAAAAATGATCACAAGTCAAAAAAATAATAATTAGAAGAATTTTTTAGAAGTTTCATAAATTAATAAAAATCAGTGAAAATATTTATGCACATACTTTGTGTGAGATTATTTTTTATCATATTAACAAACAATTAGATCCAATGCTCATATCTAAAATATGGTGAGACTCATCAACCATATTTTATAATCAAGATTCTATTATGGAAACATCTCAATATTTTTTTTCCAAAAATTTATTAAAATTATGACCATATTTCATAATAAATTAGTGAATATTAGAATTTTTTAAAAGTTTTACATTGAATAATAATTAAAGAAATATTTATTTATATATTTTCTAAAATTACTTTTTTAGTATTAGTCATCCATTACATCCAATTCCTCCATATTAATAAATATTTAAATCCAACATTCATATATGAAAATCCTTATCGTGAGATTCATTAATGAAATTTAAAAAGACTAAATTTATCAATTATAAATTTTTAAAAAATTCTAAACACTACTATGTTATGCATTAAAAATAAAAAGTTCATTACTTTGCCTTCAATTCAAAAGACTAACACCCTAATGATTCTTAGGCCCCATCATCAAATAAAGCACAAAAACTACTAAGCTAAATATCAAAAAGAATGTCACTCCAAAATCTCTACCCATATATTGATGTGGAAGTCACATAGCATTTCAATGTAAGCAACCAATTAATGATGATGCATAGGCACTTGTGGGGTTAACTATGTTCCCAATCCTTCTAATCACCCTAGCTCATAATCCTCCAAGGGTGAGAAAATTCTAGAGCTTCCCAAGGTCACTCTAAGCTTGATTCTACCTTCCCAAGGTTTCCCTAACTCAAGCTTCCACTTTGCCCACCTTTTCATTATTTTAGGCTAGGCAATTCAACTCCACAATTGACTACCCGACCAGTGTTCTACCAACCAATATCTTATGCTTCTTTAAGGTTATATATCCTCCATTGAATGGATTTCATGACCTTTAAGAAATATAACAATGGGTTTCTATTAGTTTGCCAAGAATCAATTATATGCACCAAACAGGCCTAGTAGACCAAATTTGAGTTTTTCCACCTAATTTTGAAATTGATTGAACAAGACTAGAATCTTTTCACCATTCATGGCACCCATTTGGGAGATTCAAATAATTTCACAAAATGAGATGCAAGTTTGTCCATTAAGTCCCCTGACCCAAATTTAGCCCTTTTTAGCCTAATTAGGCCTTCTAATAGTCACTTCTTCTTTGAGATTGAAATGAGTATCAAGATCACAACCTTCTCAACCCAATGCTCATAACAAGTCTGCAAAAGACCAAAGAACACGATTCTAACTCCTAATCACAATTCACAATCCATGCGGCCATAAATCATGATTCTTTTGCCATCTGCCTTGGCTCAACACCACACAATGATCAGCCTAGGGCTTTAGTGTAAAAATAGAAAATCAATGAAGAACAACCTAAAATTACCAAAATTGGGATATGTGTGTCCTAACCTAATAGTCCACCAAGTCATTTGGATTTCTAATCCTAGAATATCAAGTTTTGAACCATTTCTTTGTAAAAACCCTATTTTTTAAGGGTTTGTGACTAGTTTGGCTTCAAACTCACAAAAAAATCACCTAAAAGCACTTCAAAACCTCATACAAAATGTAAATGAAAGATAATTTTTCACTCTATAACCTTCAATCAAATTCTCTATCATTAGGTACAATGTGGCACGTAAATGATACAAAAAAGAACACAGGAAAATAAAGTAAACTTGCTAAAACTTAGCTTGACTAATCAACTAACTGCCAAAATAAGTTTTCCAAGGCTTTTGTATGCTCTTGGATTGGTTAGGACAGTTCTTAACTGTTTGTCAAGTCCAATGTGATATTTTTGCAATCTTGAGCAAAAATATGTGAAAATTGTCAAGATTCAACATTGCAACTTTTGTACAAATTTAACATTTTGTTACTATTAGGAATAACCATGGATAGAAATAAAATTACATGTGAATGTAACCAATATCATAAAATAATAAATTGCACAAAATAAAGCACAAGACAGAAAGATTTAGCATGGTTCACCCAATTCTTGGGCTACATACACCAACAACAAGTCCAATATTATTATTATCCAATGATTACAATCTACAATTCCTTATAGCTCAATACCGCTACAAGAAGCTACAACCTCATCATACATTATGAAATCACTAACCCTAAGCCATTTTATACAAGTTTTTATCGCTTACAAAATTAGGGCTAGAATAAGTCATCCAATAGAAAAATAATAGTCAACACCTTTTACAATAGTAAATTCATTTTTGGCTTTGGGGGCATTGCCCTTGAAAACCCCCACGAGGGCATTGTCCCTTAAACCCACCATGTACTGCGATAGGGAGTGCACCTAGGGCGTTGCTTCAAGACCCCACAAGGGGCACTGCCCCTTGGCCCCATCTTGGGGGTGCTTCCCCAAATTCCCCATAGAAAATTAGTTTGCACCTCCTATATCATCCATCAAATCCTTAATCCTAGGCATGGGCAATCTACAAAGCATGTTGATCTTGATAGCTCTTGAATTGGTGCATGTCCTCCACTTACCATCCTATTTGGTTACTAGTACAATTGGAAATATACATTGGATTAAAATTTTCCTTATGAGCCCCTCATCCAATAGTTCTTGTACTTTCTTCCCTATCTCTTCATTTTGTGCAAGGTTCATCTTACATGCAGACGTGTTTGGTAGAGTAGATCCTAGAATAAGGTCTATTTGTTAGATAACATCTCTCATTGTTGGTAGGATATCTTGTATCTCTTTCACCACTATATCTTTATACTTCTTTAACAATTGCTATACATCTACGAGTACTGTGATGGGTATTTTAGTCCTAAATTCCACCTTAGGTTTCCCCATGATGGCATAGCCTTTCTCTCCTATTTTTAAGATCCTAAGAAAATATATTCCACTTGTCATCATGATACTAGGCCCTATGGACTTCTCTTCCCCTTGATTAGATAAAGGGTCCACTTGAAACATTTTACCCCCCTTGGTTATCATATACAATTTCTTCTCCCCATCATGTATGACTTTAACATCATATTGACATGGACACCCCAATAGAGGGTGACATCCATCCATAGGTAGTGCACCATATAGGACTTTATCCTTATAGTCTCCTATCTCCAACTCTACATAGGCTTGTTCATCTACTAAAACATGTTGACCTTTATTCAACCAAGATACTCTATAGGGGTTTACATGGGGTAGTCTCTTCTGTTTTAGTTTCTCTACCATCACTAAAGTGGTGCAAGAGCACCTAAAGTACAAGAACACAAGGAGGTTAAGAGTCCTTAGATCAGATATTAAAATGTATTTATGTCATTTATATAATTTATTTGAGTCCTTTGAGTCAAGATGTAAAAGCTAGACAAGACATTTGTAATAGGTTGTCAAAATTATGCAAGGTGGTATTAATGTGGTCAATAAGGTTTAAATATATTTTTAAACCCAAGGAATAGTATAAATATTGTAAATGGTGATTAATATTCAATTATTACGTGTTTGTAAGGTTTGCACAAAGTTGTGAGGTCGAAATTTTAAATATTGCAACTTTGAAACTTTGCAAAAAGTGCAAAAAGCCCTAAAAGAATATAATAAGTTGGTTCAAAAGGTAGTTGGGAAGTTGTAGGAGGATGTAAATCATCAAATGTTCTATAAAATCATTGTACTTTTCATTCCAAATAATGAAGAAGAAGGAAACATTTTGGAAGGGTCTTGGTGCTTTCTACTCTTGTTATTTTGACTTATTTTTCAGTTTTTGTGTTGGTTTTAGGTCTTGTACGACTATTTATGGCCTAGAAATGATATAAAATCTATACATTTGGATAGGTTGATGAAATAAATTTATTCTCTTTTTGGTTTGGATTAATTTAATTAAGTTTTAAGGAAGTTATGGCAATTTTGGTAAAAGTTGTTATTTGTAGATTTGAGAACGCCCAACTATAGTCAAATTAAAATGTTTGGTACACAAACATCTAGAAGAACCGAAACCCATAATTATACTCAATATGAATATATGTAAATTAACATTCTTTTCCCTTTGGTTTGAGTTGTTTTTGTAAAAATATGTGAACATTATGAAACATTTGGGGAAAACTATTTTGTAAAGATCTTTATTTGAGTTACAGTTTGTAAAAATATGTGAACATTATGAAATGTTTGGGGAAAACTATTTTGTAAAGATTTTTATTTGAGTTACATGAAATGATTTGTGCTTGTATAATGATTTATGGATTTTATAGATTAATTGCTTATAGATCTTGAAAGTAGACTCACAAGTGTTTAATTTTGTTTTTTGTTTTTTGTTTTATTTGGAATCATTTTTAGAAAGATATTGGATTCCCTAGGTAAGGTTTCATGTTTTCTTTCTGGTTTATGACAGTGAGAAATGGGTATTGGTGTAGAGACCATATATTCTAATTGAATAGTTGGATTAGTCTCAAATTTTGATATGTTTTAGAAGGACTAATTTTTTACATTTAGACTATAAGTTTTTTCAAGAAGATGCATAAAAAATAAGTTATGAACAATGTAATCAAGAATAGAAATCAAGCTATGTTAATGAAGGAATATTAAACTTGTGTTTAACCTCATGAGATGCCTCTATAAAATGAAGTTGTTTAATGGATGTTAAAGTAATGAGGAAGGATATATATATTATTATTATTTTTTGGATTTTTATCTATGTTGAATTTTTATGACAGTGATATGTAGATTTGGGTTTTTTTCTTAAATCCTACTACATCATAAAGCCAAAATATTTTTAGTAGATCTTGAATCTATGATGACCTTACATGATCTAGGGGATAAAATTTAATGGAAATTGAAATATCCCCAATGCTCCAAGAATCAACATCATTACAAAGTGTTCAAAATTATGACTCCAATACAACTTGAACGGGCAAAATCAGAGTCCAGGTGACCAAGTTATAGCCAGTCAAAGTTTGGTCAAACCTAGAATAGAGGCTGTAAAAAGGTGAAAATTAATCATCTCAAAAGTGGTCAACAATGGATTTGAAATTGAAGAACTCGTCAAGAGCTTTCCAATGGTGTTTGTTTCTTCAAAAATGGAGACCGAAGACTGGATGTAGAAGTTATGACACTTTAAATTTCAGGTAAAAATATGTATTCTAATGGCATCACCATTACAATCAACATGGTGATGTGGCACATTGGGAATCATGTGGCAAAAAATTGTTGAAGAGATTTGAACTCCCAACCTCCATATCTTAACCTTCCTCCTTAACCACTACACCACACAAGTACCTTTACTAATTTAAGGAGGGAAATCAATTTAAATTTAGTAAAGAAACTGCCAAGAGCAAATGGAGGTCGGTGGGAGTTGAACTCTTAACTAACCATTTCCTAAAATTAAGGCTGACCACCACACCATTAGAAAATTCAAAACAATGAATGGGGTTAGTTAGATTTGGAGTTGATTTAGCTGCCAACCTTAGCTAAATAAGGTTTATTTGTTAAGATGGCCCCTAAAATTGAAATAAGGCCATATTTGTAAAATGGCAAAGGGGATATTTTTGGGGATTATTTTCCCAAGGGAGATTATTTGTTTTTTTGATGTTTAAAGCCTAATTATGGCTAATTTTATGTATAAAATGGGGGTAGTAGGCTTTGAAAAACCATTCAAGTGATGAGAAGGAAATTATGAACTTGAAGGCTTGTTGATTATTCCTGCACATTGGAGAATAATATTGCCATTGTGCTTGAAGGGAAAATTTTGTAAACACTTGTAATTGATTTTTGGAGCTAATCAAATCGATCCCTCTATTGGAGCAGGACCTGAAGACGTAGTTTGACCTGCGAATGCACTCTGTTATTAGTTGTGGTTTCTCTTCTATCTCTCTACTATCTTTCTTTCAATCATTACCTTATTATGCTTTGTTCATTTAAGCATTTAATTTATGTTAATTCACTAAATAATGCTTTGGATTAACTTTATGTAATTATGTTAAGCATTCCTCTGTAATAGTCCTAGATCCTAATCAGATCAAATTTGGTATTAGAGCTCTTGTGTGACTAGTATTGTAGATTTGAATGCTAACATGATCTAGGATTGAGAAAGGTGAAGGAAAGCTCAAGGAATACAATCCTAAGATCAGAAAACAAAGGACTAAACCATTGTCACAAATGGTAGACGAAGGTGGTGGACAAGTTTTCCAAGATAAGAGTATCTAGAAGACTTCAAAATTTGCAAACAAT
Organism: Cupressus sempervirens; assembly: GCA_028749045.1. Lineage (NCBI taxonomy): Eukaryota > Viridiplantae > Streptophyta > Pinopsida > Cupressales > Cupressaceae > Cupressus > Cupressus sempervirens. The sequence continues at coordinate 762,676,118 of CM053786.1, read as the reverse complement.
GGTAGAATTTTTGGTATAGGAAAGAGAAGAAAAGATGCGAAGATGTGTAGCTTGGAAGGGCAAGGGAAAAAGAAAGGAGGTGATCGTGATCCTTCAAACACACCTACCTCTTCTCCTTCTTCTCCCTCTTCTCCTTCTTCCCCCTCTTCTCCTTCTTCTACCCATTCTGAGTCTTCTAACATTTTTAAGGATGGACATAAGCCTCAAATCAAGTTGGAAGTAAAATTTGACTTGCCAAAGTATTTTAGGGAGTTAAATGACAATAAATTAGATGACTAGATTCAACAAGTAGAAGTCTACTATAGAGTTCAAAACCTTGTAGATGATGTTGATAGAATTCAGTTAACCACTCTTCAATTAGGCGGTATAGCTCTAACCTGGTGAGAGTAGGACTCAAGATGAAACTTCACAGCATGGTAAGTTCAAATTATCTTGGTTAGAATTTTTTAGTTCTATAAAGAAGCAATTCTACCCCCTAGGCCATATGGAATAGTTAATAATGAACTGGCAACATTTTAGGCAAGGGAAAGGTCAAACTGTCTAGGAGTATACCCAAGAATTTTGAAAAATGGCTATCTCATTAAATGTTCCATTGTATACCCAAAATACTTTACTCAAGTACATATGTGGTCTTCATTCTTACCTTAGACATTCTAATTTGGATGAAGTATGTGTACAGGCTACACATTTAGAGTCAAGGAGTAAGGGTACTTTCATTGATAAGGTTGATAAGAAGCCATCTAAGTTTGAAGGTAAATCCAAATACAAAGGAAAGGGAAAAAAATAGCTATAGTGAAGAAAGAGGGTAAAAACCCCACATGCTTGCATTACAAGAAAGAAGGGCATGATGATTATAAGTGCTGGAAGTTGCACCCAGAAAAGAGGCTAAAGAGATATGGTGGAAACAAAGGGAAACAAAAGACTACTACTATGATTCAACATGATCTTGGATCTAACTTTGGAGATGAGACAAGGACCGTTGCTACAAGAATCCAAGGTAAAGGAAAAGGTATATCTCTTTCTCCAGCTATAAGTTCTTTAAATATAAGTGCAAGTACAAGTAAAGAATCTTCTCCTAAGAATGATAAGCAAAGGAATGAATTATTTCATAGTCAAGTTTTTATCAAACATACTAAGGTTGATACTTTGTTTGACATGGGTTCTCAAGTTACTTTGATATCTGAAGAGGTTGTTAGAAAGCTTAACTTGACTACAACACCTCATTCAAAACCATACCCTCTTAGATGGGTGTGCAATGATCATAGTTACAAGTAACTAAGTAATGTAAATTGAGATTTTGTAGATGAGGTAGAAGTTGATGTAGTCCCTTTAGATACTTGTGGTCTTGTGCTTGGGAGTCCATACCTATATGATCAACAAGCTATCTTTTATGGGGGAGAACAAATATCATCTTTTCAAAGATAAGGTTGAATACATTGTATGAGCACATAAGATAAAGACTAATCTTGCATTAGTTAATGTTGGTCAAATGAAAAGGTTAGTCAATTCCAATAAGAACTTTGTATTAATTCTTGTAAAAGCCAAAGAAGATGAAACATCTGAGGCATTCAAGGGGTGTGATCCTAAACATAAATCTGAAATGGTCAAGATTGTTTCTACTTATGATGACTTGTTTCGAGAACCGAAAGGATTGCCTCCTAAGAGAGAGATTCAACATGGAATTCAGTTACATCACGATGTGCCACTTCCTAATATTGGCATGTATCATTTATCAATTCTATAAAATGAAGAAATTAAAAAGTAGGTTCAGGAGCTAGTTGAGAAAGTAGTTATTTGTCCAAGTACTTCTCCTTGTGGTTCTCCTATTATGTTGGTTCCAAAAAAAATGGGACTTGGAGAATGTGCATCAACTACAGGGCTCTAAACAAGATAACGGTAAATAATATGTATCCTCTTCCTAGAATAGCTAATTTACTTGATCAGTTGAAACATGCAACTTATTTCACTAAGTTAGACTTGCATAGTGGATATCATCAAATTTGAATTGTAGATAATGATATTTGGAAAATTACATTTAAGACAAAACAAGGACTTTTGAGTGGTTGGTTATGCCTTTTGGGCTTTGTAATGCACCAGCTACATTTATGAGAGTCGTGAATGATGTCTTTCATCCCTTTATTAATGATTTTGTCATAATCTATTTAGATGATATCCTTGTATTCAACAAGTCTTGGGATGATCATGTAACTCATGTAAAAAGAGTCTTGGATGTATTGAGAAAAGAAAAAGTTTATGTAAAGATGTTGAAATGTGAATTTGCTAAGATGTCATTAGTGTACTTAGGCTATGTTTTAGGGGTTGGTCAATTGAAAGTAGACCCTACGAAGGTCAAATGCATTGCAAAATGGATAAGCCAAGTATAGTTACAGAAGTCAGGAGCTTTTTAGGTGTAGTTCAATATTGGAGGAAGTTCATTGCAAACTTCTCTTACATTGCATCACCATTGTATGCATTAACTAGTACGAAGGCAACTTTTTAGTGGTGAGGTCCGCAACAAAAGGCTTTCGACACTTTGAAGGAAAAGTTAAGCACTGCACTAGTTTTGGCTCTAACTGATTTACATCAACCATTCAAAATCAAGAAAAATGCGAGTGGGTTTGCTATGGGAGTTGTATTAATGCAAGGAGGTAAACCAATCTGCTACCACTCTAAAACTTTTTTAGGAGTAGTAAGTAACTATCCCACTTGTGATAAGGAACTTTATGCTTTAGTTTAGAGTGTTAAGAAATGGAAACACTACGTAATGGGGAAGGAAACTGTAATCCACACTTATCACCAACCACTTCAATATTTGCACTCACAATATAAGTTGCAACAAAGTAGGCACTTTAGGTGGATGGGTTTTCTACAACATTTTTATTTGGTAATTAAGTATAAGAAGTGCCCATAAAAAAGTAGCAAATATGCTCTCCAGGCCTCCTATTAAGAATACTTTGATAATCCTTCAAAATATTTCTATGGTTCATGAAAGTTTTCAGGAACAATATGCTAATGATGAGAACTTTAAGGATATCTATGTAGCTTTAATCCAAGGTAAACATGTAGAAGATAAAGATTACTATGTGCAGGATAATTTATTGTACCACTTGGGAAAATTATGCATTCCTAAAGATGAAAAGGCACATGTAATCTGGGAAGCACATACCTCTTTGATTGCAGGACATTTTTGGTTAAGTTAGATATTGGCTCAATTGAAAAAATAGTGTTACTAACCTCATATGCAAAAAATTGTCACTAAGTATATAAAAGGATGTGTAATATGTGCAACTAACAAACCAAGTAATAGGAAATTATGTTTGTACACACCATTACTTGTACCATCCCATCCATGGGAAAGTGTATCTATGGACTTTGTGGGGGATTTACCTATGTCTAGGAAGGGTCATGATTATTTGTATGTAGTAGTTGATCGGTTCAATAAAATGTGTATTTTAATGCCTTGTAAAAAGTAAGTCACTGCTAAACTAACAATTCATTTGTACTTTCAATTTTTATGGGTTCATTTTGGGCTACCTACTTCTATTTTATCAAATCAAGATTCTTGATTCTTGGGGGAATTTTGGTCATATTTGTGGGGACTCATGGACACCAAGCTGAAGAAGTGTACAACCTTCAATCTGCAGATCAATAGACAAATAGAGGTAGTCAACAGGATAGTTGTTCATTTGCTTAGAGGTTACTGCAGTAAGCATCCTAAGTTGTGGGATGAAATTCTTCATTATGTCCAGCATGCTTTCAACCATGTTGCATACTCTTCTACAAAGAGGTCTCCTTTTGAGACTTGCTTTGGATACTTGCCAAAGACACTAATGGATCTTTCTTTTGGGAAGGATGATGTTGTAGATGGATGCCATGATGCAGAAAAGGCTTTGAGGTTCATCCAGAAGGTACAAGCAATCCACCAAGTAGTAGAAGCACAATTAAAGTAGAACATGATAAGCATCGCATCGATCACCATTTCCAAGTTGGTGATAGAGTTTGGTTACATATTAGCAAGGAAAGAATGAAAGTTGAAGGAAGGAAGCTCAAGCCTATTAGGTATGGTCCTTTTGAGATCTTAGAAAAGGTCGGTACCAATGCCTTCTACCTTAATCTTCCTCTATACATGAAAATTTACTCAATTGTCAATGTTGAGAATTTGAAGTTGTATGAGCCTCGAATGATCTTGGATGAAGATATTGACATTTAGGTTCCATCAGTTGATGATCTTTCATGAGAGTACATGTCAAAATTGCTAGAAGATGCCATCCTTGATAGGAATGTTAGGACATCACAAAGAGGACCAGTTGAATATGTCTGAGTGGGATTAAAGGGATGCATCCAAGAAAGGAAAGATGGATGGAGATTGGTAAAGTGAGGGAACTATACCCTCACCTACTTTCTGAGTAATCAAAATTTTGGAGGTTCAAAAGCTCTTCAATGGGGAGGCTTGATCTGGGGGATAAAAATTAGTGGAAATTGAAATATCCCCAATGCTCCAAGAATCAACATCATTATAAAGTGTTAAAAATTATAACTCCAATGCGAAATCAGAGTCCAAGTGATCAAGTTATGGCTAATCAAAGTTTGGTCAAACTTGGAATAGAGGCCGTAAAAAGGTGAAAAATTAATCATCTCAAAAGTGGTCAATAATGGATTTTAAATTGAAGAACTCGTCGAGAGCTTTCCAACGATGTTCGTTTCATTAAAAATGGAGACCAGATGTAGAAGTTGTGGCACTTTAAAGTTCAAGTAAAAATATAGATTCTGATGACATTAGCATTATAGTCAGCATGGTGACATGACACGTTGGGAATCAAGTGGCAAAAAATTGTTGAGGAGATTCGAACTACCAGTCTCCATATCTTAATCTTCCTCCTTAACCACTATGCCACACAAGTGCCTTTACTAATTTAAGGAGGCAAATCAATTGAAATTTAGTAAAGAAACCACCAAGAGCAAGTGGAGGTCAATGGGAGTTGAACTCTTAACTAAAAACTAAGGCCGACCACTAGACCATTAGCAAATTCAAAGAGGTAAATGGGGTTAGTTAGATTTGAAGTTGATTTAGCTGCCAACCTTAGTTAAATAAGGTATATTTGTTAAGATAGCCCCTAAAATTGAAAGAAAGCCATATTTGTAAAATGGCAAAAGGGATATTTTTGGGGATTATTTTCCTAAGGGAGATTATTTGTTTTTTTGATGGTTAAAGCTTAATTATGGCTAATTTTATTTATAAAATGGGGGTAGTAGGCTTTGAAAAACCATTCAGGTGATGAGAAGAAGATTATGAACTTGAAGGCTTGTTGATTATTCCTACACATTGGAGAATAATGTTGCCATTGTGCTTTAGGGGAAAATCTTTTAAACACTTGTAATTGATTTTTGGAGCTAATTGGATCGGTCCCTCTATTGGAGTAGGACCTAGAGACGTAATCTGACCCATGGATGAACTTCATTATCAATTGTGTTTTGTCTTCTATATCTCTTCTATCTTTCTTTCAGTCATTACCTTATTATGATTTGTTCATTTAAGCATTTAATTTATGTTAATTTTATAAATAATGCTTTGAATCAACTTTATGTAATTATGTTAAGCATTCCTCTGTAATAGTCCTAGATCTTAATCAAATCATTAAATACCTTTCCTTTGGATTTGCATGTAGTTATAAATAAATTATTTCTCTAAGGAGGCTCTTTTCTTTGGGTTACCTTCAAGAGTGTCCTTCCTAACATTAGGTTCTTTCCTTCAAGAATTGGTCTAGATTTTCCAATAGATCAAGTTACACTAGCAGTGTCTTCCTCTTGAATAAGATGTGTCCTCCTTTCACTAACATGTAAACTTATAGCCATCTTTTGATAGTTTTTCATCATGTTCCCTACTTGACCACAATTTGTAGCATTTTCTTGTAAATATTATTTTACTCCTTCCTTGTCCACCAAACCTATCTCTAGATTTGTGTCTCCCTTTATAACCCCCTCTATATCTTCATTGACTAATTTTTGCACTTCCTTATGCTAAGGTGGCTTATCCACTCTTGTTAAAAGATTGATTCCTAATAAAATAACCCCTTCCTCTATATCCTATGTTACCTCTTCCTCTCTAATTTTTCTCTCCTCTTCTCTTGAGTTTATCCTCTGCCCTCAAAGCTAGTTTAAAATATTTGTGCACTATATCAAGTGCCAAGATATTGTGTCTCAATCTATTGAGATACCTAGCCAATTTCTATGCTTCACTTTGTTTCCCTTTTTACGTCAAACTATGTTTTTGGAAGTCCTATGTGTAAGTATTGATATTCAAATTCCTTTTCTTTAAGTTTAGTAACTTCTTATACAATTGCACCTCATAGTCAATAGGAATCAACTGGGTTTTGAGTCTAATTTACATCCTTTTCCAAGCGATTTTCTTCTCATTAGTGTGCACTCTCTACCCTTGCATAATATCCTACCATATTAGATTTTATCTCTTCAATATTTTTTTGGCTACACTCACCTTCTTATCTTCAAATACCGCTTTAAGTTAAAAATTATTATTCAATAATTAATTCATTATCCTCTCCATTAAGACTGCCATGAAAGATGTGTAGGCCATCAAAATGATTCTTTCTTATTGACTTAAAATCATCCAAAAAGATATTTTGTTCTTTAGCCAATTAAGGAGACACAGTGACTTTTACTAATGAATCTATTTCTTCTCCCTCCTCTTCATCAGTCACATCTCTCCATTCTATTAATTTTCTTTTCACCTTACTCTTTTCTACCTTGACTTCTTACTTTTGTGCTTCTAACATTTGTTGAACTAGATGCTTCATAGCTTCATCATTTAATGCTTGAGAGGTATTATGCCAACCTCTAATATAATAGGGAACACTAATTCTTTAGTGTCTAACATACACTAAAGTATCACTTCAACTATTGGCTATGATACCAATATGATGTAGAGGCACTTGTGTGATCAACTCTAAGTTCCCAATCTTTCTAATCACTCTGGCTCATAACCCTCCAAGGATGAGAAACTCCAAGACCTTCCCAAGGTCACTCTAAGCTTGATTCTACCTTCTAAAGGGTTCCCCTAACTCAAACTTCCACTTGCCCACCTACTCACTATCTTAGGATAGACAATTCAACTCCATAACTAAATACCTCACACATGCTCTACCGACAAGGATCAAATGCTTCTTTAAGGTTCTATATCCTCCATTTAATTCCTTTCACAACCTTTAAGTAATGTAACAATGAGCTTCTATTAGTTTTCCAAGATTCAATTAAATGCACCAAATAGACCTAGTTGAATTAGGGCTCCAATTTGAGGTTTTCCCACCTAATTTTGAAATCGACTAAACAAGCTAGCATTTTTTCACCATTTCTAGCACCCATTTGGGAGATTCAAACAATTCCAAAAAATGGGATGTGGGTTTTTCCATTAAGTCTCTCAACCCAAATTTAGCCCTTTTCAACCTAATTAGGCCTTCTATCAGTTGCCTCTTCTTTGAGTTTTAAATGAGTGTCAATATTACAACATTCTCAAACCAATGCTCATAAACACATCCACTAGAGACCAAAGAACATGATTCTAACTCCTAGTCAAAATGTTACTTCTACAGAGTTTTATGTTTCCAGCTAGAGTCATCATAGTGCCTGAGCTATGAAGGAGGAGATGGTAGAATGCTATAGTTCTAGCCAAGCTCAAGCTCAAACTTAGTGATTATATATCTACCAAGTACAAACTTCACCTGAGTCAAGTCAAAATACACTAAGAAAAGTCTATGTTGAGTGTTAGCATGAAAGAACATTATATTTACCAAGTGACACAAAGATGACATCAAAGTTTTCATTTGTACATAATTTAATGTGACACAACTATACCAAGCATGAAAAATAGTTTGCATGAATCAAGGTAAATATTTGACAAGATTTTCTTGAAGAATAGGAAGTGATTCTTGATGTTTTCAAGGAAGCTCAAATCAATGAAAATAATGATGAAAAGGAAGGAAAGAATGGATGATTTCAGAACTGTTGATCACGATCTGAGGACTATTCTAGAAAGTTCTAAAACCCTAATTAGGTCAAGCTACAAATTGGAAAAATAATACTATAAAAGGAGGAGTTGAGAACAATTTGAAGTTTTTATTTATGGTGGTCTGGTTGAGGTTATTTTGTGAAGAAGTGAATACTACTGAGTAAGGGATTGAAGCAACAAAATAGAATAGAGGTCAGAGATTAGAGTCATGGACAGAATAGAGAGGAATTGTATATCTATCATAGGAAGGTGATAAGTATTGAGTAGAAGAGGAATCTAATCAAGAAAAATAAGTTTCTACTATAGGTCATTTTCTGCTACTTTCTAATCACGATAGTAGTTTTCTAAATTCTTGAAAAAGGGGGACTTAATAGTCTCTTATGTAAATCTCTTAATTGAGTACACATTTGATGAGTGTTATAAGATCCTTGAAGATCTTATTGTATACTTCTAACCAAGTAAGTTATCAAAAGTGAGTAAACATTGTAGCCCTAACAAGGCAACCTCTTACTACAATAGTGATGAATTTGTGGGTACCATCCCCACCAAAGTTTTCCCTCTAACTGAGGGTTTCTATGATACCAAAAACTTGTGTTATGTGTTATATTTTATGTTGAAGTTGAATTAGTTGTTTTACTTTCATTTGTAAGTAAACTGTTATATGTTTAATGTTGACCAAGTAAATGAGGAAGCAAAGAAAGTACAAATTTTTCAAAAGGAAAAGTTTTAGAGGATACTAATTCACTTCCCCCCCCCAACCTCAACCCTCTCGTAATCCTATCTATTCCATATTCCAAAAATTTCTATCAAAGCTTTGGTTCTCTTGTTAAAGGTTTTACTGCCTAAGAGTAAAGCTCTGAGTCATGGAGAAGTATAGATTAGATTGGACCATTGAGAATTAGATATTAGAATCACGGATGGCCATGACTCAAATTAGTGAATTGAAGAACAACTTGAAGCTATCCTTGAAAAGAAGAAAGGAAATTTCTCAGCAAACCAATGAGACAACCAATCAAGAGCAAGGCATTGAAGATTTATCTAATGGAACCATGTCTAATTAATCTAACGTTGCAATTACTAATCTACTTAAGAAAAACTACAGTCTCACCAAGCATGTCAAGCAAGGTATTTTTTAGTGGCTAATATTTGTAAATTGGCTAATTTTAGAAAATTTTGGCAGGTAATTTGGCTAATAATTTAAGTTTTAATGCAACCTATATTGCCATATTTTTACAAATTTTAGCTTTAAAATATTTAAAATTGCTTAATAATTGATTTTATTAAAAATATTATGTTCAAAGATTTGCCATAATATTTGATATATGATTAGATATGATTCACCTAAATATTATATATTATTGGAGAAATTAAAATCAATTCACCAAAAGTTATAATAATTACTAGTTACTTAAGGGATATATCACCAATATTTAGTTTTCACTATTGATTTAAAATATAATGTAATGATCCTCATAATAATCCATGAGTTAAAAAATATTCAATTTTCATTTGTAATATTATATGGCGATTAATGAAATTTCTATTATTATTGAGATTCACCAATATTTTCTATACAAAAATTTTGATTCCAAAATAATTGCCAATATAAATAGTATTTAAATAAAAATTTAAAATATTCGTGAATAGGATTTTTTTTAATATTTTAAATAATGAAAGATTCACCAATATTTTATATCTTTTTTGGGGGGGGGGGGTTCTTAAAGATTACCCTGATGTCAAGTCATTGAAAAAGGAACATGAAGTTGACTCTATAAGGTATTGTGAATTAATTGAGTAGAAAAGAAAAGTTGAAGATGACAATAACATGATTTTTGAAGATAACAGAAAGATTTCTAGAAGACTAGATATAAAAGATGAAGAGATCTCAAGATTGACACAAAAACACTTTGATAGGACAGACTAGCTACTCAATGCAAATCATGAAATTGATAAGAAGATGGAAGAGATTGTTGAATTGAGGAGTGAAAATGAAATATTGAAGATTGAACTGAAGCCTGAGAAAGATTAGATGGAGAAAATGAATGGATCACAAGAATGTATCAAATTATTGGATGAACAACTTATAACACAAAGCTGATCAAGAGACACATCTGGCTTAGGCTATACCAAGCACTGTACAACTAAGCAAGGTAAATCATCAAATAAAGATGAGAAAAGGAATGTGAACACCAATCCAAAGCCAAAGAAACCAATTTTTTTTTCATTGTGGAAAGCTTAGACACAGAAAAAATGTATGTAGAAGAAAAAATGGTAAGAGCAATATTACTCCCAAATTCAATGGTTATTTTTATCATTGTAATAATATGGGCATTGAGCATTTGAGTATATATCCAAGTTTAGCCAAACACCTAAGAGGTATACATTTAATTGTTACTACTAGACTTGTAAATAGTTTGGATACAAGTCTCAAGATTGCATATCACAAATGAACTCTAATTGGAAGCCAAGGAAGAAGGGTAATGTTATTAATTGGGATTACAACACATTGTATTCATGTACTTCATATAGGAAGTATGGTCATATTTTTGGAAACTGCCTAACATTATATTTTGGAGGAAGATCTCGTAATTGTAGAAATATTTGCATGACATGTTATAATTGTTACAAGGTTGGTCATCTAAGAAAGAGCTGTAGCAATCAAGTATCAACACCAAATGATGAAAATTCTAAAGGTAAAGGAAACATTGGTGTAGACGAAATTCATGAATAGATGAACAAGAAGTGGGTATGGAAGACAGACAAAAATGAGACATCAAGTGCAATAAACAGGGACACCTTATCCAATAAATTAGGTGAAACCTCCACCTCTAACTAAATCACATAAGGAGGTACGAACTGTACAATCATTTACAATTTCTATATCAGTTCCTAGAATAAAGTGGAAAGAATTTCATATTTACATAATACATGATGCACAAGGACATTACAAAAAGTTGAACAATTTTGCAATTAGACAGTGTTAATAAGTGTGTTGGTAACTTAGTACTGCTAGTAGTGGCAACCGAGAAAGTAATACTAAAGGTGTGATGATGTCTTACCCAAGTTTGAATCAGGTTTACTATGTCACCTGAACGATAATGAAAGTGTTTGGTGACTGAGATACTAAAGGTAACTAATCTCATTGAATATGATATAATGCGGAGTGCGATGCATTTAATTTTCCCTAATGGTCTCAAAATGTAACTTTATTGTGTATATATGGAGTGAAGGTAAACCTTATTAAGATGATTCGAAATGAAGCATGTGAAGAGAAAAATTATAAACTATATTTTGAAATCATTGCTCGAATGGACAAGGTAGGTGTCATATCTGCTATACAACCTAGGGTTTTACTTGTAAATGATGTATGATCATTTTACCATTGCAATTGGTGAAGTCGGAGATCTTGAATTATGGATTTTTATGATGAAATGTGCATTAATAGAAAACTAAAAGATGAGTTCAAGCACTTGGAACCAGTCATACATGTTCATGCTTTACATTTTCTACAAGATTTCAAAACAAGTTGGGTTAGGGTTGTATTAAGCAGAGTGCATGATATGTGCATGCATGTGGTTAGAAGAACTTGTTATGATAACTAGCGATTTTATTCAAATGGTTATGAGATACCCTCTCACTGACAAGGTTAAAACCATCAATTTGACTTCCAAGAATGAAATTGAGGAAAATAAAAAGGCCCAATGGGATAACAAAGGAATTAAAGTGGTTACTATTATAGATTTGGAGATTAAAATTTGGTGTGTTATGTGGTGGCATACAAGATATTTCAATGTAGCTGGCACAACAATGTTTCATGCATGGTTGTTGATTTAGGTTATAAGATTGTTAAGGAAGGTCACTGGTATGTGTTGACACAAAAGCTTGCACCTTGGTTTGAGGGAATTCTTCTCAGACAACCTCATGTAACATGGAAACAATCTCAAAAGTGTGGGACTTTGCAACTTGAGATTGAGTCTCCAAAGAAGGTCAGATTCCTTTACCATCAGGATGCACCTAACTAATCTTTAAGAAGAAAAGGGAGAAGGAATACATGTAAGCAAAACTACCTAATCTAATTTAAAGGGGAGATGCACCAAATAGTATGCAAGTCTACTTCTTTTCCAATGAATGCACTAAAACTTAATAGATTTCTCAAAATATATCATTATCTACATCTTTTTAATCTCTATATCATAATAAGCCAAACATAACACAATCAGAGAAGGAATACAATGGATTCACTTGATCTAATCAGCCACCATGTATGAACATGATTATATGATATTTTGCTTGTCAAATACATTTAGCAAGTGAGGCCATAGGGATATACACGTGCTTGGCTGACAGAGAATGGATACAATAAAGAAGATCTCTATTGAGCATAGGCAAAATTACATAAGAGCTTTCAAACTTTGAAAAAAAAAGAGCTCTCTAAGAATTAGAAAAAAGAGAACCCTTGAGAAAACAACAAAACTTTCTTTTGCAGTTCAAGCATAACTCACAATCACTTCACAATAGGACCATTCATACATTTAAAATTGTTAGAGAATGATTGGATGAAATCTAGGTGATAGATTAGACTTGATATGCCTTTAGAGTCATGGAAATCATCAACCCTGACTAGAAGAACCTTGATCTTGACATAAAATGGTGCTCATTCAATGCAACAAAAAACCAAAATGGGTAATCAGATAGCAAGAGAAGTTTCCTTCGTGTCATTTTTGGCCTTGCATTTATTTGGAAGTGGTTGGAATCAATCAAGAAGATCAAATCACACAAGAAAACCCAATTCCCTTCGTTTCTAGCTTATGAATCAGCAAAGTTAGTAGGTCAAGAGAGTTCTACAACCAGGATAAGCCACATGGATCAATAGTATTTTATCTTTCTGCCACCCCACCAAGTCTTCATGGGTTTGATCCTTTAATCAGGATAATTGCGCCACCTTTAAAACCCAGCTGTGACTATCTTATGAAACTGCCAACTTAAATGCTTGTAAACTACTACTCTCCACCCAAGCCCACAAGGGCAGGTGTCCAATCCTTGCTATGTCACTATAACTAAAGGTCGATCATTTTCCCATATCAACATAATGAGAGATGTCGATCTTCCTCTATTTGACGACCCCAAAGGTACACCCAATCTATCAGTGCACCAACCAATAGAAATATGGCCTTTTTCCATCCTATCTTATAAGTCTTCACTTTCGTGGCCCACCAAGGAAAAAAGGACCCATAGTCCATGTGAAAAGTGCTCGCTATTTCACTATAACTAAAATACTTGTAGCTTTACATAACAACATAACAAGGATCATTGATCTGTCATCATCTAACAAAGGAAAATAAAACTAAGAACATGTAGCCCACTAAATTGACAAAGTTAGAGACAAGGCCAATGAAATGCCCATCATACGCCAGCTCAATCTGACTCATTACCTTGTCACATTGTAGCCCACACAACATACCCTAGCCCACCAAAGAAAATTGGACCCACACATACATAGCATAATGTCGCTTTGTTGCATGAAATAAAGAATGAGAACTTCTACAAAGCAACAAAGTGATGGTCATGGATCATGAAAAGATTTGATGGTGGGTGAAATACGGGCCTAAAAAGATATTAAATTACACAAACACTTAGGAAAAAGGGTGATAACCTAAGTTTAATATAAAGTATTTTTGTGCCCCATATTTTAATATTTGAATATTATGAATGTTAGGGTATGCTTAGGTCTTGAATTCAATTTTTTGGTGAGAAGGCATTTTTGGTTAACAATGCTAGTGACTCAGAGGGAATGTAAGCCTGCTATGCATACAACCAGTAGCCTATGCATCCATTGGGCAACAGAGTCATCGTAATCATGATGATCTACCCAGCAAAAAGCCTAAAATCATAGAAAATATTGTTAGGATTAAACCTCAAACAGAAATAACAATTATATGAAAATATAAGCAATAACAAAAAATAATAGATCACGCAGAATAGAACACAAGACACCAAGATTTAATGTGGTTCACCCAACCCCTAGGCTACATCGACCAACCAGCAAGTCCACTATTATTGTGATCCAGTGATTACAATTTGTAATCCCTGACAGCTTAATACTGCCACAAGAACTAATTTTTGCATCACCCACAATGAAATAATCCCTAACCCTAAGCCCTTTTATACAAGTATTTTTATCTCTTTAGGGTTATAATTAATAATTACATGTCAGCCCAAAATCTTGATAAAATAGGGCCTAAAAAAAATTTCCCCAGCTATATTGGGGGTTGCCGCCCCCAAACCCCCACTCAGGGCCCAGCCCGGCCCTAAACCCCACCGAGGAATTATGGAGTATGTAAAGTACTTCCTTGATCAGTCACCACAATCTAACAAACATGCCCAAGAACCTCAAAACTGCCTCTTTGCAACTAAAACTAGGAACCAAAATCCTCTGCAACCTCTGCAAAAAATACATGTGCCCGTGCACTTGTTGGAAAATAGGAAACCATAGGAAGGAAACTAACCTAACTATATACATGAAATACTCATATTTTATCAAAAGCACAACTTAAGACATATTCCATTAACAAGAATAGGCAGAATTTCACCATTAGGCCTTCTTAATTGAAAAGAATTGGCCTGTTTGCAATTGATAATCACATAGTGACCACTCCATAGTACATCAAATTTTGAGTGCCTCCCTGGTTTTTCCCTATTTGCATCCTACTTGAGCACAAGGTCATCCTCTCTAAAAAATTTGACCTTAGCCTTCTTATCAAAGCTCTTTTTTATCTATCGCTAATGTGCTTCTAGGGTCTGCATGGCCTGGTTTCTTTTCTCTTCCAGCTCCATTAGTTTTTCCATTCTTACTGTCATGGCATCACTTTGCATTAGCTCCAACTGATGATCCAATTCTAGAGATGGGAATTCTAATGAAATTGGAAGCCTTACTTCCCTACCATATACCAACATAAAGGGTGAATTTCCAATTGCCCTCTTAGGTGTTATTCTATCAGCCCACAATGTTATCTTCAACTTTTGATGCCAACACCTCTAGTTATCCTCTATAGTCCTTTTCATAATCCTAATTAGGTTTTTGTTAGATGACTCAACCAATCCATTTCCCTAAGGATAGTAGTTTGAGGATGTGCTCAAGTAGATATTATGATCAACTACCCATGCACAAATCTAAGCTCCTACAAAATATTTTGCATTATCTAAAATAATGGTTGTAGGGGCACTAAACCTGGTCACAATTCCATCAAGGAATCCAACAACTAAAGATTTTGTAGCATCCTTCAATACAACTACCTCTGTCCATCTGGTGAAATAATATGTGGCTTCTAGGATCCATTTGTGCCCAGCACTAGAGGATGGGTTTATTGGACCAATAAAATCCAAACCCCATTGAGTAAAAGGTTGATCAACCTGAATGGGATGGAGGGGAAAGGCAACCAATCTTTGCTTCCCAAAAAAGAAAACACATTTCTCACATTTCCCTACCCATTTATAACAATCATTAAACAAGGTTGGCCAATAATAGCCAACCCTCATTATCTTCACGATAGTCACTCTAGATAAAAAATGGCTACCAGCAGGACCATCATGAAAATCATTCAACAACCTACTGACCTAGTTAGTCTGGATGCATCTTAATAGGACTCCATCGAAATCTTTGCTGAATAATATTTCATCCACCAAGACATGGGGAATCGATTGTAACATGAATTATCTCCTCTTTATGCTATTTATGTCTTGAGGATACCTTCCTTCTAGTAAGAAGCCTGTCATGTCCTATGACCAATCAGACTGACCCTCATTACCTACTAGTTGCTTGCCTTGAATCAATAGGATAGCCTCCTTAGGTATCTCAAAAGATGAATCCATTTGCTCGCAAAGCCCTTTACCTCTTATTAGCTTGGTGATCTTGATATCAATGTCATATTCCATGACTTAGTAATCCATCCAGCCTTTTTTTCATTAATATCTTTGTTCAGGAGAATGTCCTTCACACCTGCATGTGGAGCAATTTGGATTTTGTTATGAGACAAGAGATGCCTGAACTTTTTGAGAGCTCTTACAATAGCAAGTACTTGCTTCTCTATATAATTATATCTATCCTCATAATCATTGATCTCTTCACTAAAAAATGCAATAGGTTGTTCCAAGTTTTCATCATTCAATTGTGTCAAAACCACTAATATGCTTGATTCTCATCCAAAGGATTAAAGGATGAAATCTCTATCAAACTTGGGGTTAACAAGGGTGGGGGCTGAGGCAATTGATTTCTTGATTTCTTCAAAACTAGCTTTCCCCTCCTTAGTCCAAGTAAAGGTTAAATTCTTTTTTAACATGGCTATAAGGGTTTTGACCATAGCAGTAAGGTTTAGAATGAATCTTCTTACAAAATTAATCCTACCAAGAAAACTTTGCAACCCTTTCTTATGAGCAGGAAGTGGAAGAGAAAGAATTTTTTCTACCCTCTTTGGATCTATCCTCAATCCATCTTTTGATACAATATGTCCTCGGAGTTTTACCTGCTTAGTGGAAAACACACACTTCTTGGGATTTGGGGAAACACCATATTCTCTACATCTAACAAATACCTACTTCAAATGATCAAAGTGATCTATTGCATGTTTGGAGAAGATAGTTATATCATCAAGATACAATAACACAAAATTCTATATTACACATTTGAAAGCCATCTCTGTTGCCTTCTGAAACATGGCACCTGCATTAGTTAGTCCAAATGGCATCTTACAATAGGCATAGGTACCCCATTTAGTAGTAAAGGTTGTCTTATGTCAGTCTTATTTCTAGACAAGTACCTAATTATAGCCTAAAAAACCATCCAAGAAAGAAAATCTTTCTAAACCACTAATCTTGGATAGGATTTATTCCATGAAAGGAAGAGGGTGATGGTCTTTAAAAGAAGCCCTATTAAGGTCTCTAAAGTATACACAAAGCCTGATTTCTCCACTCCTCTTCCTAATAGGAATAAGATTAGCTACCCTTGAGGAATGTCTAATAAGAAAAATGATATTAGCCTATATTAGTTTTGACAACTCATTTTTCATTAATGGCTCAATCCTAGGATTGACTAGTCTTTTTTTTTGTCTAACAGGCTTGGCATCTTGGTTCAAATCTATAGTATGCTAGAATAAGCTTGGTTCAAAACCATTTAAGTCTTCATAAATCCATGCAATGACATCATTAAATTCTTGACATAACTTAATGAAAACTTCTTGTTGAGCTTTAGTACATACCTTTCCTAGATTAAGAGTCTTTCGATCGGCAACAGTGATGGGTGTGTAGTCATCTTTACTTGCAATCATATTTGAACCCTTGCTCCTTAATTGATCATCATAATTGAAAATCCCCTCCAAGGTAATGAGACCCTTAGGTAATTTTTTAGAGTTCAAATTCATCATCTGGTCCCCATTTTGACTTTGGAGTTTGGATTGATTTTTAGTAGAGAATTATGCCTCATTTTGCAAAAAAACTCTAATTTGTGCATCAGAATCAAACACCTACCAATTTGTGTAATTGTTAGGAATAGTGGGTCTTACAACAATCTTTATTTGTTACTCCTCATCAGCAACATGCTCTGGTATGTCATAGTGGGCACCAATGGCTACAAGCCTATCAACATGTTTGTTCTTCTTCCTTGGAACACTTTGAATATTGAATGCTCGAAAATCTTCAAGTAGGTCCCATACTCTATGTTTATATGACTTAAGGAGATTGTTCTTTGTGATTTTATAGCTCCTAACTTGATTTATAATCAGCTCACTATCCCCATACACCTTTAAGAGTTTAACACCTCTCTTTCGTGCCAATTGGAGACCTTGGATCAGGGCTTCATATTCTACTACATTATTTGTGTAGTTGAACTAGAGCCTATAAGAAAAATAATACTTTTCCAATTTAGGAAAGATCAGCATAATGCTAGTCCCTAAACCATTTTTTTTTCTTGAACCATCAAAGAACAACTCCCACAATTCGCTCATATCCTCTTTTGTTTTCATGGGATTGGGGATAGAAATACCTTCTTTAGACATACAATAGGTCCCTAGACCTATCTCTATGGCTTCTTATATTGGATCAAACTAATAGGTTGTGGCCCATTCATCCAAAAGAAAATTAGTGACCTCTACTAATGAAGTAGCAGGCTTATGGAATGTATACACTTCTTCCTCCTCCCTAATTGTACAATTCATGTTTATAGGGCTTGGAGTATAAGTCTCTATGTGGTTAAGGGCTAAAGGCTCTACCCTTAGGGAAGTTCTTGCCCCATATCTTGTACTAAAGAGCATACATGACCAATCTACCACAATATGACCACATATACGTGCAATGAAGTCTCTAGAAAGACAAATAGCAAAATAAGGCTCTACCTCTGTTATTGTTATATCTTGGGTTACTATGCAACCAAGACAAGCATGTAATACCATATTCACATTTTTTAGGACCCCTATAGTCTTGAAAAAGCTACCATCCAACTAAAGGAAATCCTTGGTCATGGGCTCATGTTTGATACCAAGGAGATTAGCCACACTTTTGGGCATTATGAAACTACTAGCCCCTGAATCTATCATATAATTGTGGACTAGTTTATCTCCTATGATCAAAGAAACCTAAAAGGGGGGAGTCCTAATTTTCTTACTTGTTTCTCCTCCCTTTATTATTTGTACCAATCTTGTTGCATTCTCTTCTCTAGGTAGCTAATCTTTGGCCTCTATGTTCTCTAACTCCTTCTACGACAGTTCCTTTTGCAATAGTATGGTGGCAACAACATCCCACATGGATATATTTATATTAGTCCTTTTCATTTGATCTACCACATTAAAAGGAGTGTTGACTACCTTGGTTGAAGCTTCAAGGATTGCATGGGTAGGTGGTTGAGGTTAAACAAGGTCTTTGTTACTTGTGTTCTACTTCTACTGAGGAGTAGCATTGGATTAGGCATTCATTACTGGCACTTGAGGAATAACATTTGAAGTTGGAGCCTAATTGGGTGACAGGGGCATAGCATTTTCAATAGCTCTTCTTTTGCTCCTAGTATTATGAGCAATGGAGTCCTAGTTTACATCACAATGTTCCTCCACCTGATGATTAATGAAGGATCAATCACCCTGTCTTCGCATATGTGAGGCATCTTTGGATTGGTTCCCATCATATGACTATCCTGTTGTAGGCTCTTGAGTGGTCAAAGCCCAATAAGATTCATCCTTTTGACACATACAATAGGCATAGGAGTAATTGCAGGAGGAGAAAAAATCTTGGTCTTGAGCCATGTTGTTTTGAGGGACTATGGCCCTACTTTGATTTGCACTTGAAGTAGAGGCATGACTGTTATGCCTACTCTAATCAAAAGAAGTATTCCCATAATTATGATTTGAGGGTCTACCATTATTCAGATTTTGATATTGCATTTGAGGAGCCTTATTACCCTAAGCTTGCTATCTCTCCAAAGTCACCACTTTATTGCTCACTTTTTACATCACATAGAAGCTATCTTCTAGCTTATTCTCTTGACCTTGCAATATTTTATCTATGTTCAACATCATAGACTGCATCATCTCTTTGATTTCATCCATTCCATTTGAAGATGTGAGAGTTTGAGGGACTAGAGCAAGGGGTTGTGATGTGGAAGTTGTGGGAATAGGGGCTATTGTTGGTTGGTGATTTGGGATACCAGGGAAGAAAGGCATAGGAGGCCTTGGAGCTAACTTTTCTCCTTGTATGAATATGTTTTCTACCCTTATTGTTATTTCATAAGCATCAGGTAAGATCTCTCCTCTCATGGTTTGGATTGTAGTGGCAATATCACTGTTAAAAGCTCTAAGGTAATGCAAGAAGGCATTACTAGGGGTAGGCACTAAAGTAGGTATTTTGTCCCATCTCTCTTAGAATCTATAGTTGAAATCAGTCATACATTCATGGGGGACTCTTTTTATAGTAGTTAGTTGTTCTAAAAGTGACAAGTAGTCACTTTTGTCCTCAAAATGTTTACATAGTCCTGCTCCTAACCCATCCCAATCCATTATAGAACCATGTGATAGACCCCTATACCATTGTATGGATTTCCCTTTTAAAGATGAAGCTAAGAGTCTAATGGCCACATTATCCTCTGTAATACCATGGATATGGCAGACAGTTGCAACCTCTTGAATGTGTTCTAAGGGAGAGATAGAAGTTGCACTAGTAAAATCAGGTATACTTTTAAGTGCAACTATCGATATGTCATGTCTTTGTGACAACAAAAGAGGACTTCCACCATTAAAGGTGGCAAAAGCATGAGCTCTAGCAATATAAGCAAGTGGTATGTTAATATGAGATGATGGCTTTCTAGGTTGAGATCTCACAACGGGAGTGTAAATTGATCTTATAGGGGTATGTATTTCCTCTATACTCCTAACTGGTGATAAAGATACTCTAGTCTTCCTTCTTCTAGGATTTGAAAATGAAATCTCTTGATATTTGAAATTACCTCTAGAAGATGCCCTTGTTTTAGCTTTGGGCATGAATCACAAAAACTTTGGTATGGAACCAGGTGTGAATGATGTAGAGTCACCAAGTGCTTTGTAGAAATGAGCCTCTTGAAGGCCTAGAATACTAAGAGAAACACTATCTTCTTAGCATCAACTTTAAATTCTTCCCTTTTGACACCAGTAGACTTGAAATCTTCTTGAATATGAGTCCCACCAGGCATGCCAAAAATTGTTGACACAAAAGCTTGCACCCTTTTTTGAAGGAATACTTCTTAGACAACCTTGTGTAACATGGAAATAATCTCAAAAGTGTGGGACTTTGTAACTTGAGATTGAGTCTCCAGAGAAGGTTAGCTTCCTTTACCATTAGGATGCACCTAACTGATCTTTAAGAGGAAAAGGGAGAAGGAATACATGTAAGAAAAACTACCTAATCTAATTTAAAGGGGCAATGCACCAAATAGAATGTGGGTCTACTTCTTTTCCAATGAATGCACTAAAACCTAATAGATTTCTCAAATACCATTATCTACAGCTTTTCAATTTCTATATCATAATGAGCCAAAGATAACACAATCAGAGAAGAAATACAATGGATTCACTTGATCTAATCAGCCACCAAGTATGAACATGATTATATGATATTTTGATTGTCAAATACATTTGGCAAGTGAGGCCACAGGGATATGCACACACTTGGTTGGCAAAGAATGGATACAGTAGAGAAGATCTCTATTGAGTATAGGCAAAATTACATAAGACCTCCAAAACTTCAAAAGAAAAAAGAGCTCTCTAACAATTAGAAAAAAGAGAACCCTTGAGAAAACAACAAAACTATAACTCCTGATTGCTTCACAATTCCATTCATGCATTTAAGACTGACAGAGGATGATTGGATGAAATTTGGGTGATAGATTGGATTTTTTTGTTCTATTTAATATCAATTAATCAAAAAGGTAGTGATAGATTGGATTTGATATGCCCTTACAGTCATATAAATCATCAACCCTGATTGGAAGAACCCTGATCTTGACATAAAAATGATGCCAATTCAATGCAAAAAACCCCAAAATGGGGAATCAGGCAGTGGGAGAAGTCTCCTTTGTGTCATTTGGTCTTGAATTTATTTGGAAGTGGTTGGGATCGATCAAGAAGATCATATCATGCAAGAAAACCCAATTCCCTTTGTTTCTGGCTTATGAATCAACAAAGTCAGTAGGTCAACTGAGTTCTGCAACTGGGATAAGCCATGTGGACCAATAGTATTTTATCTTTCAGCCGGCCTGCCAAGTCTTCATGGGTTTGACCATTTAATCAACATAACCACCCTTTAAAATTTTAACCATGACTACCTTATGAAATTGCCAACTTAACCACCATGCAAACTACTACTCTCTACTTGGGCTCAGAATGACACGTGTCCAATCCTTGCTATGTTGCTATAACTAAAGGTTGATCATTTTCCCATAGTGACATAATGAGAGACATCAATCTTCCTCTATCTGATAGCCCTAAAGGTACACCCAATCTGTCAATGCTCCAACCAATAGAAATATGGCCTTTTGCCAACCTATCTAATAAGTCTTCACTTTTGTGGCCAGCCAAGTAAAAAAGGACCTAGAATCCATGTGGCAAGTGCTCGTTATGTCACTATAACTAAAATACTTAGAACTTTCCATAAAAAAATAGTAAGGACCATTGATCTATCATCATCTGACGGAGGAAGCAAAAACTAATAACATTTGGCACACCAAACTAACCATATTAGAGACTTGACCAATAAAATGCCCACCATACGCCATCTCAATCTGACTCATCACCTTGTCATATTATGGCCCACATAATATGACCTTGCCAACTGAAGAAACTTGGACCCACATAAACACATGGCACGATGTTGCTTTGTCGCATGAAATAAAGAGTGAGCACTTCTACAAAGTGACAAAGCAATGGTCGTGGATCGTGAAAAGATCTGATAGTGGGTGAAATACGAGCCCACAAAGATATTAAATCACACAAACACTTAAGAAAAAGGGTGATAACCTAAGTTTAATATAAAGTATTTTTGTGCCCCATATTTGAATATTATGAATGTTAGGGTATGCTTAGGTTTTGAATTCAATTTTTTGGCAGGAAGGCATTTTTGGTTAACAGTATGCTATAGCCAAGTCACACCTCAAGAAACTAGCAAATAACATGAAAAGATGGAGTTACCAATTCGAATACATGCAAGTTTGGCTCAATGTTGGTATATATTTTCTTTTATATGCAAAATCATTTTCCTAGTGTTGGTGAGGTAAATTGGAAAATGTATACTCTAAGCAATCATCTACCAAATCAATAAGTATTCAAACACTAGGCAACAATCTTAAGAGTGTTATGAATGAATATTTTGATAACTTCAAGAGAGGATGAACCAGAGATATAGGATACCGCCAACCCTAGTTGATACCTACCATGATGAAATTTGTTTCTTAGTTGATACAAACAACACTATTGTAAAAGCAGTTAAACCTAGAAATGCATGGTTGGAGCCAATGGACTATGAAATCAATATTGACCAAGCCACTAAGGTAATTGAAGCTTTGATTAATGAACCTATTAACCCTAGACAACCTAAGTTTGGGACATATGAAATAGCCAAAAAGAAAATTACTATAAATATTTTTATACCAAAAATGGAGAAAAAACTAAAGAAAATAATGAAGAAGTTGGAAATTGCATTTGATGAAGGGGATGAAAATAGACCATTAATAATCACCAAAGGGAAAGGTGAAGAATAAGTTGAAGAATGGGGAAAAGGAAAAGAAATAGTTATTCTTGAGCCACAATCGTCAAAAGGAAAGAAAATGCCTACTATAGCTACCCCTTCAAGCCTTAAGCCTACAAGGTCCAAAACCTGAGCAACACAAGAAGCTACATCATTAAAGAAGGGTGTTGCAAGAATAAAAAAGCATACAACAACACAAGTGAAAAGATCTCAAAAGAGATAGCAGATTACCAACTCAACTAGAAAAGAGGCCATGAAATCTACCAAAACAAGGAGAAAACTCATAGTCAAAGTTGATGATACTAAAGAACATAGTGAGAAAATAGAGTCAGATGAACAAGGAAGATCTAAAGCTCCTATTCCTACAAGATCAAAAATCATAGAAGAGATAACTAAGACAATAAAGAATGGCAAATGGTTTAGTGACTTCAAATATTACAAATATGAATCAATGAGTTAAGAGGACAAGAAAAAGGTTGAGGGAGCATTGATAGTCATGATTACAAGAGTTAAGTATCTAGCCTTGGAAATTAGAAATTAGATCCCAAATGATTTATATCTAAATATTGACAATAGGTGGAAATATGCACCAAAAACTGAGAAAGAAATGAGGAGCAAAATCTAGCTAGCTTAATGCTAGATTTTGGTTTAGAAGGTTACGATCTTGCAAGAACTATTATCAAGATGGTTCGTGTTGGAAATGATTGAAAAGATCATGAGGAAAGTTGTTGGAATGATATATGGAAATGGTAAAGAATGTTCTCAATCATTGTTTTGTCATTGATGTCAAACTTGCTATTTGCAGGAATGGCAATTGCTTTAGTGATCCAAATACTATCAATTAATTGATTAACAAGGAGGAGGCAATCAATAAGATATAACTAGTACACCAAGAGAAAGGTTGAAGTTATGATGTTGCAATGAAGTACAAGGATCGGCTAAGCCATTGATGAAAAAGTGTGTTGATGACATATTATAAGACATAGAGAATGGGCACACAGAAACATATCAAAGATGTAAGGTTTTTAGCTAAGACATCTGTAAAGCCTAACTAAAGTTCATTAGAGAGAGGGAGTTGAGCAACCTAGTTGAAGCCGAGCAGATTCCTAGTTGAAGTCGAGCAGATTCCTAGTTGAAGCCAAGCAAGATCAATATCAAGTGCCGAGTAAACTTCAAGTGCCGAGTGATATCAAGTACCGAGTAAACTTCAAGTGCCGAGTGATATCAAGTGACGAGTAAACTTCAAGTGCCGAGCAGATATAGGTGTCGAGTAACACAGAGATGTCGAGCACTAGTAAAACCAATAGTGCCGAGTAACACAGAGATGTCGAGCACCAGTAAAAACAATAATGCCGAGTTGCTGCATTATTTTGAAAATCGATGATTCACCAAATCTAAGCCGACAAGGTTGTTATCTAGAAGTTTGGAAATTAAATGGAGGATAAGAATGATGAGCTAGTGGCATAGAACACCATGTAAAACATTTTTAAGGATACAACTGACGAAGTTTCTAAATGAGAACAATATATGTGGTAGATACATTGTATCCTACCTAATCCATTTTGAAACTCTAAAATTAGAGAAGAAGAATTGAGCAGCAAAGGCAAAATCAGATTTCTATTTAAGGAGTCATAAGTCCATGATGAAAAAAAGAGAGAGAGGAGGTCAAGCATGAAAGCATAAAATGTTATAGGAGGTGTTAAGGAGAAAAGAGAGCATAGTTACTTTGTTTCAATAAGAAGACCTTAGATATGGATGCATTGGCATGATGAGTAAGAAGACTCAAGGAGACGAAGCTTGATAAGAAGACAAGCAATCAGAGCTGAAGTGATTGAAGCCAAGCATAAGGATTGAACTGAAAGTGTGATTTGAAATCTGCAAAGTATGTTGTAAGTTATATTAGATCAAAAGGCCATTATCATTACTTTCTAGCAATTGTAATAGTTAGTTTAAATCCTATGGACTTAAGTTGGTTTGATAGCCATGAGATAAATCCTTTAACAGGGTGACATTCCAAGTGAATGTTCTAAAGTCCTTTAACTAGGCCCATTCCTAACAGTTTGGTGAAATCCTCTAACAAGGTTACATTTAACAATGTGTTGTAAGCCTTTAACAGGGCATCACTTTAGAAGAGTGAGAATCAAGTAGCATGTTACTGGTGGTTTTTCCCAAATTGGGTTTCTACGTAAATCATTGTGTCATGTGTTGATCTTGAATGTTTCATCTCTGCATGTTGATTTGCTGTAACTTACGAATATGGTTGATTTAAGTTTGGATGGATGAAAAGTGTATTGATTTATTAAAAGTGTAGAAAAAGTATTATTAGGGCATTTGGACCTTGAATAACTGATTCACACCCCCCCGCTCAGTTATTCTAAATAATTCTAACAGTTTGTAGCAGAGGAAATGTTGAAAATGCTATTATGGACATGTTGATGCAGATCACATTGAGACTTGAAGTTATGGAGACAACACAAAGAAGAGGTTTACATCTTGAAGATGTTAGTAATAATGTTTAGGCAACACAAAATCCTAACCCTAATCCTAAGGTTGACCAAGATAAGGGAAGGCTTCTAAGGATTTTGTCTAGGGAAAATGCTAGACCCATTGTAAAACTTTCTTGTTATGATGGAAGACTTGAGACTAATGTTGTATTAGATTGGATTGCGATGATGGGTAAATAATTTCAGTATGAAGGTACCCCTGAAAATAACAAGGTTAAGATAGTAGTCACAAATTTTAAGGGTCATGATTTACTTTGGTGTGATCAATTTCAAACCAAGAGAAAATAAGGAGAAAATAAAAGATCAAGACATGGGTGAAGATGATTGGAAAGATGAAAAAGATTTTTCTACCTATTGATTACCAAGTTAATTTGTTGATAAAGATGTAAAATTTGAGACAAAAGAACATGAGTGTAAATGAATATATTGAGGAATTCTATAGATTGGATATAAAATATGGACATGTGGATGATGAAGTTGAGAAAGTGGCTAGATACATGAATGGTTTGAAGACATCAATTCAAGATGAGATCAACTATGTTAAGATGGATAGTGTAGAAGAAACATATCAGTATACTTTGAAGGTTGAAGAAATATTAGTGAAGAAACATGATCAAAGACAAAGAGGAAGAGGGGGTAGATTTTAAAGAAGCAGAGACCAAACATATGGAGAGGGTAGCAAATCTAACAATATGATACAAGATAAAGGAAAATCATAATGAAAGCAAGAACCTACTAGTAAAAGTGTCATGCCCTAAATTCGCGGAGCAAAATACAATAATTTTTTTTTTTTAATAAAAATTTAATTAATTAATTAATTTATATATTTATCACGAGGCATTTGATAAAAGAATTTACTCAATTTGTTTACATATTACTCATAACAATTGATTTGTTCATATTATATATCTAATGATGATGGATGTTTTTTTTTTCCTCCCTATAATCCAAATATTTTCTTTTCCTGTGTCCTACCTAACATACTACTTCCAATGTCATACTTTATTCTTATCTATAAATCATATTACACATTACTTATATTATGTTATGTTTATTGGTCATAGTTCACGAAGAACTTTATTATCGCAACTTAACATCATATACATATATTGAAATATTAATTAACATACATCAAGTATTAAGTTACTTATGCTAGGTTTAAACATTATTACCTAATAAACATTGAAGTTTATTACTAACCCATCACTAAGTTCTAACATATAGTAGTATTCTAAGTTCCAAACATTTCTAATTTCTATAAAAGGCTATCACTTGAGTTCAACGTCACTCCATCCTTAAACATTTGTTCTTAAAATATAATCTATTTCATTCTAATTATAATTCCTTTATTTCTCTTTTTCTTAAAATAACTATTCATACCACCTTAATTCTATAATACACCCCAAGCCCCATTTACTTATCATATAAATACACCCATACCAAAATAACCCCTAAACACTTCAACTATATCCTAACACCCACAATAACCAAATAAAAAAATTACACTAACCAACCTCTAAAACTTACATCTACCCAAGTCTGGCACCTAGTTCTTCTCCCAAGGCTTCCCCACCTAATCCCTTACGCTTTCCTTTTCCTAAGGTCTGCATGTCCCAAAGTGTCTGTTCTGCTTAGAATGGCGTACTTCATTTTTCAGGGATGGGACGCCCAAAGTTTGGCCAAAGAGGATTTATTTTATTTTATTTTAATATACACTTCATGGATTGGCACCCAAGTCCCTAGAAGGACGTGCTTTTCTTGCCTCGAGATGGGGAAAGCTTGGGAAAGGGGGATCTGATTTCATGTCAGAATTGTCCCCCCCCCCCCCCTTAGTCCCGAGTGCCTAGTTTGCTAGGGGGATTTAAAGTTAAAGTATATTATTACTAATGTTTTTATGTGTTCATTTGCAATGGTTGATGGGAATGTCTTATAGGATACCCCTAGTTTAATAAGGTAGGTGTCAATTTTATTTATTTTTACCAATCATAGTCTGATTTATAATCATATACTCTTATATTATTCTTTTCTTTTTTTTCTAACAAGATGACATGATGATGACGTGATCCAAAAAGGGTCCTTTCTCATAGACAGTTTCAAGGACTAGACCTTTGTTATTGTTGAGTCTTACTCTATGTATTACTTTATTAATACTTTAAACACATAATTCCTAGTATATTCTCTTGAATTAAATAATGGTCTGTAATCTAGGGGGATTTATTTTCCTTCCCCATACATTTTCCAGAGAGGAAAATGCAATCCTATAGCAACATGTCTTATAGATTTGTATTATATGTTTTCTCTTACAAACAAACTGTATTCCATCTTATCATGAAATTGAGTTGATGATTCATCTACTTAGAATTGTATTAAGCTTGAAAACTAAAGGAAGTGATATCCATGCATGTAACATGAGCTATCAACATAACTATTCCTTCCAATTTATTGGGTGCACAAAGAATTGTAAGCAATCAACTAAGTTATAATTTGTATAATTACAACCAATGGTATTCCTTCACATAACATCTATGGAATATTAGTATCAATTAGTCATCTACAAATACCACAAGGAGAAAGCTGTCATACAAATTTCCTTCATAACATATCGAATTGAACATGGAAAATTTCCTATAAGTAACAATCATTTATGCAACCTTTTTGTCTTGAATAGATCATCTCATATTTACAACATTCAACCTTAACATAACATTCCACTAAATAATATGCAAGCAAGACAAGAGAATGGATCTTAATGCAACTTTCATCAAAATTCCACAATGAATTCTTTCTTATTAGTAAAGTATATACCTTCCCTAAACTTTTCTTTCACATTTCAAATGGTAACATTGATGCCAATGTAAATCTACAACTCATACTAATGCTTTCATAACACATAAAACTTCAAATGATCATTACTTTACAAGAACATATGTACACACTTCTCAAATCCTTCCCCCTTCATATTCAAATGATAACAATAACACAATCCCTTTACTTCACATAGAGGCAACACAAGAGACTTTCCAAAATCATGAGCATGAAGAAACATGAACATTGAGAAACATGAACATTGAGCCTCCTTTACACATTTGGATCTTCTTCATTTGACTAGGGTGAAACCCTAATACTTCATGGCATGCATCTTCACAAGACCTACAAATAACACACACAAATAGGAACCATGGAGGCTCACCTCCCAACCTAGGCTTCTATGAAGCCACCCACTGAGAAGGGGAAACAAGAACCAAACAAGTTACACACATACTTCACTAAACTTTGCATGAAAACACAACACCAAAACATGCTCAACACCCTCCCACGGATTGCACAATGATTCTCCATTGGAATCATAAAATGTTGGGTGAAGGTGGGCTCTTCAAAGAGGAGATATTATAACAACATAAATAACATAATGCCATTGCATTTTGCCTCTCAAGGCCACCATAATCATAAACAACATATAGCCATTGCATTTGCCTCTCAAGGGCTTCAAAACAATCATCTCCTCCTCATTCACCAAAACCTCCTTGTACCTCCCAAAACAACAAGATTTATGGCCATAATGGAGCCCATATTCCATAGTATAAACAAACCCTCATCATGAGGTAATTCTCTCAAGTGCAATGTCAAGCCCAACTTATGCCCTTCACCCCAAGCTTCTCTTCCCTCCCAAGGGTGAGTGAAGCCTTCACACCCATAAGCACATTCAACACTTACATGCAAACAAGAAATAAAAGAGAAGAAACAAGCAAAGAAAAAAAACCAAGAAGAAATCTCCAAGATCACAAGACACATTCACCACTCTATAACACAATGACAAAGTCCATCACACAAGATTTACAATGAAATGCATACACCATTGATAACTCTTCACACTTGCAGATTTACTTATCCATGCTAAAGGAAAGAAATGAAAAGAAACATGTTTGAGTCACCAACCTTGGTCCAAGCTAGAGTAAGGATAGTTGTAGTAGAGCTCCCTTCCTCTCCCTCCAAAACTTAGCTATCTCTAAAATTAGAGAGTGGGTGAAAAACCCACTGGTTTGTTACCCCTCCCCTAAAAAGACTCCCCACTACCCCTTTTTTAGTAGAAACATCAAGCCTCCCTTTTCTTACATTGTTGTTCCTCCAAAATAAGAAGGTTGACCAAGTTGGATGGTGAGGGTACTCTCATGGGGAAACTCAAAATTTCGAATTGGTTCAAGATGACTTTGTTTAAGGGGTTCCCTAAGTTAGGAAATCACTAAAATAGTGGAATTTAGGCCCCTAACATGTCATACTACCATCTGGGTGGCTTTTTATCAATAAAATAACACTTTAGGATCCCATTTAGGCCCCCTAAAATCCCTAAAAATTTTGAATCAACATGATGGTGACCCATCCTTACACTCTCTCCCAAGTGGGTGTACTTAAACATTAATTGGAAGGGAAGAAAAGGACCAAGATTAAGTGACCTTGTGACCAACACTCTAGGTGACATGTCACTAATACATAGACAATACAAGTGTCAAGTGACACATAAAAATACATCACACTTCACCTTGGCATGCCTTTAATGCATCTAAAATATGATTAAACATATTCACAAGCAAGCAACCATACAATTATGAAGAAAAATACTTTCACAATGAGGCTTTTGAATCTTCCAAAGATTCACCTTGGTTAAACTGTATTCACAAGGTTTGGAACTTGTTTCCCCCAAGAATTTCCATGGTTCCACTTTCTAGCACACTTAGCTCAACGTCAGTAGTCCAATGAAATAATATAGGAATACATGTAGACAAGTGCGAAATAATCCAATTTCATTTAATCCACATTAACTTATTCAGTTAACCTCCATCTAATTATTTCCATAAAATATTCAAAACATTTCAATATTGAAATATGTGTATCAACATTTATCTTTATTATCATAATGAAATTACCATTCTAAATACTATCACAATACTTGTCTATCATAACCATGAACACTAAAGTCATATCTATTAAATCATTTAAGCAAATAAATAGATCCTAGTATATGTATTTAAATGGAAATCACTAATATGCAGACTTGTTAACTAATATCATTTCAATCAGGTTAAAAATAATGACATTCCTAGCAATATCCCTTCATCACATTACGAGGGGTTTGTGTGTGAGTTTCTAGGGTTAACTCCTCAGACTGTTCGAATGTTTCCATAATTATGTCATCATAATATAAAACCAATTTCTGAATGTAACCATATGTCTTGTTGTCCTCATTATCAAATTACATTTATCTGCATATCATAATCCTTCATCTTATAAAGCATCATAATCGAATTAACGTTTATCTATAAACCATCATAATCAAATTAACGTTTTGTATCCCATCAAAATCTAATAGTATTAGGTCATAAAACTATATCCATATGTGAGTTGGATTCATTTGCATATCTAAATCTGTCCTTTGGCACCAATTTTCATTTGAACATTACAATTTGACATTCAAGTATTTATGTAATTCAGTTTCTATTAAACCAATTGAAATAGCTTAGAACATGAAATGAAATCATTAAATATAACAATTAGGTTCTAATAAGTGTGAATCATCAAAATCTTGATATTAAAATGACATAACCCTATAGTCTCAAAACTATATCAAAACATCAAATTAAAAGTACCATGATGCAATTATGTCATCTATACTATGGTGGATTGGGTGAGGCCTCACAAAAAGAGGTAATTACACTAGAGGTAACTATACTGGTTACACTAAGAATAATAATGGTGGAAAAAGAGAAGAAAGATCTTGGTTTAAGGGTACTTTTTATAAATGTGGAGAAGAAGGACATAGAACTTTTGAATGTACTAACTCTAGGAAGAATATTGGAGGTAATAGCCAAAGTACTTTGGCTTATGAAGAAATTGTTGAAACACCTAATGACCCTGAAAATGGTGATAACTTGATGTCAAGGTGGATCTTGTGGAATGAAGAAGTTGATGGGGAGTCTATCTTGAGAAGAAATTTGTTCAAAATTAGATGTAGGATAGATGGAAAATGATGCAAGGTAATAATTGATAGTGGAAGTTCTAATATTTTGGCATCTAAGGAGTTGGTTAACAAATTCCAATTACAAAGATTGAGACATCCTAAATTGTATCATGTTGCTTGCATCCAGAAGGAGCATAAATTTCTTGTAAGTGAGAATAGCCTTGTTAAATTCAAAATTGGGAATTATCATGATGAACTCTTTTGTGATATTATGCATTTGGATTGTTCTCATATTATTTTGGGTAGACCTTGGTAGTATGATAGACAAGCTTTGCATGATGGTAGATTGAATCAGTATACTATTTGGGTAGATGGAAAGAATGAATTTTTTTTTTTTTGATAGAGAAACCTAAAGAGAATCATTGTACTACATTCAAAGTATGTTTGGTTGAAGGTAATCAATTTTCTAGAGATATGAAGGAACATAATTTATTTTTTCTTTGATTCCTAGGAAGACTGAGAAACAAGATGAGTTAGAGCACACACTTGAGATTGAATCCTTGTTAGCAAAGTTTCAAGGCATTATTTTTTATAATGTACTGAATGGTTTACCACCTATGAGAAGCATAAGTCATTGTATGGATTTGATACCTGGAGCTAGTTTGCCCAATAAAGCACTGCAAAGATTGACACATGATGAAAAGGATAAATTGAATAGACAAGCGCAAGAATCTCTTGAGAAAGGTTAGATTAGAGAAATTTTGAGTCCTTGTGCAGTGCCTACTATGCTAGCACCTAAATAGAATGGAGAATTTTCATTGATTCTAGAGCTATAAACAAGATATCAGTAAAATATAGGTTTCCTTTGCCTATAATGGATGGCATAGTGGGTATTTTGAGTGGAGTAAAGTATTTTACCAAGATTAATTTGAAAAGTGGTTATCATCATATTAGAATTAGAGAAGGAGAGGAAAGGAAAACTATTTTTAAGACTAATGAAGTTTTTCGTGAGTGGTTGGTTATGCATTTTGGCCCAACTAATACACTTAGCACTTTCATGAGGATTTGAAGAGATTCTTGGGTAAATTTGTGATTGTATATCTGGATGACATTTTGATATTCAGTAATACTATAGAAGAATATCTTGAGCATATTAAAAAGATTGAAAGAGGAGAAATTATTGATTAACTTTAAGAAATATTGATTTATGAAGGAATAAATTATGTATCTTGATTTAGTCATTTCAACTGATGGATTGAAGATGGATCCTATAAAGGTGAAACTTATTCTTGATTGGCCTACCCCTAAGAATGTTGGAGAGGTAAGATCATTTCATTGATAAGTTTTTATAGGAAGTTCATCATAATTTTCAGTTCCATTTGACTAAAACTATGAGAGGGGATAGAAAGGATTTCAAGTGGACACGTGGAGCATAAAAAATAGTTTTGAAATGTTGAAACAAAAGATTATAGAATTTCCTACACTTTCTTTACCTAATTTCAATAAAGTATTTCAAATTGAATGTGATTCTAGTGGAAGTACTAATGGAGTTGTTTTGAGTCAAGAAGGAAGACTTGTAGCTTTCTTTAGTGAGAAATTGAATGATGCTAAGAGAAAATAGTTAGTTTATGATTAAGAATTCTATGCTATTGTTCAAGATTTGAAGAATATTGGAGACATTATTTGATGCCTAAAGATTTTGTGTTGTATACTGCATAAAGCTTTATAGTATTTGGGAAGTCAAAATAAGTTGAATCAGAGACATATTAAATGGGTTCAGTTTTCGCAAAACTTTTCCTTTTTATTGAAACATAAGAGTCGATAGTCAAATAAGGATGTTGATTCTTTGAGTAGAAGAAGGAATTTGCTGACAGAAATGAGAATTGAGGTACTTGGTTTTAATGTTTTTCAAAGTATTTGGATGAAATTGATCCTAATTTTGCATAACCGTGGAAAGATTGTAAAGAACAAGTGGTGAGAGATAAGTAGATTTATTATTTCATTCAGGAAGATATGTTGTTTAAGGGAATTTTGTTGTGTATACCTAGGGGATAAATGAGAGAGAACACCACAAAGAAGAAGCATAGTGATGGACTAGCTAGACATTTTGGGATCGATAAGATAGTAAAGTTGATTTTAGATGGATAAATTTGGTTGCAAATTTAGAAGGATGTGCAAAAGATGGTGAGAAGTTGCAGACCTTTTAAAACAACAAAAGAAACTACTCAAAATTTGGGATTGTATTCACCACCACCTATACCTGATAAACCTTGGGAAGATATCAATATGGATTTTGTTCTTAGTTTTCCTAGAACTAAGAGAGGTAATGATTATATATTTGTATTAGTTGACATATTTTCAAAGATGACTCATTTCATACCTTTTAAGAAGACATCTGATGTTGTACATGAGGTTGAATTGTTCTTTAAGGAAGTGGTAAGATTGTATGGATTTCCTAAAACTATTATTTCAAATAGAGATACAAGTTTACTGGTTGTTTCTAGAGGAAACTTTGGAAGAACCTGAATATGGAGTTGAAGTTTAGTTCTACATTTCATCCACAAATAGATGGACAAACTAAAGTTTTGAATAGAAGTTTGGGTAACTTGTTGAGATGTTTCATTGGAGACAAGCCTACTAATTGGGGTTTGATTTTGCCACAAGCAGAGTTGACATGCAATAATTTTGTGAACAAGAGCACTAAGAAGACACATTTTGAGATTATTATTGGAATGAATCCTAGGAAACTACTAAATTGAGAGATCTAAACCTTGAGACAAAGAGAAGTGCTAAAGATAAGGAATTTTCAGATTTCATGAAGTCTTTAGATGAGGAGGCTAAAATGAACTTAGAAGATAGTAATTTGGAATACAAGCAAAGAGCTTATAAAAGGAGACATAAGTCTTTTGCAGTTGGGCATGAGTTTATGATTCACTTGAAGAAGAAAAAATTTCCAGTTGGTACCTATAGTAAGACAAAGATAACGAAGTTTGGTCCTTACAAGATTCTAAGAAAGTCTAATAGTAGAAATACAATCAAAGTTGAATTACCAAAAGGCATGGATATTTCACCTATATTCAACATTGTAGATATCTTTCAGTATTTTGAATCAAATGATGAGCTGAAAACTAACTTGGATTATCCTAAGAAGAATATATATAGAATTGAGAAGATCTTGAAAAGTTGAAAAAGTAAAAGCACCAGAGGAAAAGACTACATGGAATACCTAGTTCAATGGAAAGATAAACTAGTTGAAGATAGTACATGGATTATACAAGTTGAGTTGGAAATTTATCATTTAGGTCAGAATCCCAATCATGACTGAGGTGGAATTTAGTTCTTTATTAACCCGAAGGGTCTGATGTAGGAGCATCTTGGGTCTTTGAGCAATCTTGCATTAACCAAAAGTATTTCTTGTTTTCTAGAACAAGTTTGTTGTCCGTAAAGTAGTCATTGCTACTTTTTTTTTCATGTTATACACAATTTTCATCATGTTGAGGGGTTGTTCTAGATCCTTTTCCTAAATACATAAATTCTAATGTTCTATATTTCTCAAGTTCTACGTTATTCTTTGCGATCCTATTTTCCTATTGTTTTCATCCAGCAAAGCATGTTGTTTCGATTGGCACAATTTATATTAATTATGTGGCATCTTGCATAGTTAGGAGCCAACTCCTAACACACATGTGGACCTATGTTCAAATGTGCATGATTTCATATTATCCTTTATGTGGATCTTGGTTTACTCTTCCAAGTATGGACCTATAAATTAAATGCATGACAAGATGACTTGTAGCTTAGTGAGATATAAAAGGATATTAGATAGATCAAGGAAAGTAGTATGAATAGTAGAAGATAGAAAATGTGAGCTAAGGCTTTGAGATCATAAAATTATTTTTTTGTATAAGGTTGCAACCCAAAAGACCTCACAACTAGGCATGTTGTAATTTCTTTACATGTGAAGTAAAATAGTAACACCTAAAAATTTGTTGCATATAGCCTTGTGTTCTCTATTGTTTCATCAATTTATGTGTATCTTCTATGTGCATCTCTGAGCAGGGAGTTTTGAATGTTTTCAAGTTGAGTTTACTCTACATGTTGTTCTTGAAATCATGTACCTCCCTACATCAAAAGGGTACAAAACTTAATGAGCCAGCACATGCCTGGATCCTTGGATTTGATCTAGTTATATAAAAAATTAAAGAGTTCACCAATCCTAAGGAGAAAAATGAAAATGAAATTCCTATAGACTCCTTACATATGTTAGCAGACACCACTATGAGTATTGAGGAACAAAAAACTGAAGAAGAAATTGAGAAATAGGCTCAACCAACTCAAGGGGGATAAGAAGATGAAAGTAATGGAGATGAGAAAACTAAAAAATGAACATACTCAAACTAGAGGAGACTCCATGGAGATTAATGCAGATATTTGTGCCATATGTGATATAGCACCATCCCATGGACCTCTGAAAGAGGGAACAATTAGGCATGGCCAACTTATTCTAGCACAAGAATTGAACACCTGAGGACTTACATTTGTTAGTCCAATATCAGGTTTTTCTATTGATCCCATATTTTAACATACATTAGTTCTAAAGCTACCCAAATTCAAAGTGTAGGAGCTATCGAGTGAAGAGACCAAGGATAATGAGTAAAAGATGTGTCATCGAGCATGGAACTTGTACCATTTTTGCCACAGTTAAATTCTAATGAACCAATTAGGTAGGATAATGAATCATAAACAAAATTGAGGACCACATTGCAAAATTTAGAAATCCAAGTTCCATCACCATAAAATATTTCACCAAGCACTAGCAAAAGAAAGAAGCTTAAGCAGAAGAAGAATGAGTTCCATGCAATCTGTTCAAACCCAGTTGTTGGAATTCTTTAGAATAACTGAAAGGGGGGTGAATCAGCTATCCAAGGTCCATATGTACAAATAAAACTTTTCATAGCTTAGTGAACACATATCTATAAAGCATATTTAGGCATGCATCCATTAGATCATACAATCACTTAAACTTTGTAGGTTACTATCAAATCAACTTTGCAGAAATGTAAACATGAAACATAACAGATTCAATAACACATTTGACATAGTGATTTTACATGGAAACCCAATTTGAGAAAACCACCAGTAACATGCTACTCATTCTCACTCTTCTAAAGTGATTCCTTGTGAAAGGCCAACCCTGTTAAAGATTAAAATGCACACTATTAAATGTGACTTGGTTAGAGGATTCCAATCACCCTGTTAGGAGTGAGTCTTTTTAGAGGACTTTAGATCATTTACTTGGAATGTCACCCAGTTAAAGGATTTACAAATGACTGTTCGGTCAACCTTAATCCAAAGGATTAACCCTAGACTGGCACAATGATCAGAAAGCAATAGTAAGGCTTGATTAGATAATAACTTACAACACACTTTCAAATTACATATCTTTGTTTTAGTCTTCCATTTTGCTTGGCTTTCACACACTTTAGCTCTGATAGCTTGTTCCTCCTTCAAGAATCCATACTCTTAAGCCTTCTTTCTTTTCTTGCCAATAGAAGACTCTTTTGTTTGGTCTCTGAATGAAGCAATACCCTAAACTCTTTGTCTTCCTTAGGTTCTCACACATGACCACCTTTTCTTTTGACCAGCCATCTCTATAAATATAAAATTAAGATCTTTTGTCATTCATCTTCTATCATCCATTTTAGGGTTAGGTAGGACTAGGTAGGATTCAATGAATCTACCCATCTTTTCATTTTAGTCCCTTCTATTAACTTTAAAACAATGCATGCATAAACATATTGAAATAACATGTAAAGTAAATGCATCCATATAAACACTTGACACCAAATATGATTACCCAAAAACCTTCCAATGATAAGGTAAAACTAGGGTGGGGATGACACCCACAATTCTTCACTACTGTAGCAATAAAGTTCACCTATTAAGGTTACATGATTTGACCATTCTCATGATCTGCCCTATGAAAGGCCTGCCCTGTTAAAGGCTTACAAAGGATTGTTAGATCCTACCCTATTAAAAGTGTGTCTTCCTAAAGGACTTTAGAACACTCACTTGGAATGTCACCCTATTAAAGGATTTCACAATGACTATTAAGTCAACCTTAATACAAAGGATTTCATCCTATTGATGCAGTTGTTAGAAAGTAGTAGAATGTTTGATCTGATACACTTACAATCTAGTATTGTTGATTTCATATCTCAATTCAGTCCTTCTTAATCCTTTCTAATCTGATATGGAATTGTTGTATCCTTGATCCTCTATTCTGATAACTAATTTTTCAATTATATCCTTCTTCTAAGTCACCTTGAATGTATACTGATCAATTCACCCCTTTCAATTCCTTCAAATCTTCACTAGCATCACCTTCTCATTAATGCTCTCTTTCTCATACTAAATTATGGGGCTTCATCTCCCTTTAAAAAGACTTTGGTGGCTTAGGGTTAGGTATGAATCTACAATTGAGATTCATTCATTTTTCCCATTCAATTACTTCCATTTTTATGATTGGTTGCATGTTGATCACATAGGGAATCCAAATAGATTTGATCTTATCTTCAAAGCTTTGAGATCTATCCATATGTCGGCTCAAAAATAGTTTACATAGTTGTTTGTGCCATCACAAACAACTAGGTCAATTCTGTGTTACTCAACACTTGTTAATACTGATGCTCGGCACATACTATAATTCTATCTGGCTCAACAATTGAACTTGCTCAGCATCTATTATTCACTTGGCACTTGAACTACTTGGCACTTACTATTTACTCGGCACTTGATTTACTTGGCACATGAGTGACTCAGCACTCATTGTAACTCGGCATCTATACACATTATACTTGGTCTATGTTACTAGCTTGGCATGAACTTAGTAAATTTCTTAAGTGTGTTGACACTCAATTGTCAAAACCAATCTAAGACCAACAATCTCCCCCTTTGACATGATTGGGAAAAACACTTAACTATTCATGATGAATCTAATCTCCTCAAGTATAATATACATCCAATTTAGCATCTATACAAAACTTCAAAATTGTTCAAAATTTTGTAAAGAACTATATACCTTAAAATTTTATTATAACTCCCCCTGAGTTAATGTGTCTTTTCTATATCCAAAATCTCTCTGAGTAGATTTGCCTCTGTTGTTTCTTTTTGGCTTCAATCATTCTATTACTCTTTATCTAATATGTTCTGATATGCTCTATTTTTGCTTTCCTACTGTTTACTCCCCCTTTCTTTTCTTTGTTTATTTTGTAACTCCCCCTTGCATATATCTTCTCCTCTAATGTTTTTCCCACTTTTTGACATTGATGTCAAAGGGTGTATACACTAAGTGTGAATTTATCCAAGAAATTCTTATTTACTTCCATTACAATCTTGAGAGCAACATCTCAGTTGTCTATTGCAACATCTAGTGATTTGATTTGGATGGTTGTCTCTGTTACAAGGTGAACTAAGCCATCAAGTGTTGAAAGATTACAATCTTTCTTGAGTATTGTTTCAGCATATGCTAGTTATTTTTGTATTATCTCCATGTGTGGGTTCAGGGAAGCTTGAATCTGGACTAGCTTGGCTCTTGTATTAGCCTTTTTTGTTGTTAATACAACTAATTCCTTTTGTGTTTGGAGTGTGGAATGAAAGTGTTTCTCACTTTGAGTTGGGTTTTGTGGTAGTTGCATACCAGATATTTTCAAGTTTCTTTCCAAACTCAGAATCCTCTAGCTCATTTCTTGTGTGAAGAGTGTGGGGTCACACAATTTGGTGTGCAGTGAGAATATATTCTCAAGTACCTTCTTTACTTTTTCTATCTTTGTAGCCAACACCACTTGTGACAGTGCTCTTCCACTAGATATTTTCTCATTTACTTTACCTTGAAACTTCTTTTCAGACCATTCCATGAGTTTTGCATTGGTTTCCTGGTCTTCATTTGTCACCTATTCAACAATTTCTGACAATTGTTCCAATATTGGATTGGTTTCATCAGGTGTTTGCAAGTTGAATGCATCTAAAAAGATGTATTTAATCTCATGTAATGCTTGTCTTTGCTTATACCCCTTTCTGAGTATTTCTTGGTTTTTCTTCCTTTCTAATGCCTCTTGCATCTCATTGATCTATTCAAGGTTCATGGTTGCATAGTCATATTTTGGTATGACTATTTCCTCATCTAATGTTGGGTATCCATAATGACCCTTGCAACCTTTGATGAGCTCGAGCCTTGTGCTAAAATTTGAAGTGGCATTGCATCAATGCTCGGCTTCTGAAGAAATTTTTGTAGGAGTGTCAGTTGTTGGTAAGTTGACCAGTGTCTGAATGGCTTCCTACTCCTTTTCCTTTGGAATGTCCTTCTCTTCTTATGCTCTTCCTTGATCAATCACAACTCTTTGTGGTGCATCTTGTGTTTGTGCAGTAGGTATAGATACCTTTGTCTGTCCTGTTTGTTCTTTTGTGGAATCCTTTGCAGTCTTAGTCTATTGTTTAGTCATAACAACTTTGACTGTAGAATCAACCTTTGTTGATGTATCTATTATTGTTTGCTCTTGAGGTTGACCACTAGTAGCTATAGGGATGGAAAAAGGTGGTTCTTGTGTTTTCACCTTATCCCTAGTTATTTCAGCTACTACTTTCTGCAACTGACCATACTAACCAACACTGGATTGTCACACAATTTTGCCTATAATGTGGATTGGAAAAGGATCTTCTTTAGATCATCTACATTTAGTGGATTGATGTTCTAAAATGAGCTATCAGGAACATCTTTTACTTTTATTGTCTATGTAGGTGTGTTTGTGTCATGTGGAGGGCCTAATGATGGCAATTATGTATCTTGCACACTTTGATTTGTTTGTTGTTCCTCAATTGTTTCCATTTCATCTTCTTTCTATGGTGCCTCCTCCACTGTGTTGCCTTCCTTTTCTTTCTCAACTTCTCCTTCCTTGTCATTCTCTTCATCTTCTCCATTGTTCCTTCCCTCAAAGGGATCCTCCTCTCCTTCCTTGATAATAGTCAAGCCATATATCAACTTCCACATTTCAGTTGATTTCTTTACAACATCTTCAATCTTGTTTTAAAGTATGTTGAAGGCCCTGTACTTGGGTGCAAACTTGCTACCATGTTTTTTGTTTACCTTTGTTATTTTCCCTTTTGACAGTTATGACATCACTTGTGCCAATGTGGACACTCTTATTTCCTTTTCCATATTTAGGCAATAATGCCATTTATTCTCAACAATGGAATATAAATCCTTGGGCATTGTAGTGTCAAATTCAAGAGGGGTATTCTTGAATTTTGCCACCATGGCATACACTGATTCTTCAACCTTATTTTGATCTTCTCTATTTAATTTATTAAATTCAATATTTTTCAAACCAATTAAGTGTGCATTATCCCTAATATTATCACAAATGTTTTCAATATTAAACTTGGGAGCATGACTTACCACTCTAAATTGGCTTGTGTCATATGACTTGGTCCTTTCTTCATCAGATTCAGGTTGTGCAACATATTTTCTCCTTAATTTCTTTTGCACTGGACCTTGTTGTTCAATAGCCTTCTCCTTTATTTGTTCCTTATCCTTTTGAGTGGTGGCCCTTGTGGTTGCTCTTGTGGCTAGAGCAGTAGGCTTTGCAAGACTTGGTTTAGAAATTTTCTTACCCTTTGGTTGAGCTACAGGTTGTGTCTTAGCCTTTCTCTTCTTTGACTCCTATTTTGTGGTGCTTCCTAGCTCAGCTTGTTTCTCCTCAACACCTTCTTCTTCATCTTCACCCATGCCTTGTGTTAGGGCAAGACGTTCTTGGCGTA
The DNA here is from genome assembly GCA_028749045.1 of Cupressus sempervirens. Classification (NCBI taxonomy): domain Eukaryota; kingdom Viridiplantae; phylum Streptophyta; class Pinopsida; order Cupressales; family Cupressaceae; genus Cupressus; species Cupressus sempervirens. The sequence continues at coordinate 762,634,576 of CM053786.1, read as the reverse complement.
GTTCTTGTTCTTCCTCTTCTTCTTCATCATCATCACCATTGCCTTTAGCTCTCTCACCAAATTTAGCTTTAAGCTTCTTTACCATTTTATCCTTTTTCTTCAGAGTTGAGGCAGTTTTCAACTCCATTTCAACTTTAGATTTGACAACATCATAATTAACAAATTTTTTGTTGACTTGTCAACTTCTTCTACAAGTAGTGCAGTAATGGCAACTGATGCCTCATCTATGTTGATTTTATACCCCAAAGGCCTTAGCCATCTCACTCTAGGTACTACAGCCTAGATAAAGGTGTGGTCAATGTCTCCCAAGAAACATATGTCATTTTAATATTTCTCCACCAAGGAAATAGGAATTCTCAGCCTCTGTTTTATTGACTACTTGAAATCCTCAAAATAACTAGTTATCACAGACTCAAAATTGTCTCCCATTTGTTCAATGCATTCATTTATTTGTACTGCCACAGACCTATTGGTCTTCCATCCTACCTTACCAAAAGAGGGAAACTCATTTTGTACATAGAAAAATATATATATCAAAATTGAACCAAATTTTCATTGAGCACTTTTGGATCTCGTTATTGCTCCTCATTTTTCCATGATTTGTTGCAATTGTAGCTTTGCAAGATCATAAGTATGATCTTTCTTCATAATCTTGTATCCTACATCAACTATTGACTGATAGAATTTGTGAGATATGACCCTTACTGCAAATTCAAGAAGTGGATCCTTGATGGTATCAATGGTCATTCCTCTCTTGTTCCACTTTGCCCCTGTATTTTTCTCAATTGCTTCTTTTGAGTCTCTCCTTAAGGTCTTGGGCCATTCTAGGGCTAGATATCCTGTAACTCTATGCACAATCCTCTTTGACAACTTGATAGGTCCTCCTTCTAGCCATAGGCATCCATCATGGATTCTTCTTAGGACAATTCTTATCCATTTAGTCTTGAAGACAATGGGGAAATCTAGAGTAGGGGTTAAGCCCTTCCTCTCTACAATTTTGAATTCTTCTTTCAATACTCCATTTTCACATAGTTTATCATATGCCTAATGAATTTCCATATCTCCTATTCCTCCAACCTTACAATTATAACATGTTCTTACATCCTGAACCATTATGACCTTAGGTGGAATGATTGATAATGCACCTATCAGGTCGTTCTTATATGCAAACTCAGGAATAGCCCTAAAGTCTGGTTGCTTTACCTCATTACTAATCAACTGAACTTCAAATGGTTCCTTGTCCTTAGGATTCCTAGAGCTAGAGGTCATTTTGCAAACAAGGGTTCCAACAAATACGAAACTACATAACTGCATAACTTGGCGCATGAAGAATACCTTTAAATCAATGAAATGATGCTTGCTGTTTGTTGGAATTCATGCAAATGCTTCAATATTTTCTTGTCAATCACTTCTTCACTCTACTTTCTCTTGATCTATGTTTGTAATGATGAAAAATGAGTGAAAATCTACCTTATACCCTTTCAAAATATAGAATTTAATGCATGGTGCATTTACAGCTGTAAACTTGGCTTCTATGCAATTTATGCTTTACTTGACATTCGTTGATTTTCCCATCACTCAAAAGCTATTAGATTTACCCTTACTTGGATCCAATAGGAATTTCCTTCACTCGGTAGCTACTACTGACTCAACTTCGACTATCTTTGGCTGACAACTCAGTATATACTAGAATTTTACTCGACAATTGAAGAGAACTTTTCACACTCGGCAATAAGATGAAAACTTAAAGTTTTGACCTTGGTTTTTCCTTTTTGACTTACATATTTATTCATGCTAATTTATCCTTTTCAACACTAACTTATCTTGGAACTGATGTATGATGAAACACTTAAATATCGGTCCCACATACTTCTTTTTGCTTAGTTTGATGAAGTGTGATCACTTGACCTTTCAGGTGAAGTGATCCCTTCATTTGATGTGTTGCATCCATCTTTCTTCTTCCATGTCTTGTTCATCTCTCCTCTAATGTTCTCAACATCTACCTTTCCTTTTACCTTGTTGAACTTTGAGTTAGGTACCTTTGTCCTTGTTGGACAATGCTTGCTGATATAACCAGTCTTCAAACAACTAAATCATGTAGTTTGAATCAACCATTTGTTGTAGCTACCTCTAAAGTGTGTTCTTATGTAATTCTCAAGGATGTGTCTATACTATTGAAAATAATGATAGCTATGTCTTGTATTGTAATCCCAATTATAGGAATTTTCATGGTTGGTTTCTTTGTTTGATGACCATGTGAACTTGGATCTACATTCAAAGGCTTTGTGTCCAAACTTTTGACAATTGTAGCAACGTCCTTCAAATTTTGATGCATGCATGGTCCTTGTTCTACATTCATGTGGCTGATGATCTTGTTTGTTACACTTGTGACAATGAATCAAGTTCTTTGGCTTAGCATTAACTAGCATTTTTTCTCCTGCAAACATTAGTTGTATGTTCTTGCTTTCCATAATGACAACAAGTAGGTTTGAAGTTCTTACCTTTATTGTTTCTTCCCTTAGCATCTTTGGATGATTCTCCTTCTTTAGTGCTTGTGTTACCCAATCCTTATGTGTTTTTACTAGATCTAGGGGATTTCAATAGTTGCTCAAAGTACTTGATGGCTTCATTTGGCTTATTGAAATTTTTAGCAAACTCCTTTTCTCTTTTTAGGTCATTCTGCAATTGTTCATTCTGCAACTTTAATGTAGTTATCTCAATGTCCTTGACATTCAACTCATGATGGGCATTCATCATTTGGCTTAGGGTGTCCAACTGCATGTTTGAGATCCTAAATAGCTATGTTGATTTTTCTTCCAATCTGTTTGACAAAATTCTCTTGTCTTCTTCAATCATGGCCTTGTCTTCTATAACATTCTTCTTTTGTTCTGTCACCTCACATAGCAATATTGCTTGTGATTCTTGTTCCAACTTGAGATTTCTAATCTCTTCTACTTGTGCTCTGTTCTCATCCATGAGATCTATAATTGCTGTATCAAATTCATAGGAGTTACCATTTGCAAATAACTTTATGATGTCAATATCTTTGTATTGAGTGTCATTTTCTACTATAGAAATCTCTTTCCTTCTCTTCAGCAAACTTCTCAAGGCATTTCTAGCTTCATCCAGTTGTTGTAGTAAGAGATGTATCTCAATCTCCTAATTCTCAATGGTCTTTCCCAACTTGTAAACTTCCATCTCAAGATCATTTTGTTGGAATATTCAAATATGGAAAGAATACTGATGAGAGGGGGGGGTGACTCAGAAGTATTATACTTTATCCAATAAAACTTTTATCTGAAAGTAAATTGCATGCATGTAAATACATCATGAAAATATGAAACTAAAACATGCATCAACAACACATAACACTGGAATTTGGTAACCAAGAAACCCTCCAGAAATAAGAAGGTAAAACTGGGGTGGGGATGATACCCACAAAAATTCACTGCAGTAATATGGCTCAACCACTTTTGATGGTTTGCCCTGTTAAAGGCCTGCTCTGTTAAAGGCTTTACACTGTGTCAATAGTGACCTAGTTAAAGGATTTACAAACACTTAACATGAAGTGTCACCCTGTTAAAGGATTTAATCACCTTTTGATAAGGATCTACAAATAGTTGTTAAGCCAACCTATCTACATAGGATTTCCTTTCTAATACAATGGTAAGAGAGTATTAGGTATTATAAACCTGATAGTTTGCAATCCTTGATTGTTGAATGCAGGCACTTGTTCTGCTTTCTCTGATCTTGATCCTTTGTGATCTGATAACCCTTGTTCTGAAAGTAGATTTCCTTATACACCCTTTTATATCCGCTAGCATCTTTTACAATGAAATTTCATCTTTCTTATAAAGACATTTGAGGATTTAGGGTTAGATATGGATCTACGATCCACATTGAATCTCAATTTCCCACTCAATACTTCCCCTTTTGCTGATTGGTTGCATGCCTTTCCAATTTTCCAATTGGCTGAATGCAGATTGCATAGGAAATATAAAAGATTCGTTCTTATCTCTAGATCATTCGAGATCTGCCTTATGTCAGTTACAAAAATGATTTACATCATAGTTTGTGCAATTACAAACTCTTATGCTGATATCCTGAGTTACTCGGCTCCTGAAGCATTACTGATGCTCGACACATGTTGTTTCCTGGATAGCTTGGCATCTAAACAAAACTGTATCACTCGACACCTTATATTACTCGGCACTTGAATAACTCGGCACTTGATATCACTCGGCACTTGATGTCGCTTGGCACTTGAATAACTCGGTACTTGATATCACTCGGCACCTACTTTTTGCTCGGCATGTATAGTGTAAAATGGTTAAGTCTATTGACACTCAGTTGTCAAAATTATTCTTTAAACCAACACATTTTTCCATGCTGTAAGGATTTTGCTGATGAGAACTTAGCTTTGATACCAACTGCTAGGAATACAAATGGGAAATGTATACTTCTGAGAGGGGGGTGAATCAGAAGTACTAATCTTTAACCAATAAAAATTTTAACTTTAAAACAATGCATACATAAACATATTGAAATAACATGTAAAGTAAATGCATCCATATAAACACTTGATACCAGATATGATTATCCAGAAACCCTCCAATGAGAAGGTAAAACTGGGGTGGGGATGACACCCACAATTCTTCGCTACTACAACAATAAAATTCACCTGTTAAGGTTACATGATTTGACCATTCTCATGATCTGCCCTGTGAAAGGCCTACCCTGTTAAAGAATTACTAAGGATGGTTAGATCCTAGCCTATTAAAGGATTTTAACACCCTGTTAAAAGTGTGCCTCGCTAAAGGACTTTAGAACACTCACTTAGAATGTCACCCTATTAAAGGATTTCACAATGACTATTAAGTCAACCTTAATACAAAGGATTGCATCCTCTTGATACAGTTGTTAGAAAGTACAATTAGAATGTTTGATCTGATACACTTACAATCTGGTATTGTTGATTTTAGATCTCAATTCAGTCCTTCTTAATCCTTTCTAATCTAATATGGAATTATTGTATCCTCGATCCTCTATTCTGATAACTGATTTTACAATTTTGTCCTTCTAAGTCACCTTGAATGTATACTGATCAATTCACCCCTTTTCACTTCCTTCAAATCTTCGCTAGCATCACCTTCTCACATGCATTCTTTAATGCTCTCTTTCTCATACTAAATTATGGGGCTTCATCTCCCTTTAAAAAGACTTTGGTGGCTTAGGGTTAGGTATGAATCTACGATTGAGATTCATTCATTTTTCCCACTCAATGACTTCCATTTTTCTGATTAGTTTCATGTTGATCACATAGGGAATCCAAATAGATTGAATCTTATCTTCAAAGCTTTGAGATCTATCCATATGTCAGCTCAAAAATAGTTTACATAGTTGTTTGTGCCATCACAAACAACTAGGTCAATTTTGTGTTACTCGGCACTTGTTAATACTGATGCTCATCACATACTATAATTCTATTTGGCTTGGCACTTGAACTTTCTTGGCATCTACTGTTCACTCGGCACTTGAACTACTCAAAACTTACTATTTACTCAGCACTTGATTTACTCAGCACATGAGTGGCTCAACACTCATTGTAACTCGACATCTATACACATTATACTTGGCATATTTTACTAGCTTGGCATGAGCTTAGTAAATTTCTTAAGTGTGTTGACACTCAATTGTCAAAACCAATCTGAGACCAACACCTTCTAGAAACTTCTCCCTCAATTCTCTTTGAATTTGCCTCAAAATGGTTTACCATGACTTTTGTGCCACCAACTCATCATAGTTATCTTCTACATGCTTCAAAAAATTCAAAGAAAAAAAATAGTTAGCTTAGATTCATCGAATCCATGATTTAACATGAATACTGGCACTCAACATCAATATGTTGTCACTCAGCTTCCATACTATTCTTTCACTCGTCATCCACTAGATAACTTGCTAAACAATAAAGTTTACTGGTGCTCGACATCAACTTTTTTTTTTGGCTTACAAATTGAATTTTCACTTTACTCGAATCCAACTAATTTTCTGCTCGGCTTGCACTAACTTTTCTTGGCATCTACCATCCACTCGGTCAAGCTTGGCAGACTCAATTCTTCTTACTTGTTCTTCTAGACTTTGTCAATGTATCTATCCTTTGTAACCTTAAGTAGATAATCAATGCACTATATCATCATTGTATTAACTGATCTTTGTACTCCTTTTTCATACTATAACTCAACCTTTCCTCTAGGTGCTTTTGTTATCTAATTTGATCAAATCCTCTTCATCAATCAAAAAAATTATAGTACTCAAATCAACTAAACAATTGTCTTACCAGTAAGTAGTAGGTTTGACATCAATTAAAAAACAATGATTGAAACACATTCTCACACTTGTATCAATCTATTTTCAACACCAGTCACCCTAGAAGAATAAATATTTATACTGTGTTGGGATCCTAATACTTTGGATGATGATAAAATGGTTATTTATATAGAACTATGTGTAGGGAAGAAAGAGAAAGCGAGATTGAGGAGAGAATATATGAAAAAATAGGTACTTCATCATGTGAAGGATATACTTCTCAAATTTGGACCAAATATAGTTTTGAATGAGAAAGTGCCCATATTGGATCAATTGATTTAAATTGTTGATAAGCTGAATGATCTAAAAATTGAAACGGGATCATTGTTATTAGAAATGAGTGAAAAGAAATGTGAAAGAAAAGTTTTGGAGAAAGTATCCACTAGTATAGAAATTAATCATGTAGCCATGTCCACTTCTATTACCAAGTTGGAGAGGCTAGAATTTTTTTTAGATTATTCTTTCAAAAGTGGTGTGATATACCAATCTTGATAGTGGAGTAAAGATAAAATTGTAGAAGTTAAACGAAGACATGATGGTGAGTGCAAAAGAATTGAAGAATAACACAAGTGCATCTTCTATGCACTATTCTTGAGAAAGGTATTTATTTGGTTTATAGTACCAGTGTTTACAGGAAGAGAGAAACATGAGAGCTGAGATAAATGAAATTCAAGGCTTACTATTAACACATCTTGAGGTGATATAAGAACATCTAAGGATTGTGAGAGAACTAGTTGCGGCCCCAAGTTTATCAATAGAAGACCCTATGACAGATCTAGAGAACAAACTATTATTTGAAGTGAAGATAATAAATTTGATCAAAACCAATTGAGACAACACAATGAAAATTATGAAGATGCACCATAAAGGTTTCTTGACCATTATGGATTACACCCCTAGTCAGCTTTCTATGTTCAACATTCTTTTGACATAAGCATCAAAAAAGAGGGATAGTATAATATCTAAAGGGGGATATAAATTTTTGTATTTGTATGTGTGTGTTTGTATTATGTAAGTATTCACAAAGATATAAGGAGTTGTTATAATACAAAAAAATACGCTTTTGAAAAACATTTTGAAAAATAAAAGTTATATCGAGAGGAAGTATATGTTTAGGGGGAGAGTTTTGTATAAAGGTCATTTATTTGTGTACATATTATTTTGGACACTAATGTTAAAGGGGGGTAATGTTACTCCTATAGAGTATTATTTTTCCATTTAGTATCAAAATGTGTATAGTAACCGAGTCATCATAGTGCCCAAGCTATAAAGGAGGAGATGGAAGAATACTATTATTATACCAGAGCTCAAGTTCAAACCGAGTGATTATATATCTATCAAGTAGGAGCTTCATCCAAGTCAAGTCAAAATAAATCGATCAAAGTTGACATTGAGTGTTAGCATGGAATAACATTGTATTTACTGAGTGACACATAGACAACATCAAAGTCTGAATTTGCACAAAATATGATGTGGCATGACTATATCGAGCAAGAAAAAAAGTTTACATAAATAAAGGTAAAGATTTGATAAGATTTTCTTGAAGAATGGGAAGTGGTTGTTGATGTTTTCAAGGAAGCTCAAACCAATAAAAATAAAGATGAAAAGGAAGGAAGGAATGGATGTTTCTAAAATCATTAATCATTATCAGAGGAATATTATAGAAAGTTCTAAAACCCTAATTAGGTCAAGTTTTGAAATGAAAAAAAAAAATTATAAAAGGAGAACTTGTGAATTGTTTGAAGTTGTTGTTGCTGATGGTAAGGTTGAGGTTATTTTGTGAAGAAGTGAATACTGTTGAGTAAGAAATTGAAGAAAAAATATAGAATAGAGGTCAAAGATTGGATTTAAGGATAGAATAAAGAGCAATTACAGATCTATCATAGGAAGGTGATAATTATTGAGCAAAAGAGGGATCTAATCAAGAAAGGTAAGTTGCTACTACAGGTCATTTTCTACTACTTTCTAATCACTGTAGTAGTTTTCTAAATCCTTGAAAAAGGTGGACTTAACAGTCTTATATGTAAATATATTAATTGAGTACACACATGATGAGTGTTGTAAAATTCTTGTAAAAGGTAAATCCATGTAGATCTCATTGTATACTCATAACCAAGTAAGTTATCAGAAGTGACTAAACATTGCATCCCTAACAAGGAAACCTCTTATCCCAATAGTGATGGATTTGTGGGTACCATCCCCATTGTAATTTTCTCTTTCATCAAGGGTTTTCGCAATACCAAATAGTTTTTTTATTTTTAAATTTAATGATTTTATGTGTTGAAGTTGAATTAGTTGTTTTATTTTTATTTGTAAGTAAAACAAACATAGGAAGCAAAGAAAGTACTAAACTTTTCAATAGGAAAAATTTTAGAGGATATTGATTCACCCCCTCCCTCACAACATCCTATCTATTATGTGTTCTAATACACACTTCATGATACATTTGGCCATAAATTAGGATTATTTATCATCTCCCTTGACTTAGCACCACATAGTGATCAACCTAGGGCTTTAGAGCAAACATAGAGAACCAATCAAGACAAACCTAAAATTTTCAAAATTGGGACATGTGCATCCTAACTTAACATTCCACCAAGCCATTTGGATTTCTAATCGTGGAATGTCAATTTTTGAGCCATTTCTTTGTCAAACCCATGATTTGTTAGGAAATGTAATCGATTTGGGTTCAAACTCACAAAAAAAATCAACTGTAAGCACCTCAAAATATTTTTAAAAATGAAAACAAAAGATAACTCTCTACTCTACAACCTCCAATAAAATTCTTTGTCAAAAGATACAAAGTAGTATGGAAATGGTACAGAAAAACACATAGGAAGACATGGTAAACTTGCTAAAACTTTTCTTGATTGATCAACTAACTACCAAAATTAGTTTCCCAAGGCATTTTTATTCTTTTGGAATATTTAGGAAATTTTCTAACTGATTTTGGGTGTAATGTGATATCTTTGCAATCTTGAGCAAAAATATGCAAAAAATTGTCAATTTGTGATATTGCAACTTTGGCACAATTCTGACATTTTGTTATAGCTCTTCATGAAACTTACTCCAAAGGCTCTAAAATATTCTAGGAGTCATCCAAACATAATTTATGACCTCTAACATGACTAAATACACTTTGAATCACTTTTGACCACACGTGGTGGATTTACACATCAAGTTGCTCTAAATCAACTTTTAGGACTTCCAAGCCAAAATTGCATTCCATTGGCTCACTGTAACTAGATTTGTTGCCAAATAAATCTTATTACACATAAACAACTCGAATAAAACCAAAACTTAGAAAAGATCTTAGGTTTGGATGTACCAAATGGTCATTACAGTAAAGTATTTTTAATGACTTGATCCTTGGCTTGTGAGCAAAGGAGCATATCAAAAGACCCATCCTTCTTCATTTCCTTGTCCTTCTAGCCTTTCACTATTTCTAATCCTTTATCCTTTGTAACCTCCTTCACTAATATTTGTCCCTTTCTTGCACTTATAGTACTATGATCAATACATCCCTGCTCATTTTTGCTTAAAATAGTACCTCCTAAAGCCTCCAAGATTGAGGATTTTCCTCCCATATTCAATTTGTTGAATAGGGTTTTGTATTATTTCATACAACATTTCCCTTCCCTTTTTATCTAAATATGTTCCTCTTGAATATCCAAGACTATGGGAGATATTTTCTTCATAAACTTAATGGAATTGACTGACATTCTAGTTCTTCCTACATTTAAATCCTGTTCCACGATTTTTTTGACTTGGGGGTGATGCATGAGCATCCTCGATTGGCTAGCAATCCTGCATTTTGAGGTATTTTGGCTTTGGAGTTGTGGACCTGGTCACCAAATGAGTGGTGTTCAGTCGCTATTGGGTGTAGTGTTGGCCAAGGTACTTGGTCAATGAAGGGCTTAGTCACTCAAGGGGCTCAGCATCTATTGTTTCTCAACACTCACTATAGTGCTTGGCATGTGTTGGTTTCTTAGCACCTATGGAACTCAGCAATACTTGTGGGAGCTTAGCAGTGCTTGTGTTCTTGCTAAGGATTGGTAGTGTGGCATGCAGGATGGAGTTCTTGTAGATTTCCTTGAACAATTTAGTGTATTTATTGCATGTAGCATGTGATTGTGATGTGGATCAATCTAGGAGTTTGTGTGGACCTATTTGGGTCTTGGTTGTCTCTCCTATGTACATTTGTTTTGTGTTGTAATCCTTCTAAGGAATTTTGGCATTTAATATATGTTGTAGGACAACTTGTGGCTCAACATGTATTTAATGTAAGGATTTATTTAATTTGTAGCTTACTAGGCTAACTTATGGCTTAGTTGGGTATAAGTAGAGGGTCTTGTGAAGTATTTAGGGAGATATTATTCATCCTTCATGGAGAAGAGGATGTGGTAGAGGATCAAACTTTGAGAAGAGCTAGTAGTTGTGGCTTAGGAAACAAGGAGATTGCTTGGAGGGCTTGCAAGCATAAGTTTAGATCTTCCTTGGAGATTTCTACCAGAGAGTGGATTAGGAATAGCTAGGGTTTGGATTAGATCTTGAGGGATCTTATAGAACTACTACTTGTTTTATATTTGGTCATAATCGGCAAGGCCTTATAGCCCGATACATCGCATGTAATCAATTATTTTATGAATAAAGAGTTTTGATTTGGTATCAAATATTGCATTGTCATTGTGTTTCCACTATGTGGTTATTTTATGGGGGATAGGACATATCCTTTGGGGATTCTCTTGCCTTGCACTACATCGAATGGTATTAGAGCACAGTTGTTCCTGAGTGTCTAGACCAATTACCGAAGTTGAGGCAATTTGCACTAAGACTTGGGTGAAGGCTAGATTGAAGGTTGATCTTGTGGAGCAGATTGATCTTCTAGATTTGTATATTTATTTCTTTAGGTTTGCAAAGGATCTTCGAAGATGCCTCCAAGAAGATTGAACCCTAGGGAAATTAATAATATTAGTGATGTTGTAGAAGAAAGGATCTTAGAGCAGGTTAAAGCATATTTTAGATCTGAAACGGAGGAGGTTAAAGCCAATTTTAGATTTGAGATGGGGCTGAGTACTGAAGATGGTTATGAGGAAGTTAATAAAGAGTTTGAAGTTGTTGGGTCAAGTGGTGAGGATAGAATTGATCATGTGGAGAGACTTGTGGGAAATAGGGTTGGTCATTTTGCTAGGTCTAGATCTCAGCTAAAGTTAAAGCATAAAATGGAGGTTTCTAATTTCTTAGGTACTTTGACTCCTGAAGACCAGATTGATTAGATTGGTGAATTGGAAGACTACTTTGAGCTTGAGGATATTGGAGATCCACTTAGATTAAGGTTGGCACAAACTAAGTTGAAAGGACATGCTGCTCTTTGGTGGAAAGAACTGCACAGTGATAGAGAAGAGGAAGGTGAAATGAAGATCACTAGATGGAGGTTGATGGTAACTAAGCTAAAGGCTAAATTCATTCCTGTTAATTATGAACTTGATTTGTTCAAAAGGCTACAGAATTTGAAATAGAAAGATATGACTATGAAAAATTATACCAAGGAGTTCTACAAGTTGACTATTTGGTTTGGGCATAAAGAATTGTCAAAGGAGAAGGTAGCTCATTACATTAATGATTTGAGATTCAATATCCAAGATGAAGTTGGCATGTTGAAGATTGATCCAGCTGAGTGATGCAGGAGCATCCTGGGTGTAAAAACAATCTTGCATCACCCAAAAATATTTTTATTTTAGTCTTTTCTATTTTAATAAGGACTAGTAGATAGGGAGGTTGCTATTGCTAGGAGCTTGCTATTTTTAGTAAGTTTTTCATATGAGCTCATAATGTTCTTATTTTCTATAAGAAGGTTCATTTTAAAGTTGTAAGCCTACCATAAAAATCCCATTGCTCAAGCATAAGTACTGGAGAAGTTACTGCAAATTTTTGGTGGAAAAATTTACAGAAAAATCTTTAGGCTCACTGTTGGAGGCCTTAGGGTCCCTGGATGAGGTACAAAAACTCAATGGAAGAGCACTAGCATTGTTTCAAGCCTATATATCAAGAGGTAGCATTTTTAAAAAGTGGTCATAGTAGCCAATCGGAGCAGAGGTTCGTGAGTTATGGCCTTTCATAGTTAGGCTACCCAAAATTTCTAAAATAATTGTCAAATATGTATTTAGCCAACTCTATATGTTTTGTTAAGCTCTGTCAGCCCTCGGTATTAATTTTCAATGTCTAGAACCTTCTCAGGCAGCATAAAATTGTCTATTTAAGAAAGGCCTAACCATTATCTAGAACAACTCTAGATGATAGTTCGCAACTTGTCTTACAAATTATTGTATTGAAGGTGCCCATGTCGGTTAGTATGTTGTATTTGTGAATTTTATAATTTCACATTTGTGGCGTAAATAAGAAGTCCATATTGTTTTCTCGTATTTGTTGTTGTTTCTTTGTTTCTACTATGAGTTTATGGTATTAAGGGGAGCACCCTTCATCAAGTGGTATCAGAGATAGAGTTCTTGAGTGTGTGGATAGATCACTAATTGTGAGGTAGTTTGCACCAGGACTGTGGTTTGGGTTAAGCGTGTAGATAGATTGCTAATTGTGAGGCAATTTGCACTAGGGTTTCAGCGAAAGCACAAAAAATGCCTCCATAAAGAGTGTGTGGTGAAAGAGCTATAGGTGTTACACTAAGGGTTTTTGAGCCCTCCAAAGATAAATGCAAGCATTGGAAGAACAAATGCATAGAGGAATAAATATTTCCGCAAGAGATGAAAGCGAGGATGAGGATGAAGTGGAAGAAAATGCCAAAGCAGAGATAGTTCTAAACCCAGAGGAAGAGAAGCTTTTTAGGGCCATCTCCAAGATTAGAAAAAGACCTAAGTTTGAAGTTCCCACATTTTCAAGAAATCTTAATCCAGAGGAGCTGATTGATTGGATCAATGAACTTGAGGAGTACTTTGAGTATGAAGATATTGAGGATCTTGATAGGGTCAAGTTTATGAAGGCAAAACTGAAGGGACATGTGAAGATATGGTGGACAGAAGTTCTATTGGAGAGAAATAGAAAGGGAAAGGACAAAATCACTAGATGGGAATGGATGGTGGCTAAACTGAAGTGACAACTCATTACCATGGATTATGAGCTTGATCTATTGAAGAAAATGTAAGGGTTGAAGAAAGCGAGAAAATTTGTTCAAGAGTATACTAAAGAGTTCTATCGAGTTCTCATTACAACTGGCCATGTAGAAGATGATAAGGAGAAATTAGCCTATTATCTTTCTAGGTTAAGGCCAAGCATTCAGGATGAGTTGAGTCTAGTTCGAATGAACAATATTGAGGAGGCATACCAATTTGACATAAAAGTTAAGGAGAAACTGAGAAAGAAGTTTGACATCAAGAATAACAAAAGAGGCTATGATGGAAGATTTGGTAGATGATCTTATGGAGGCTGTAATGATGATCAGAAGAACAAGGATGAGGTAGGAAGTAGCAATCAGAACCAAAGGGGAAACAATTCCAATCAAGATTAGAGAGGAAGAGTAGAGGACAAGGATTTGGAAGAGGAGGCTTTCGTGGGAAATTTTTTCACTGCAGAGAAGAAGGGCATAGAGCATTTGAATGTACCCAATGCCAAGGAGGGCATAGAGCATTTGAATGTACCCAATGCCAAGGAAGGATAGATCAAAGAATAGAAGGCCAGGCCAAATTTGAACATGTTGATGAAGATGCTAGATCCTCACATTCTAAAGATGTTGAAAGAGGAGAAGTCCTAGTTAAAAAAAGAGTCTTGCTGAGTGGTGAGAATGAACTTGATCAAAGGAGCTTGTTTCGCACAAGGTGAAAATGTGAAGATAAGTGTTGTGATGTGATCATTGATAGTGGAAGTACTGACAATATGGTGTCAAAAATGATGGTCACCAAGTTGAAGCTAAAGAGGTAGAAACAGTTGCATCCATACCGTATTGCTTGGGTACAAGATGACCACAAGGTCATGGTCAATGAGCAGTGCTCAATGAAGTTCAAAATTGGAAGCTACCAGGATGAGGTACTTTGTGATATCATACCTATGGACATATGTCATATGTTGTTGGGTAGGTCGTGGTAATTTGATAGGCATGTTGTACATGATGGGCGAGCAAATACCTACACTCTAACCAAAGATGGAGTGAAACATAAGTTGAAGTCATTGAAGGATAAAGAAGAAAAGGTATGTTGTGCTTCCAGAATATGTTTTTTTGATGGAAAAAGACTTTCTCAAAGGTATGAAGCATGAGCATATGTGTTTTTTTTATAATTCCAAAAGATAGTAAAGAAGAAGTAGAGGAGGTACTTGTAAAAGTTGCAGATATGTTGAAAGATTTTTTTGATATTGTATAAGATAATTTACCTGATGGATTTCCCCCGATAAGGAAGATCAATCACTAGATGGATTTGGTTCTATGAGCCAATTTTCCAAACAAGGCAGTGCATAGAATGACACCAACAAAAAGTGAAGAGTTAAACAGACAAGTTCACAAGTTGTTGCAGAAGGGGTTGATTCGAGAGAGTCTAAGTCTATTTTCTATACTAGCAATATTAGCACCAAGGAAGAATGGAGAATGGAGGATCTGCATAGATTCTCATGCTATCAACAAGATCATAATCAAGTATAGATTTCCATTGCCAAGGATGGATGATATTATGGACTATTTGAGTGGAGCTGAGTATTTCACAAAGATAGATCTATAGAGTGGATACCATCATATTCGAATCAAAGAAGGATATGAATGGAAGACTACCTTCAAGACAAGGGAAGGATGGTATGAGTGGTTAGTCATGCCTTTTCGGCTAACCAATGCACCGAGCACTTTCATGAGGCTCATAAATGAGGTACTGAAGGAGTTTCTAGGTAAGTTTGTTACTGTTTACCTAGATGATATTTTGATCTTTAGCAAGACATTGTAGGATAATTTGATCCATATTCACAAGGTGTTTGATAAGTTGAGGGAAGAAAAGTTGCTGATAAACCTAAAGAAGTGCAGTTTTGTAAAGGAGTTGATGTACCTGAGATTTGTAGTCTCGAGAGAGGGTCTAAAAACGTACCCAGAAAAAGTGAAGGCTATCCTTGAATGGCCTACTCCAAGGAGTGTGATAGAAGTAAGATCTTTTCATGGACTAGCTAGTTTTTATAGAAAGTTCATAAGAGGTTTTAGCAGTATTTGTGGACCCCTAATTGAAAAAATGAGAGGGGATAGGAAAGAATTCAAGTGGACTATAGGAGTAGATAAAGAGTTTAAATCAGTTGAAACAAAAAGTTACTGAGCAACCTATTTTAGCACTTCCTAATTTTAACAAGGTGTTTCAAGTAGACTATGATGCCAGTGGTACTGCAATAAGAGTTGTTATGAGCCAAGAAGGTACACCCGTTGCTTACTTTAGTGATAATTGAATGATGCCAAAAGAAAATATTATGTTGATAACTAGAAGATAATTTCCACAGCAAGTCAAATTGTGATATTGCTATCAGGATTTAACTGTGTGATTTTTGAGTCAAACTCATTGACCATGTTTCATGAGTAGTGATTCAACATGAATCCATCTCTCATGAGAATAAATGAAACACTTAGCACTCATTGGATCTAGGTGATACTCATAGGATTGAAGCACCAAGACTTCCCGAAAGGTCACCCATCCTAGTACTACTCCAGCCTGAGTGCGCTTAACTATGGGGTTTCCTCCATGGTTAAACCCAAAGCTTGCAAACCCATTTGCAAACCTTCACCAAGTGTTGTGCCTTATGAACCATTCATTATAAAGCCCCTTAAGTTCATCAATTGATAAGTAGGAGATAATTTCTACAGCAAGTCAAATTGTGATATTGCTATCAGGATTTAACTGTGTGATTTTTGAGTCAAACTCATTGACCCATGTTTCATGAGTAGTGATTCAACATGAATCCATCTCTCATGATAATAAATGGAAGACTTAGCACTCATTGGATCTAGGTGATTCTCATAGGGGTGAAGCATCGGGACTTCCCAGGAGGTCACCCATCCCAATACTACTCCAACCTGAGCGCACTTAACTACGGAGTTTCCTCCATGATTAAACCCAAAGCTTGCAACCCCATTTTCAAAACCTTCACCAAGTGTTGTGCCTTATGAACCATTCATTAGAAATCCCCTTAAGCTCATCAATTGATAAGTAGGAGATAATTTCCACAACAAGTCAAATTGTGATATTGCTATCAGGATTTAACTGTGTGATTTTTGAGTCAAACTCAATGACCCATGTTTCATGAGTAGTGATTATACATGAATCCATCTCTCATGAGAATAAATGGAACACCTAGCACTCATTGGATCTAGGTGATGCTCACAGGGGTGAAGCACCGGGACTTCCCGAGAGGTCACCTATCTTAGTACTACTCCAGCCTAAGCACGCTTAACTATAGAATTTCCTTGATGGTTAAGGTTTTTCAAATGGGGTTGCAAGCTTAAGGTACTACTCCAACCTGAGCGCACTTAACTACAGAGTTTCCTCCATGGTTAAACCCAAAGCTTGCAACCCCATTTGCAAAACCTTAACCATGGAGGAAACTCTGTAGTTAAGTGTGCTCAGGCTGGAGTAGTACTAAGATGGGTGACCTCCGAGGAAGTCTCGATGCTTCACCCCTGTGAGCATCACTAGATCCAATGAGTGCTAGGTGTTCCATTTATTCTCATGAGAGATGGATTAATGTTGAATCACTACTCATGAAACATGGGTCAATGAGTTTGACTCAAAAATCACACAGTTAAATCCTGATAGTAATATCACAATTTGACTTGCTGTAGAAATTATCTCCTACTTATCAATTGATGAACTTAAGGGGCTTTATAATGAATGGTTCATAAGTCACAACACTTGGTGAAGGTTTGCAAATGGGGTTGCAAGCTTTGGGTTTAACCATGGAGGAAACCCCATAGTTAAGCGCACTCAGGCTGGAGTAGTACTGGGATGGGTGACCTTCCGGGAAGTCTTGGTGCTTCAATCCTGTGAGTATCACCTAGATCCAATTAGTGCTAAGTGTTCCATTTATTCTCATGAGAGATGGATTCATGTTGAATCACTACTCATGAAACATGGTCAATGAGTTTGACTCAAAAATCACACAATTAAATCATGATAGCAATATCACAATTTGACTTGCTGTGGAAATTATCTTCTAGTTATCAACATAATATTTTCTTTTGGCATCATTCAATTATCACTAAAGTAAGCAACAGGTGTACCTTCTTGGCTCATAACAACTCTTATTGCAGTACCACTGGCATCATAGTCTACTTGAAACACCTTGTTAAAATTAGGAAGTGCTAAAATAGGTTGCTCAGTAACATTTTGTTTCAACTGATTTAAACTCTTTATCTACTCCTATAGTCCACTTGAATTCTTTCCTATCCCCTCTCATTTTTTCAATTAGGGGTCCACAAATACTGCTAAAACCTCTTATGAACTTTCTATAAAAACTAGCTAGTCCATGAAAAGATCTTACTTCTATCGCACTCCTAGGAAGTCTCGGTGCTTCACCCCTGTGAGCATCACCTAGATCCAATGAGTGCTAAGTGTGTTCCATTTATTCTCATGAGAAATGGATTCATATTGAATCACTACTCATGAAACATGGGTCAATGAGTTTGACTCAAAAATCACATAGTTAAATCCAGATAGCAATATCACAATTTGACTTGTTGTGGAAATTATCTCCTACTTATCAATTGATGAGCTTAAGGGGCTTTCTAATGAATGGTTCATAAGGCACAACACTTGGTGAAGGTTTTTCAAATGGGGTTTCAAGCTTTGGGTTTAACCATGGAGGAAACTATGTAGTTAAGAGCGCTTAGGCTAGAGTAGTACTGGGATGGGTGACCTCCTGGGAAGTCTCGGTGCTTCACCGCTGTGAGTATCACCTAGATCCAATGAGTGCTAAGTGTTCCATTTATTCTCATG
This sequence comes from Cupressus sempervirens, assembly GCA_028749045.1. Classification (NCBI taxonomy): domain Eukaryota; kingdom Viridiplantae; phylum Streptophyta; class Pinopsida; order Cupressales; family Cupressaceae; genus Cupressus; species Cupressus sempervirens. Next base: position 762,616,253 of record CM053786.1, on the reverse strand, counting down.
AGAGATGGATTCATGTTGAATCACTACTCATGAAACATGGGTCAATGAGTTTTACTCAAAAATTACACAATTAAATCTTGATAGCAATATCACAATTTGACTTGCTGCGGAAATTATCTCCTACTTATCAATTGATGAGCTTAAGGGGCTTTCTAATGAATGGTTCATAAGGCACAACACTTGGTGAAGGTTTTTCAAATGGGTTTGCAAGCTTTGGGTTTAACCATGGAGGAAACTCCATAGTTAAGCACGCTCAGGCTAGAGTAGTATTGGGATGGGTGACCTCCCAGGAAGTCTCGATGCTTCACCCCTATGAGCATCACTTAGATCCAATGAGTGTTAAGTGTTCCATTTATTCTCATGAGAGATGGATTCATGTTAAATCACTACTCTCACCTAGATCCAATGAGTGTTAAGTGTTCCATTTATTCTCATGAGAGATGGATTCATGTTGAATCACTACTCATGAAACAAGGGTCAATGAGCTTGACTCAAAAATCACACAGTTAAATCCTGATAGCAATATCACAATTTGACTTGATATGGAAATTATCTCCTACTTATCAATTGATGAGCTTAAGGGGCTTTCTAATGAATGGTTCATAAGGCACAACACTTTGTGAAGGTTTTGCATATGGGGTTGCAAGCTTTGGGTTTAACCATGGAGGAAACTCTGTAGTTAAGCGCGCTCAGGCTAGAGTAGTACTGGGATGGGTGACCTCCCAAGAAGTCCCAACGCTTCACCCCTGTGAGCATCACCTAGATCCAATGAGTGCTAACCTAGATCCAATGAGTGCTAAGTGTTCCATTTATTATCATGAGAGATGGATTCATGTTGAATCACTACTCATGAAACATGGTTCAATGAATTTGACTCAAAAATCACACAATTAAATCCTAGTAGCAATATCACAATTTGAAATCCTAATAGCAATATCACAATTTGACTTGTTGTGGATACTATCTCCTACTTATCAATTGATGAGCTTAAGGGGCTTTCTAATGAATGGTTCATAAGGCACAACACTTGGTGAAGGTTTTGCAAATGGGGTTGCAAGCTTTGGGTTTAACCATGGAGGAAACTCCGTAGTTAAGCGCGCTCAGGCTAAAGTAGTACTAGGATGGGTGACCTTCCAGGAAGTCCCAGTGCTTCACCCCTGGGAGCATCACCTAGATCCAATGAGTGCTAAGTGTTCCAGTTACTCTCATGAGAGATGGATTCATGTTGAATCACTACTCATGAAACATGGGTCAATGAGTTTGACTCAAAATCCACACAATTAAATCCTGATAGCAATATCACAAATATTATGTTTATGATCAGGAATTTTATGCTATAGTTCAAGCATTAAAGAAGTGGAGACTATCTTTTTCCTAAGGAGTTTATTTTATATACTGATCATCGAGCTTTATAATATTTAAATAGTCAAGAAAAATTGAACCAAAGGCATTTGAAGTGAGTTGAGTTTTTTCAGAGGTATACATTTTTTTTGAAACATAGGAGTGGGAAGTCTAGCAGAGTTGCAGATGCTCTTAGTAGGAGACAACTTTTGTTGACAGAAATGCAAATAGAGGTGGTTGGGTTCAAGGAACTCAATACTTTGTATCTAGATAATCTTGATTTTGGTGAAGCATGGAAGGCTTGTACCCAACCTATTACACTTGACAAGACAAAGTGGCTAGATTTTATGATCCAGGATAGTATGTTGTTCAAAAAAAGCCAGTTGTGCATTCCTAGAATTTCAATGAGAGGGAATCTCATCAAAGAGAAGCATAGTGGAGGATTGGCTGGACATTTTGGCAAAGATAAAACCATATCTTTGATTGTTGAGAATTATTACTAGCCACAAATGCAGCAAGATGTGAAGAAGTTTGTACAAAATGACAGAGTATGTCAGATGGCGAAAGGAGTGAAGCAAAATATGGGGTTGTATCAACCATTACCTATACCAAAGAAATCGTGGGAAGATGTCAGCATGGATTTTGTTCTTGGATTACCAAGGACAAAATGTGGGTATGATTCTTATTTTGTAGTGGTTGATAAGTTTTCAAAGATGGCACATTTTGTTCCTTGCAAGAGACTAGTGATGTTGCTCATGTAGTAGAATTGTTTTTAAGAGAAGTGGTGAGACTACATGGTTTGCCAACAAGTATAGTTTCAGACTGAGATACCAAATTTGTTGGGTATTTCTAGAATACATTGTGGAAAAAGTTAAACATAGATTTGAAATTCAGTTCATCACATCATTCACAGACTGATGGATAGACATAAGTTGTGAATCGCAGTTTGGAAAACTTGCTGAGATGTTTGGTTGGAGACAAGCTAAAAGGATGGGATCTGATTTTACCACAAACAAAATTTACATATAATAATTCTATAAATAGGAGTACTAAATCACCATTTTAGATTGTATATGGGAGTAGTCCTAGAAATGCTTCTGAATTGAGGAAGTTGGATAAAGGAGATATAAGTAGTGCTGAAGCAAAAAAAATTGCTAAACATCTATGAGGAGGTGAGGAAACACATCATAAAGGTGAATACACAGTATAAAGAAAAGGTAGATGTGAAAAGGAGGTATAAGGAATTTCAAATTGGAGATGAAGTCATTTTTCATTTGAGAAAAGAGCATTTTCTAGTGGGTACATATAATAATGTGAAGATGAAGAAGTTTGGACCATGCAAGATAGTGAAAATGCGTGATTCTAGAAATGCTTATGAAGTGGAGTTGCCTATTGAATTGAATATTTCACCAGTATTTAATATTTTAGATTTGACAAAATATTATGAATAAGGTGATGGAGATGAATTTGTAGAAGCGCAATGGAGTATTCTAGCAACTAGTTTGGCTACAAAGGAGATTAAGGAAAAACTGAATAGTCGTATTGGCAAAAGTACCAAGAATAGAACTTATGAGGAATATTTGGTCAAATAGAAAGGGAGCCTAGTAGAGGATTCATCATGGCTAAAAAATGAGGAAGTTAACCACTTTGGTTTTCCTCTCAATATCTAAGGCATGATGGAGTCACTTCTCAAATTACCTCAGGTGTCTAATGCAGGAGCATCCTGGGTATAAGAGCAATCTTGCATCACCCAAAAATATTTTCATTTCAGTCTTTTCTATTTTAATAAGGACTAGTAGACAGGGTGGTTACTGTATGCATGAATATGTGGCCTCTGCTAACACACACACTTCAACACGATCATTGTATGCGGATTCATCCCGGAATGAACATTGGATTGTTCATTCAAAAATCAGCCGGCAAAGCGACATGTTGCGTTCTATCTAAAGGGAATTGCTTGTTAGATATCCTCAAATTCAAGGTGTTTAAGCAACCAGACCCTGTAAGGACGAAGGATTTGAAAGAAAATGCAACTAATCTATATGAGAATGCAGATTAATCTAGAATGGAGTATGCACGTTTAATCTAAGAACAAAAAGAAAGCTATGCTAAAATGTATGCATATTAAATCTATATGAGAATTACACTAACAATGAAAATCTTATGAAAATAAGGAGCTCAAATGAATGCATAATCCAGCAGCAATTCGATGCAAATTCTCATTCAACCTCCCCCAAAATGAAGAGATGAGGGTCTCTTAAATAGACTTTCTTGGAATCCATCAACGGTTGAGATCGATTTCAATCAAAGGTTAGGATTAAAGGTGAAGTTCAGTCATAAAGGAAGATTCCCAATTTACAGGGAGTTAATTGATTTAATTTGAATAAAAAAAGGAGTTAACTGATTTAATTTGAGTAGAAAAAGGAGTTAACTGATTTAACTCATTTTTTATCAATAGTGAACTAGAAATTTCCTTTTTTGAACTGAAGAGAGATTTTGGTGAGATATTTAATTTAATAAAATGAGATATGCTCTCATAATTACCTTTTCTATTTAATTAAATAATCCTTTAATTAATTAGAGACACTTTTCTTATTTAATTAAATAACTTCATTTAATTAATTAGGAATGGCTTCCCATTTAATTAAATAACTTTGTTTAATTAATTTAGAAGTAAGTTCTCCATTTAATTAAATAATTTTGTTTAATTAATTAAAATAGGCACATTTATTAAATTAAATAAATTTAATTCCATAGTACATTAGCCTTAGGATATAATTTAATTTAATTAAAGTATAAATACTTAATAATTAAATTAAATATTAATCAATAGGTTTAATGTGACTAATATGAGTAAATACTATAGGAATTAAATAATAAACATGATGAATGCAGATTTAGGTTTTCTGCATTTGACAATTAAGTCAAGTAGCGAGTAGCAGAATGAGAATTGCCTATTAGAATAGGTCTTAGAATTGATCAGAAATAGACCAGAATTGACATCATGGCAATGAGCCAATTTTGGGGTATTACAGTTACTATTTATGAGAGCTTGTTATTTTTAGTAAGTTCTTCATACGAGCTCAAAATATTCTTATTTTCTACAAGAAGGTTCATTTTAGAGTTGTAAGCCTACCATAAAAATCTCATTACTCAAGCATAAGTATCAGAGAAGTTATTACAAATTTTCAGTGGAAACATTTGCAGAAAAATCTTCAAGCTCACGATTGGAGGCCTTAGAGGGCCCAGAGGATGTCTTAAAACTCGATGGAAGGGCACTTACACCATTTTGAGACTATAGATTAGGAGCTGACATTTTTTAAAAGTGGTTATAATAGCCAATCGGAGCAACGGTTGTGAATTATGGCCTTTCAAATTTGGGCCACCCAAAATTTCTAAAATAATTGTCAAAGATGTATTTGGCTGACTCTATATGTTTTGTTAGGGTCTATCGACCCCAGGTATTAAGTTTTAATGTCTAGAGTTTGTTCCAGGCTGCATAAAAATGCCTATTTAAGAAAGGCCTAAACATTGTCTAGAATAACTCAGGGTGATAGTTCGCAACATGTCTTATAGATTATTATAATGAAGGTGCCCATGTGGGTTAGCATATTGTATTTTTGAATTTTGTAATTCTGTACTTGTGGTGCAAATAAGAAGTCCATATTTTGTTCTCGCATTTGTTGTTGTTTCTTTGTTTCTGTTATGAGTTTATGGTATTAAGGGGAGCGCCCTTCATCATTGAGGATGCTTATCAGTATGCCCTAAAGGCAAAAGATAAGTTGAAAAGTCAAGGTAATTCCAAAGGAAAGGAGAAGAAGGATAGCTCAAAAAAGGCTAAACCAAGTGTAGAAGATGAACCAAAACCTATTGATCGGAAGAGGAGGATAGGTGGAGGTGGGTTTATAGGTGCTTGATACAAATATGGTGAAGTGGAAAATAGATATTTTGAATGTCCTAGGAGATTTTTTGTTGTGAATGAAGTTGAGAACCATAGTAGTAAACTTGACAAAGGAGAGACTTTTCTAGCTTAGAGAGTAATGGTTGGTCAGAGGACACTAGACTCTTGTCAAAGGAGTAATTTGTTCAGGACTTGTTGTAAGTCTGGTGGTAAAGTTTTCAAGGTGATTGTGGATGGTGGTAGTATTGACAACCTTGTTGTTGAGGAGATGGTTCAAAAACTTGGTTTGAAGAGAATGAGACATCCTTATCCTTATAGGATTGGCTGGTTACAAGGTGATATTGCTTTGGAAGTAAGGGAGAAATGCCTTGTTGATTTTCAGAATGTGTAGTATAAGGATCAAGTGTTGTGTGTTATTGTGGACATGAATAGTTGTCATGTGTTTCTTGGTAGACCTTGAAAATATGGTTGCAGGGTTGTGCATGATTGTGTTAAGAATGTGTTTACAATTGTGAATGGTGGTAGGAAGCATTCCTTGATTCCTTTGTAGAATGAAGATCTTGGTAGAAGGAACCTGAGTGTTGGTAGCCGAGTTGAATTGGAAAATTCTAAAAGGGTTAGAGATCAATGTGGAAATTAGACCTGTGGAACACCAAGGATGGATGTAAAGAAGTAGAAGTGGAACAAGGGAAAGAGTGTACAAGTTGAGGACTTGGAGGACATGTATGTGAAGAACCAGTTTGAGATTTATGTGTTGAATCCTAGAAGATGTTCTTCCAGCTACCGAGAACATATTTTCAAACCTAGGGTGTTTGATGCAAGAGCATCCCTGGTTGGCTAGAAATCCTGCATATTTCAGAGGTATTTTGGCTTTGGAGTTGTGGACTTGGCCACCAAAGGAGTAGTGCTCAATTGATATTAGGTGTAGTGTTGGCCGAGGTGCTCAGTCATTTAAGGGCTCAATCACTCAAGGGGCTTGGCATCTACTATTTCTAGGCATTCACTGTAGTGCTCCACGTGTATTGGTTGCTCAAAAATGCTTGTGAGAGCTTAATAGTGCTTGTGGTCTTCTTGATGCTCGGTAGTGTGGGTTGTGGGATGGATTTCTTATGGATTTCCTTGAACGATTTGGTGCATTTAATGCATGTAGCATGTGATCATGACATGGATCAATCTAGGAGTTTGTCAAGACCTATTTGAGTCTTGGTTGTCCCTCCTATGTGCATTTTTTTTTTTTGTTGTAAACCTTCTAAGGCATTTTGGAATTTAATATCTATTGGAGGCTGACCTGTGGCTCAACATGTATTTAATGTAAGGGTTTATTTAATTTGTAGCTTACTAGGTTGGCTTGTGGCTTAGTTGGATATAAGTAGGGGGTCTTGTGAAGTCTTTAGGGATATATTATTTGTATGTTTGGGAGAAGAGGATGTGGTATGGAAGCGAACTTTGAGAAGAGCTAGTAGTTGTGACTTGGGAAATAAGGAGTTTTCTTGGAGGGCTTGCGAGCACAAGTTAAGATCTTCCTTGGAGATTTCTACTAGAGTGTAGATTTGTACTAGCTAGGGTTTGGATTGGATCTTAAGGGATCTTGCATAACTATTACTTACATTAGATTTGGTTGTAACTAGGAAGCCCTTACAGTATGACACATTGCATGTAATTAGTTATTTTATGAATAAAGAGTTGTGATTTGGTAATTATCATTGTGTTTCCGCTATGTGGTTATTTGATGGGGGCTAGGAGATCTCCTTTGGGGATTCTCCTACCTTTCATTGCATCAAGAGGATACCTTAATTGTTATTGCTTATTTATTTGCATGTCAAGATGCTTCAATGACTATACATCATTTCAATTACTAGTATGATAGTTGTTAGATGATATTTCCACTCAATTTAATCATATCTACATGTTTTTTATTAAGGAAAATAGGCTTTAAAAGGACCCTAAAACCCCAAACATAGATAAAATAGTCAATAGTATAATGTTAAAGGCTACCGAGAGCCAGAAAGCAAAAGAAAAAACATCCCTCAAAAAGGAAAACTATGAAAGCGCCAAGGAAAAACACCAAAAAATGATGCAGGAGCATCCAAAGGTATAAGGGCAATCCTGTGTCACCCAAAAAAAAATGTACTTAGACTTAGTTTCTGTTTGATGTGTTTTCATTTTTGGATACCCATTTGGGTCAAATAAAGGTTCCACTATCAGTGCGTTTGAAAATCCCAAAAAAATATGAGCATGTATTTGGGCCATCATTTTGGTAAACTAGAAAGTGTGAATTGGCCAGATGAATCTAATCATGATTTAGAGCATTCCAGAAAAAGAATCAGGTCAATAGGCCCCACAGTTTGAAAGTTATTGCAGTTTTTTGAGTTTTGGAGACCTCCTAAGAATGCTTCAAAGTCAGGTTAGGGGCATTAAATGACCTCGAAAAGGGTCAAAAAATGGGGGATGAGCGAATCTTGTCCATAGGGCTATAGAGCGCTTCGAGAGCTTTCTAGAAATGTAAAGGGTTCATCAATCGGAGCTACGGTTCAAAAGTTATGCCTCCCGAAAGTTCGATTGTCGTTTCTGGATTCTTTTAGATTTGCACCGACTTCTACCATAGCTTTCAGAACCTTCTATTTGGTCGTTGGGTGCCTACTAGCACTTTCTAGAATGTACTCCTAGTCCTTAACCCTCCGGGGTCTATTTAAGGAGATTTTGGCATTGTAAAAGGCAGTTGGGAGTAGAGTTTGAGAGGAGGTACTGAAAGGAGAAATTATCTCCAGATTTATGCTATTGTAAGCCCTTAGGGCATGTCTTGAAGTTTATTTTCTTTGTACTATTTGTACTAGCTTATTTTCTCAGTTAATACAATTTCCCTTTTCTGTTGTGTCCATTCTGTTCTTGGGTTGTGTCCCCATCAAGTGGTATCAGAGTGGGTTTTCTTGAGTGTGTAGATAGAGCGTCGATTGTGAGGCAGTTTGCACCAGGACTGTGTGGTTGTGGGATCGAGTTAGAAGATGCCTCCACGAAGAGAGCGTGGCAGAAGGGCCAAAGCTATTAATCCTGAGGAGGTTAGAGCCCTCCAAAGGCAAGTTCAAGCATTGCAAGAGGAGCTTCGTAGAGGAGCAAATGTTGTTGCAAGTGACAATAGTAAGGATGACAATGAAGAAGAAGTAATGGGACCAGAAGAGGAATTTGATGGGGAAGTTCTGAATCATGCAGAGGAAAGGCTTTTTAGGGCCATTACTAAGTTTGGGAAAAGACCCACAATTGAAGTGGGTGTATTTTCAGGAACTCTGAAACCAGATGAGTTGATCGATTGGATTAATAAACTGGAAGAATACTTTGAGTATGAGGATATCCAGGATCCAGATAGGGTTAAGTTTACAAAGGCCAAACTGAAATGCCATGCCAAAATTTGGTGGCAAGAGGTTCAATTGGAAAGAAACAGAAGAGGAAAGGAGAAGATCACAATATGGGATCGCATGGTGGACAAATTGAAGAAGTAGTTCATTCATGTGGACTACGAGCTTGATTTGTTTAAGAAGATGCATGGGTTAAAGCAAGCAGGAAGATGTGTCCAAGAATATACAGAGGAATTTTATCGACTCTTGATTAGCGCGAGGCATGCAGAAGCAAATAAGGAGAAGGTTGCTCGATATATCAGTGGGTTGCGACCTAGCATCCAAGAGGAATTAAGTCTGGTAAGAATGACCAGCATTGAAGAGGCATACCAGTTGAAGAGAAGTTGAATAAAAGGTTTGAAGGAAGACAAAGAGGGCACAGTCAAGGAGGAAGGGGAAGCGGTAGATCATCTGGAGGCCACAATGAAACCCAAAAGAAAAATGAAGATGTGGGTACTAGCAGGAACCAGAGGAATGAGGGTTTCAACCGCTCCCATGATCAAGACTTTGGAAATCAGAGAGGAAGAGGTAGAGGACTTAGACAAGGAAGAGGAGGCTTCCATGGTACCTATTTCCATTGCAATGAAGAAGGTCATCGTGCCTTTGAATGCCCTCAACGACAAGGAAGGACAGATAGGAGAGTTGAGGGCCAAGCTAGGGGTGCTCATGTAGATGAAGATGCACAATCATCACATTCAGAGGATGTAGAAAGAGGAGAGACCTTGGTAAATGAAAGAGTCCTACTAAGTGGTGAGATTGAACCAGGACAATGGAGGAGTTTGTTCCGTACCAGATGCAAGTGTGAGGATAAATTTTGTGACGTGATCATTGATGGTGGTAGCACTAATAACTTGGTATCAGAAGAGATGGTCTCTAAGCTAAAGCTCAAGAGGGAGAAACATCCCCAACCCTATCGGATTGCTTGGGTAAAAGATGATCATAAGGTCCTGGTAAGTGAAAAATGTTTAGTAAAATTCAAAATTGGGAGTTACCATGATGAAGTTCTCTGTGATGTTATTTCGATGGATGTTTGCCATCTATTGTTGGGTAGACCATGGCAGTTTGATAGACATGTAGTGCATGATGGGCATGCAAATACATACTCTCTGACAAAGGATGGAGTTCGCCACAAATTGACGCCCATGAAAAAGGAAGGTGAATTGGTATGTAGCAGTACTAGGATTTGTCTTGTTGATGGAAGTTTTTAGATGGCATGAAACATCAGCATATGTGCTATGCTTTGATTCCTAGGAAAGATAAAGAAGGTATTATTGAAATACCACTTGAAGTTTCAGATTTACTAGGGGAGTTTGGAGATATTATCTTTGATAATGTTCCAGATGGATTGCCACTAATAAGGCAAATTAGTCATCAGATAGATTTGATTCCAGGAGCTAGTTTGCCAAACAAGGCTGCTCACAGGATGATTCCTACTAAAACAGAGGAGCTAAATAGACAAGTTCAGGAGTTGTTGAGGAAGGGCTTGATTCGAGAGAGCCTGAGTCCATGTGCAGTACCTACAGTACTTGCACCAAAGAAGGATGGAGAGTGGAGGATGTGTATAGATTCTCGAGCTATAAATAGGATAACCATCAAGTACCGATTTCCTTTGCCAAGGATGGATGATCTTATGGACTGCTTGAGTGGAGCTCAATACTTCACAAAGATAGATCTGAAGAGTGGCTATCATCAGATACGGATTTGAGAAGGAGATGAGTGGAAAACAGCCTTCAAGACCAAGGAGGGTCTTTATGAGTGGTTAGTCATGCCCTTTGGATTGACAAACGCCCCAAGCACCTTCATGTAGCTCATGAATGAGGTACTTAAGAAGTTCTTGGGAAAATTTGTTATTGTTTATTTGGATGATATTTTAATTTTCAGCAAGATTTTGGAAGAACATTTACTGCATATTCGTAGTGTCCTTGAAAGGCTAAGGGAAGAGAAACTGTTAATTAATCTGAAGAAGTGTATCTTTGCAAAAAGGGGGTTAGTCTATTTGGGGTTTGTTATATCACCTGAAGGTCTCAAAATGGATCTGGAGAAGGTAAAAGCCATCTTGGAATGGCCTACTCCAAGGTCTTCTACTGAGGTAAGATCATTTCATGGTCTGGTTAGTTTTTACAGGAAGTTTATTAAGAATTTCAGTGGCATATGTGCACCCCTAACTAATACAATAAGAGGGGATAGAAAAGAGTTCAAATGGACTGCAGCAGCTGCGAGAAGTTTTGAATTGCTAAAGAAGAAGGTGACAGAACAGCCTGTGTTGGCACTTCCAGATTTTAGAAAGGTTTTCCAGGTGGATTGTGATGCTAGTGGCAGCGCTATTGGGGTTGTATTAAGCCAAGAAGGTAAGCCTATTGCATATTTTAGTGAAAAATTGAATGATGCAAAGAAGAAGTATTCTGTTTATGATCAAGAGTTATATGCAATAGTTCAGGCCTTAAAGAAATGGAGGCATTATTTATTGCCAAAGGAATTTGTTTTGTATACTGATCATTAGGCATTACAGTACCTAAATAGCCAAGGTAAATTGAATCAGAGGCATACGAAGTGGGTAGAGTTCTTGCAGAGCTATACATTTGTGTTGAAGCATAGAAGTGGAAAATCTAACAGGGTTGCAGATGCACTAAGTAGGAGACAGTTGTTACTTACAGTAATGCAAGTTGAAGTAGTTGGGTTTGATGAACTCAAGAATTTGTACCCCGAGGATCCTGATTTTGCTGAAGCATGGAAAGCTTGTAAAGAACATGTTGCTATAGATAGAACCAAGTGGTTAGACTATTTGATTCAGGATGGCATGTTGTTCAAGGGTAGTCAATTGTGCATTCCAAGGAGTACCATGAGGGAAAATCTGATTAAGAAGAAACACAGTGGAGGGATGGCAGGACATTTTGGTCGAGATAAGACCATTGCCATTCTTAGAGAACATTATTTTTGGCCTCAAATTTCACAGGATGTGAAGAAGTTTGTACAGAGTTGCCAGGTTTGTCAAATTGCCAAGGGGTTTAGTCACAATACTGGCCTATATCAGCCATTGCCTGTTCCATCAAGGCCATGGGAGGACATAAGTATGGATTTTGTTCTTGGATTGCCAAGGACACAAAGGGGTAATGACTCAGTATTCGTGGTGGTTGATAGGTTCTCCAAAATGGCACATTTCATTCCATGCCACAAAATCCATGATGTTGTCCATATTGCAGACTTGTTTTTCAAAGAAGTGGTAAGACTACATGGTCTTCCAAGGAGCATAGTTTCTGACAGAGATACTAAATTTGTGGGGTATTTCTGGAGGACATTGTGGAAAAAGTTAAGAACCGACTTGAAATTCAGTTCCACGCATCACCCACAAACTGATGGCCAAATGAAAGTGGTAAATAGAAGTCTGGGCAGTTTGCTGAGATGTTTAGTTGGAGATAAGCCCAAGGGATGGGATTTGATTCTACCACAAGCAGAGTTTGCTTACAATAACTCTATAAATAGGAGTACTGGAAAATCACCATTCCAAATTGTATATGGAAATAGCCCAAGGACTGCACCAGAATTGAGGAAGATAGAGCAAGGGGAGAGGACTAGTGCTGAAGCAGAAGAATTTGTTGAACATATCAAGCGTCTACATGAGGAGGTTCAAGCACACATTACCAAGATGAATCAAGAGTATAAAGCTAGGGCTGATCAAAGGAGAAGACATAAGGAATTCCAAGTAGGGGATCTAGTCATGGTGCACTTACAAAAAGAAAGATTTTCAGCCGGTACTTACAACAAGCTGAAAATGAAGAAATTTGGCCCCTGCAAAATTTTGAAGAAACATGACTCAAGAAATGCATATGAAGTGGAGCTGCCAGATGGTATTCACATTTCTCCCATTTTCAACATTGCAGATTTAACAGAGTATCATGATGATGGTGCAGATGAGGAGTTGGTGTTAGAGCCATGTCCAATTCCTGCTTCTAAGAAGGAGATAGAAGACATTCTAGATCATCGTGTGGGTAGGAGTACCAGAAATAGGCAGTATGAAGAGTATTTGGTGAAGTGGAAAGGACGGCCGATCGAGGACTCAACTTGGATTTCAACAGCTGAGGTTTCCCATTTGGGATTTCCTCTACCATTCATAAAGTGACAGGGTCACTTTTCAATCTACCCTGGGTGTCTGATGCAGGAGCATCCAGAGGTATAAGGGAAATCCTGTGTCACCCAAAAAAAAATGTACTTAGACTTAGTTTCTGGTTGATGTGTTTTCATTTTTGGATACCCATTTAGGTCAAATAAAGGTTCCAACTCTCACAGTTCCACTATCAGTGCGTTTGAAAATCCTAAAAAAATAGGAGCATGTATTTGGGCCATCATTTTGGTAAACTAGAAGGTGTGAATTGGCCAGATGAATGTAATCATGATTTAGAGCATTCCAAAAAAAGAATCAGGTCAATAGGCCCCACAGTTTGAAAGTTATTGCAGTTTTTTGAGTTTTGGAGACCTCCTAAGAATGCTTCAAAGTTAGTTAGGGGCATTAAATGACCTCGAAAAGGGTCAAAAAATGGGGGACGAGAAAATCTTGTCCATAGGGCTATAGAGCACTTCGAGAGCTTTTCGAAAATGTAAACGGTTCATCAATCAGAGCTACAGTTCAAAAGTTATGCCTCCCGAAAGTTCGGTTACCGTTTCTGGATTCTTCTAGATTTGCACCAACTTCTACCACAGCTTTCGGAACCTTCTATTTGGTCGGTGGGTGCCTACTAGCACTTTCTAGAATGTACTCCTAGTCCTTAACCCTCCATGGTCTATTTAAGGAAATTTTGGCATTGTAAAAGGCAGTTGGGAGTAAAGTTTGAGAGGAGGTACTAAAAGGAGAAATTATCTCCAGATTTATGCTATTGTAAGCCCTTAGGGCATGTCTTGAAGTTTATTTTCTTTGTACTGTTTGTACTAGCTTATTTTCTCAGTTAATACAATTTCTCTTTTCTGTTGTGTCCATTATGTTCTTGGGTTGTGTCCCCATCAAAAAACTAGGACAGGCTGCCAAAGGCTAGGGAGCTTTAGACGATGTCTCTAAGCATCTCAGCAATACTAATTTCAAGTTTGGACAGCTTGACCACCTCCTCTTTCATCTCTAAGAGCACTAGATCGGGGGTCAGAGTTTCTTTTTTCCTAGTACTAGATTTAGTACATTTCCTGGCACCATCATCCAGAGTCTTGTCCTTAAGGGTGACATTCTGGTCCTATTCCTTGTAGATATTTTGAACTTCTCCAAAGTGAATGAACTGTTTGATGTTTCATTGTCCTTGAGAATATTAGTGTTCTGCTCAGCTATGCCTTGCATAGTCTTGTTCAGCTCAAGGGCTCTAGTGTGCATTGCTTCCACTTTATTATCCATACTCTACTCATCCTCGCTGATCCTATTTTTGAAGCTATAGTCTCTCTTTCTAGAGTGCTAAGCCTATGTTTGAGCTTGAATATTTCATGGTACATCCATTTAGTGGTCCTATAGCTATCCACTGCACTATTTTTTACATTATTCAGAACATCCATCTCCAGATTCTCCCTGGCAATATCACTGAGGATAACCAAGGCTGGATCAATTAGCTCTTCCACCTGAATGCTATCTTCTTCATTCTCTCTAACTTGGGTTCTAATAAGTTCCCTTTTCAATCCTAAATTGGCCAAAGCATGGTCAAAATTCTACCATACCACCTTCCTATTCTTCCGAGTGATTGAACATCTATAAGTGTTGGTGCCCACTTCATTATATCCCTAGTCATGTTCCTGCTACGGTCTGTCAATGGGGTCCTCCTCCAACTTCTCTCTTTCCTCCCCCTATTTGATTATGTTGTCTTCCAAGCTTTTCCTTTTACGCTTTCCAATCCTTGTCGTCTCTCTCTCTCTGTTGGCTGGGACTTTGATGATTATGTTTCTTTTTTCCTTCCTCTGCTCCTTGTCTTCCACCTTCTTGATGTTGATCTTGGTGATGTGATATGATACTATATGATGATACCTAGTTTGTTTTGTATTCAAACTTGGACCACAAGTTATATTTTATTCAATGGAAGTTATTAGATTCATTTATGGTGACCTTTTACACTATAGATATATGTCTTTCACCTTTGGCAGATAAATGCTCAAATGCTTGAGAATGGTTATTTAAATGCTTTATCATATGATTATATGATGTTATGCTAAAATACACCACTACTATGTGTTGTTTCCTAGTGGTGTAAGTACAAAGTGGAAACAGAGTTGTAGTCACTTGCTTGTGAGATATGAAATGGTGATGTGGTATGATACTACATGATGATACCTAGTTTGTTTTGTATTCAGACTTGGACCACAGGTTATATTTTATTCAATGGAAGTTATTGGATTCATTTATGGTGACCTTTTACACTATAGATATATGTATTTCACCTTCGGTAGATATATGCTCAAATGCTTGAGAATGGTTATTTAAATGCTTAATCATATGATTATATGATGTTATGCTAAAATACACCACTAAAATGTGTTGTTTCCCAGTAGTGTAAGTACAAAGTGGAAACAAAGTTGTAGTCACTTGCTTGTGAGATCTTCATGATGTTACATCATCCTTCAATGTAACTTGTATCTACTTATGCTTTGGTTATTTATATATTAAGCATCCATACTTGATTTTTTTTGTTTAATGAATATGTATCAGCTATATTGATGTAGGTGCATCAATGGGAATCATGTCAATTTCTCCTTCAATTTTGGCTTTGAGGTCTTTAGATGGTTTCATTTAGGTGAAATTTACTTCTGGGATCAGTTCATGTTGATTTTTTATTTTCCAAGTTGTTGCATCATTTTATGCATAGTTGCTCATTGGTCAATGGAAGTCAATATTAGTCAATAGGTAGTCAAAGTCTCATTTGTGGGTGTTTAAGGTATAGGGATAGTTTCTCCATGTTTGTAAGCCATTTGGAGGTGTTTGATCATGTCTTGCATAGTTTTGTTCATAAGTTGTCAAAAAATGCAAAATTGCAAAAAAATTGTTGCAAAGTTTCAACTTTGCAACTTTTACAAAGTATCAGAAGTTGAATAATTATTTTGGATTTTTATGTATTGAATGAGCATGGTAATGTGAGTAGTCATTCCTCACATTGTTTAAAAAATTTTGAGGTTAATGAAGCTTTTGGAAAGATTTTTGGAGGAGAAACTAATGTTTTTGTATGATTGTGATTACTAGTTAGTGGTTATTGACCTTAAACTCAAGATTTCCTTGAACATATTTGTTGATTAATGGTTTTAATATGTGAAGGATTTAATTATATACACTCCACGCACCTCTTTTTAGATTAGATAATTGAATTTTTGACCTTTGTGGAATATTTTGTGTCTTTTGGTCTTGTACATGCCTATGATTGGGGTTCATCAATATGGCCTACTCCTAAATGCACCATTAAAACAAATTACTGTTTGGTCATGCCCATGAATGATGAAAGCTATAGTAGTAGAGAGTTTTGAGGGTGTAGGAAGTCATTAGAGGTTCAAAGTGTTGTGAAAAAAATTAAGGTTATTAGGAAAAATTTCATGTCCCCTTTTCAAATAATTAAAAATAATAATCTTTTCTAAGGCAGGCAGGCCCAAAAAGGTGAAGTTTCGGAAAAAGGGGATAATATTTGGAAGCTAATGGACTAATAAATGAAAATTATTATTAAAATATGTTTTAATTAACCCCTCTTGGACGTGAGTTAGGGTTATGCCCTCTTTTAAGGGGTTTGGAGGCATTTTGGGCTGATTCCAGAACTTGATTTTTGCTCATTCCTTTGTTATTCTTCAGAGGCTGCCAAACCTGTGGAGAAGGAGACCCAAGAACGGGAATTTTCAAGTTTCCAAGAAGGCTAAGGATGGGATTTTGAAGCCATTCCATGTGCATGCTCATGCAAAGTTTGCCTTTGTGCTGAACAGTGCAGATTTGTGATTTTTCGGGTGTGTTTTTTGTAAGAGTTTGGTGTTTTCGGTTGAGTATTTCATATCAGTTTGGGTTGCTGCTATATTTCAGACTTTTAGATGTTAAAATAGAGCTGAATATATATATTTGGTCGTGATTATACTTCTGTGATAGATTATTAGTGTTTTTGTGGTGTTTCCGGGCTATTCTATGTTATTTTCGGGAGCCCGATGAGCATTGTTTTAATCCTCCGTTTGGGAGCTGTTGTGTAAATGTTATACAGATCTGAAAATGTCATTTTTTAGGCTGTTATACTGCTGAAATTTATATAAAAATGTCCACTTTCAGATTTACTAATAATATGTGAAGCTATGAAATTTTTGGCACTATTTTCGGCATACCCGATTTGGGGTTTATTGAGAAATTAGTGGATCTTTGAAAGATTGGTTATTTGATCTTAAAGATCTGATTAGAGGCTTGAAATATCATATAAAATCAGAGGAAGGGACATTTCAGTGGTATCAGAGCTATGATCTTGCCAGCCTGAGGGTTTGTAGAAGTTTGCATGTCAGTTTTGACAACTACCCAAATGTTGCATGTCATAATTTATGGTTGCATGTTGCTTCTAATCAGTTGCATGTCAAAATTTATGGTTGCATGCTACTTCTAATCATTTTCATGTTAGTTCTTGGTGAATTTGGTGGTTGCATGTTGCTTCTAATCAGCTGCATGTCAAAATCTATGGTTGCATGCTACTTCTAATCATTTGCATGTTAGTTCTTGGTGTTTGAAGAAGTTATAACCTATTGGGGTTACACTCTACTTTAACCAGAATGGACAGGTATAGTACAGAGTCTCAGAGGACATGATCTTGGACAATTGATATCTAGAGTCAGAATAGTAGAAAGGATGGTTATTTAGACATTCGAGATAAACTTAGGAAAATAAGCCATGACATGTCTGAACAATTGGTTGAGCACCACTGTATGATGAATGACATGTTGTTCGACCCAGCTAAGGTGGATAAGTTGATTGGATTTCTATTTGGCAGATTTTCTCACAGGGCAGATGACAGAATTACCAAGAACTTGCATGAGGAGTTTGAGAAACTAGCGTATAGCTAAGCAGAGGTCTCAGATTCTACTCTGCCACAGGAGGTAGTCGGTTTAGATGATGATTATGAGGATGTTGTGGTGCATGATGGTGAGATACCTGGTAGAGATGAGTAGACATTGAGCATTTATGACTTTGTTGAGAAAGAGTACCAGGCATAGTTAGATGCTTCGTCACATGAGGTTGAGGCAGGTAGTACTTCACATGATTTGTCTAGCCAGCTGAAGGTGAACAAAGATAGTATTATGACTTCATTATCTCATCATGACAGGATGCGAGATATGATAGAGGATCACATTCGGATGATTCAGTTACACGGTAGACATAAGGGAGTTCAGGCAAAGTCTTCTTCTGTTGACTTACAGGTAATTAGGGAAGGAATGGGAATGATGAAGTTGAGTTATTTACATCTTCTATCACATCGTGACCATCTTCTTAGCCTTTTCGAAGACTATTCAGATGCCTTGAGGAGGAAGGAGGAGGAAGTTGATAGGCTTTCTCACGAGCTTGAGGACACTAGAACTTCTTTAGTGAATACTCCATTGGCATTACAAGACTGGGAGAGACATGGGGATAAGCATGGCATGGAGTTGAGTTTAGTTTCATCTTGCACTCCTGATACTCAGCTTTCTGCAAATGGTAGATCATATGTGGTCGTTGATAATGTTGCGAGTTCATCTTGCATTCACATCCAAGATACAGGGACAATGTCAGACAGGTATGTGGAGTTAGTTGGTGTTGGTCATATTACTCAGGTGAGGAGTTTGCTTGAGTTACAAGTTGATTATAGTTTACGGATATGGACTCAAGATTGTTATATTGGCATTTGGGATTCAGTTGACTGGAAATCTTTAACACTTTTTGGTAGCAGTGATTGTTTGGGTGCTATCATGGATTTGATTAGCAAATTGCATGGTGTTGTCTTTTCTTGTGCCAGGAGCTTATCCAATGTTGGTATTAGTTTTTATACACCAGTGTTGGGCTTTGTTCATATATCCAGTTGACCATACTTGCTGGAATGTGTTGATGATCTTTCATATTTGGCAGTGTGTACAGATGAGTCCCAGGATCATATTGGCATTAATGACATCCAAGAGGATGCAGTAGGCAATTTTGAAGACTTAGTTTCCTTGGTGGTTTCTTTTGGTACAGAGGAGTTGGATAGTAGTGCTACATTTTTTGATACTCCGTATGTTGATATGAGCTTTGGAGTTGATTCGCATGATATGGATGGTAATACTCTAGAGACCAGTAACCTTGAGGATGCTCCTTTAGACAGTGCATTGGAGGAGGTTTGTAGGATACAATCTAGCCAGTGCCATCATGTGTCTAGTCAGTTGAGAGTTAGTGAGCGAGACATTGCTATGGCTTGCTAACATTTTGATGCTGCTCGTCAATTTTTAGCAATTTATGGATGGGGTTCTCCTACTAGTGATGAGCAGGGAGGCAGTTATTTTTCCTTGACAGAGTTCCACTCTTTATGGGAGGCTATCCGAATTTTGAGATAGGATTATATGCAGTTGGTAGCCGACAGAGATTATCTTATGGAGTGGGGCAGTACAGCATATGATGCATTGTTGGCCAAGGAAGATGAGGTGAATGAGCTTACTCAGCAGCTTGAGGTGACTTCTAAGATTCTTGAGAGTACACAATTGGCTTCAAGGAGTCACAGTTTCATTTGGCTAAGGTGACCATGGAGTTAGAGCAACTACAGTCTTTACCAGATTATGTATAGTCACAAGCTATGGTGTCTAGTGATCTGAGGATGTCCATGGTCGAGATTGTCAAAGACAACGGAGATAGGGATGCATCCATCCTTGATACTAACATTGGCATATCAGGTTCATCCCCACTAAAGTTAGGTTCAGTTGAGTTGGGTGTTGCAGTAGATTGTTGTGGTATGCCTGACATGGTGGTGACCTCTAGTACTAATGGCACAAAAATTAGAGATATTGTATCAAAGACCATGTGTGATGTTGGTGAGCCGACAGTTGGCACGATTCCTACTAGTAATACTACTCCGTTGGCAATGTCTTCAGAGGTAGTAGTCAGTTCCAACTTTGTTAGTGATCAATTGCAGTTAGTTACATTTGGATTGCAGTCTAAGCCATTGACTGAGATTGGTGCATTCTATCAACATTACATTGTGAGGTATGCTCATCAATTCACCTTTGATGACCATGTTGATGAGATGATGATACAGAGATGTATTTTGGTTCCTAGTGCTTATCATCAATTATGGGATAGTTTGACGCCTCGGGATGAGAGTTGTGATGGGCACGACATGGTGATAGGTTCTGTTGTTGACATCTTGATAATACATGACTTAGAGCAGGAGTTTTGGAGTGATGCTTCAGTGGGTGTTGTTATTGATTCTACTCCTTTGGCTATGACATCTCCTGACTTAGCTGGTAATCAGTCATAGTGGGTTGTATCACTTGTTCATGGTGAGTTGTTGACTGAGGTTGGTTTTTTTTATCAACATTATATTGCAGGGTATGTACATTAGTTAGCATTTGATCCTTGTGTTGAGGAGTTGATGGCAGGCAAGTTTGGTTTGGGTTCCATTTCTTGTTGTTTATCTTGTGTTGGCTTTTCACCATCAGGGGTGCATGGGAGTTATGGTTATGAGATAGTGGTTGGTGATCTGTAGAGTTGTGTTGACTACATGAGTTTTATAGTGTGTGGATTCTCCATACTTGATACAGTTTCATTTGAGAGCATTCACCATTGTTGCAGAGTTGGATTGTACATTCCGTATAGGCCAGTGGGATGCGTTGATGGTATTTACTATGTTGGCAGTTTGATTTATCCACTTTACTTGGGTTTTGATGTTCTAAGAGTTTGTGTCTTGTGGGTTTATGATTGTGGAAGTTGTGATTTTGGAGATTGGTTGAGCAGTAATTGTCAGTTTGATTATGGATTCCTCTTGGTTATATTGCAGAGGATATTATAGGAGCCTGTGTTAATTGGCAATAGTATAGTTCATGACTACGTTTGGGATCCAGGTGGATTGATTGGTTTATTGTTCAGCCATTGCTTAAGGACAAGCAATATTTGGAAGGGGAGGACTTGTCATGTGCCCTTTTCAAATAATTAAAAATAATAATCTTTTCTAAGGCAGGCAGGCCCAAAAAGGTGAAGTTTCGAAAAAAGGGGATAATCTTTGGAAGCTAATGGACTAATAAATGAAAATTATTATTAAAATATGTTTTAATTAACCCCTCTTGGATGTGAGTTAGGGTTATGCCCTCTTTTAAGGGGTTTGGAGGCATTTTGGGCCGATTCCAGAACTTGATTTTTGCTCATTTCTTTGTTATTCTTCAGAGGCTGCCAAACCTGTGGAGAAGGAGACCCAAGAACAGGAGTTTGAAAGTTTCCAAGAAGGATAAGGATAGGATTTTGAATCCATTCCATGTGCATGCTCATGCAGAGTTTGCCTTTGTGCTGAACAGTGCAGATTTGTGGTTTTTCGGGTGTGTTTTTTGTAAGAGTTTGGTGTTTTCGGTTGAGTATTTCATATCAGTTTGGGTTGCTGCTGTATTTCAAACTTTTAGAGGTTAAAATAGAGCTGAATATATATATTTGGTCATGATTATACTTCTGTGATAGATTATTAGTGTTTTTGTGGTGTTTTCAGGCTATTCTATGTTGTTTTCGGGAGCCCAATGAGCATTGTTTTTATCCTCTGTTTGGGAGCTGTTGTGTAAATGTCATACAGATCTGAAAATGTCATTTTGTAGGCTGTTATACTGCTGAAATTTCTATAAAAATTTTCAGTTTCATATTTACTAATAATATGTGAAGCTGTGAAGTTTTTGGCACTATTTTCGGCATACCCGATTTGGGGTTTATTGAGAAATTAGTGGATCTTTGAAAGATTGGTTGTTTGATATTAAAGATCTGATTAGAGGCTTGAAATATCATATAAAATTAGAGGAAGGGACATTTCAAAAAAAATGGATTTGGAGGCCTAATTCTATCAGGTATTGTTAGGCCTTGGTGCAAGATATTGGTGTGGGTATTGGAGTTAAGGGTTGAAACTTGGGGAACAATTGGAAACCGATCAAATAATATGTATAATGCCTCTACTTTGCCTCTTTTTAGAATTGAAATGGTAATTGTATCAATATCCTAGGGTGGCCTGTAAGGGTTGAAGGCAGGTAAGGAGTTAAATTAGAGCTATAGTGAGTTGTTAGTATATGAGTGGGCAAAAATGGTATGTTGGAGTTAGGTGGATTGGGAAATTTATTCACCTACTAACTTGGGTCCTGGCATGCATTGGGAGTGTTAGGATTAACCTTAGAGAGAAATAACAGTTACATACAAATATAACCAATATTATCTTGTGATTACAATCCATAATCCCTTACAGCTCAATACCACTACAAGAAGCTACAATATCACCATTACTTTATTAAATCCCTAACCCTAAGCCTTTTTATACAAGCTTTTTACTACTTACAAAATTAGGGCTATAATAAGTCATCCAATAGGAAAATAGAAATTGACACCATTTTTAATATAAGGTCATTTTTGGCTTCGGGGACATTGCCCCCAAAAACCCCCATGGGGGCATTGCCCTCGAAAACCCCCTCGGGGGCATTGCCCCTCAACCCACCTTGTACTACAACAAGGAACACACCTGGGGCGCTACCTCAGGACCTTGCAGGGGTGCTGCCCCTTGACCCTATCTTGGGGGCGTTGCCTCCAAACCCCTGTAGAAATAATATGGGGACAAAACCACACTGAATAAACCTCTAAGTGTGATTAGGCTCCATATCAAAATAATTTCCCACTTGGAGACTGATCAGACTCCACAATAATAACCTCCTACTTGGAGACTAATCATAGCACTGCTAAACTTGTAGCTCCCACTAGAATATCAAACCACCCTGGACTCTATTGTTCTTTTATTCTATTTAGTTGAGATGACCAACCGAAGTTGAAGAGGATTTCAACTTCTCTCTTGTTACTACCTTGGTAAATATATCTGTTGGATTATCATTTATATGTATCTTCTCTAACTTTAATTATCCATCATCCAAAACTGATCGAATGAAATGGTACTGTAATTGTATGTATTTTGTCTTTGAATGTAGAGTTAAATTCTTTGCAAGATGAATGACACTCTAGCTATCTATGAACAAATAATTATCCATCTATGGGTGTCCCAACTCTTCCATGAAGAATTGAAGCCATATCATCTCTTTGGCTACCTCTATAGAAAAAACATACTCTACCTCTATAGTGGATAAAGCATAAACCTTCTATAACCTAGAAACCCAGCTCACTGCTACTCCACCAACAGTAAATACATAACCTATAGTACTTTTCCTAGTATCAATATCCCCTACCAAATTTGAGTCAACATAGCCATGTAAATCAGTAGTAGAGCCCCCAAAATGTAGAGACTTACTGGATGTTCCTCTCAAATATTTGAGA
Source organism: Cupressus sempervirens (assembly GCA_028749045.1). Lineage (NCBI taxonomy): Eukaryota > Viridiplantae > Streptophyta > Pinopsida > Cupressales > Cupressaceae > Cupressus > Cupressus sempervirens. The sequence continues at coordinate 762,593,167 of CM053786.1, read as the reverse complement.
ATGTAATTAATTGCATTCCAATGTTCAAACCCTAGATGACTTGTATACCTACTAACAACTCCCACTACATGTGAAATATCTAGCCTTGTGCATACCATAGCATACATCAAGCTTCCTACAGTTGAATAATATGGCCTTGACCATAGCATACCATAGCATGCCATATCTGGCCTTGACCTTGTCTTGGGGTCGTTGCCCCCTAACCCTCGTAGAAATAATATGGGGAGAAAATCATGTCAAATAAAACTCTAGTCTGATTGGGCTCCAAATCACAACAGAGAGCATTTGGTGGCTAGTGGAACTAACCTAGACCGGTTTAGACTTTGCATTAACCTTACTTGTATCAAATTGGTATCATAGCCATACCAAGTGTTGTCTAATCGAGTTTTTAGTCAAGATGTATGCTAAGGAAGTTAAGAAGTTTGAGAAGGTGGTTCGAAAAATGGAAAAGAGGTTTGTGAAAAATGGGAAGATAGATGGAAAAATAAGTTGGCCAAGATGAAGGCCAAGAAGGATATTCAATTAGATAGTGAAGAAGAGCAAGAAGAGGTAGAAGAAGAAAAATAAGGGGCAAAAGAGAAGAATCAAGAACATGTGGATCCAAGGTTAGCTACTGAAGAAGAGGCTATATAATCCTTTCTATATGAAATAATGAGTCAAATAAAGAAGGTTTTCAAGTGGACATACCTATCTTTACTGATAAGATGGACACTAACGAGTTGACAGATAATATAGAAGTCATGGATAATAATTTTGATCTAAGTAATGTGGAAGAATAAAATAAAGTTAAATATGCAAGAACCAAACTTAAGGGATCTTCCCTCATATGGTGGGATTTCACCCAAAATGAAAGACAAAGGAATGGTAAAAGGACCATTGCAAAATAGAATAGACTGATAGGCATGATGAGAGTTGAATTCATGTCTATAGAATTTGAGGTGCAAATGATTAGAAAATTTTACAACCATATTTAGAGGGATTAAGATGTTGCTACCTATGTTGAATATTTTTAATAGATTGAGCATGAGGGAATGCCACAATGAAGACCAAAAAATTTGGTAACCAAGATTGTGAATGGGTTAAGATACAATATTCAAGATGAAATAAATTTGTTTCTTCCATAAGTAGTAGATGATTGCTTCCAATTAGTCATCAAGGCTAAAGTGAAGCTCAAGAGGAAGAGTGAGCATGGTAGAAGAGGCATAGGAAGTAGAAATACTATTAGGGGAAGAAATCATTTTAGTACATGATGAAGAAGTGGAGATGTGAATTAGAGCAATGAAAGTAGGGGTAAACAAAGTAGCATAGGGGGACACAATTTCAGAGGAAAATGGTAAAAAAAGGTAGAGGGAACACTGGGGTATCAGGCAAAGGAAATATTGAGTTCTATGGAAAAAAAATTCAATTGTTGTTAGTATGGGCACATGAAGAATCAATGCCCAAGTAAAACAACTACATCACCTACAGATGGAGATGGGAGAAACCAGTTGTTAATGGAGGATGAAGGAAGTAGTAATAGCGTAAATACTCCAATTTGGAGTGCAACACAAGTCACTAATGATTAGAATATGATGATCAAGAGGATAGTCTTGAAGGTCCCATTCAATTAGGAGCCACCATAAAGAAAGTATATGTTTATAATGTAAAGAAAAGCTTATGGTAAGTTATGTAAAATTATTGTGGATTTAGGGTCAAGTAGAAATGTTGTGTCTACTAAAATATTGGAGAAATGTAAGCTTATGAGGTCCCCTCATACATTACCCCATGAGATATCTTGGCTTAATAAATAGTTAAAGTTATACTATTGAGTAGAAGGCTTGGGTGGAGTTTGAAATATGTAAGCATAGGGATATAATACTTTTTGTAATAATTCATATAGATGCTTAATCCTAGGAAGACCTTGGAAATTTTATGTAAAGGAACAACATGATGGTAAAAAAGAACAAATACATGGTATCTAAGAATGATAAGAAATTTTAAAATGATTCATTACCTAAACAATATTGTAAGAAGAAGGGAGAATCTTCTTTGATTTTGGTTGGGGGTAAAGATTTATTGAGTACGACTAAGGGAGAGGATTTCCAAATGTAGTGGTGGTCAATTCCAAGGAAGATATTAAGAAGTAGGAGCCAATACCAAAGGAGGTGGAAAATTTTCTTAGACATTTTCCTAACATTGTTGTAGGGGAATAGTCTAATAGTTTGTAACCTATGAGAAGCATAAGCTACCTAATAGACCTAATGCTAGGTGCTACATTGCCCAACAAGATTTCCTATAAGTTGACACCACAACAACATGTTGAAATCAGTAAGCAAGTATAGGACATTCTTGACAAAATATTGATAAGGAAAACTCTAAGTCCTTATACAATGTCATCACTTTTGACCCCTAAGAAAGATGGAAATTGGAGGCTGTGAGGGTTCCAGGGCCATTAACAAAATCACAGTAAGGTATAGGTTCCCCATGCCAAGGATAGAGGACCTATTGGATTACCTAAGTGGATATTTTTAGTACTTAAAGAATGGCCTCAAATCAAGTTATCATAATATAAGAATTAGACAAGGACATGAATGGAAGACAACTTTCAAGACTAACGAGGGGTTGTATAAATGGATTTTTATGCCATTTGGGTTTATCAATGTCCATAGCACCTTTATGAGATTTATGAATGAGGTTTTGGTTCAATTCATTGGTCAAATTGTCTTTGTGTATCTTGATGATATTTTGGTGTTTAGCAAGTCAAAGGATGAGCACCTTGAAAATTTGAGGTTGGTGATGCAAAGGCTTGAGGAGAAGAAATATCTACTCATGTTTTACTAGACCTTGATAGGTGTTTGAGGTTAAGTATGGTGCTAGCAAGCAAGATATTGGAGCAACCTTAAGCCAAGAAGGGAACCCTATAGCCTTTTTCTCAAAAAAATTGAATGATGCTAAGAAAATGTTTGGCTAATAAAGTGTGTTCTAATTTTGCTAACACTTTTCATGGTGATTTCTCTAATTTTATGTTTCCAAAAGGGCTCTATTTTAAAGGAAGTAGGTTATGAATTCCTAAATCTTCCACAAGGGAGAATATTATGAAGGAAAAACATAATGGGGTAGAGAAGATAAAACTTTAGAGCAGGTTGAAAGGTATTACTACTGGTCTAGTTTGCAGAGGGAATTAAGGAGGTATGTTGAGTGTTGTTGAATTTTTCAAAGGGCCAAGGGATCATCTTCTAACTTATATCAACCTCTTTCAATTCCAATATATCATGTGATAGCATTAATATGGATTTTTTTTTAGGACTAAATAACACTTCTAAAGGAATTAATATGGTTTTTGTGGTGGTTGAAAAGTTTATCAAGATGGCTCATTTTGTGTCATGTAGAAGCAATCATGATGCATATCAAGTTGCAAATTTATTCTTTAAGGAGATGGTTAGGATCCATGGCTTGCCACTATCCATTGTGACTGACATGGATACTAAGTTTGTGGGAAACTTTTGGAGGACCCTGTGGAAGAAAATAGGAACTCAGGTCACATTTTCTTTAGACTACCATCGACAAATGGATGACCAAATAGAAGTTGTGAATATGACACTTGGAAACCTATTGATATGCCTAACAAAACAACATGGAATAGCTTGGGATTAGTTTTAAGCCAAGAAAATTATGCCTATAATGATTCAATCAATACGTCTACTAGTAAGACTCTATTTGGAGTTGTATATGGCTTCCACCCTAGAAGTCACATGAAGTTAAGGGATATACATAACATGAAGGGTATAAGTGCAACAGAAGAAACTTTTGCACAAGCTATAAAAATTACTCATGAAAAAGTAAAACCTCAATTGGAGAAATCAATGGAAAGGTACAAAGAAAGGGAAGATAAAACAAGAAAGGAGAAACATTTAAAATTTGGTGATTTGGTGTTTGTATATTTGAGGAAGAAAACACTTCTTCAAGGTCAATATGGTAAGGATATTATGAAGAAGATAGTTCCATCCAAAATTCTTCACAAGTATGATGAGAATGCATCTGAAACAGAGCTTCCACCTGGTATAGGGATTTCACACATTGTACAAGGGAGATAATGTGGCTAGTGATCAAAGAAATGAAGAGGACACCTTAGAGGATGTGGAATGGGTTAAAGACTTACCACCTTAAAAGACCATGAAAAATTTGATACATCCTTGACACAAAGGTGATCAAGAAGACAAGGAAGGACACATATAAAGAGAATTTGGTCAAATGGAAGGGTCTTCTTGAAGTTGAGGTGGTGTGGATGTTAGAGCATGATATTATCAAGTATGGAGCCACTTTGTAGGAACTAGCAACTCAAGGCACTTGAGTTTTTCTGTCATGGGGAATATGATGTAGGAGCATCATGGGGAATCATGTCAATTTATCTTTTAATTTTGGATTTTTGGTCTTTATATGGTTGCATTTTGGTGAAATTCTCTTTTGGGATCAATTCATGTTGCATTTTTGTTATTTGATAAGTTGTTGCATAGTTTCTCATTGGTCAATGGAAGTCAACATTGGTCAACAACTAGTCAAAGTCTCATATTTGGGTTTTATGGTATAAGGATGGTTTTGGAATATTTATAAGAAATTTGAAGGTGTTTGATCATGCATTGCATAGTTTTGTTCATAAGTTGCCAAAAACTGCAAAATTGCAAAAAAAAATTTGTTGCACAATTGTAAAGTCAACTTTACAACTTTTGCAAAATATCAAAATTTGAATAGTCATTTTAGATTTTTGTGTATTGGGTGAGAATTGGAAGCAGATTATGTCGACAATTGGCTAATAGTGATATGTAATTGTTGTCATTTATGGCAATACATGATGTACATGTTCACAGGAAACCTTAGAAATAAAGATACTTAGTGTTTGGTAATCAGAAAATTGTCTAAGTATAGAATTTGGTTTACAACAATGTATTGTTTTGTTTGTAACTTGTTGTTGACATCATATTATGACTAACGAAGTTAGATGGAGATAGTATATATGTTAGTGATGACGTGTATAACCTCAAAAGTTAGTACGAACTATACAAAACATAGATAATCATGTTTGAAGCGAAATAGGACAGCGGAATTGAAGGAACTAATTATTTTGTTTACAAGATAATTACTTGTCCAATTAGGGCAGACATCCTAGATGTTTACTCTGAGTTGGAAAAATAGATTGTGGTCTTAACCAACCCAGCAACAATTTGTGAAAAGGCATGGTATTTATGCAAAGGATATTTTGCGGTAAGATTGGAAAGTGCGAATTGTAAGATTGTGATTATGATTGCAATTGATATCTTGTAATTGTGATTATATGTGAATTCTTATGAAAGTGATATATGTGAAGTTTTATATGAGCTATTTGGTGATTCGAGATCAAGTTGAAGATCAGAGATCAGTCAAGGAAGAAGATACAGTACTTATATTTAGTCTGATTACTTGTTTGAGCAGTGAGCTCTTCTTGTAATTAGAAGTGCATGTTTGGACAGTGGGCTCATCTTGCATCTACTATACTACAATTCCTAACAGGGTTGGAATCTCCTAATAGGGATTCAAAGTCTTTTAATAGGGACTCCTTGTATTGAATTTTCTCATTGACTCCTAATAGGATCCATCCTCTAACAAGGAACTTATATATCAGTATATTAATTAGTGGGTATCATCCCCACCGGGGTTTTCCCTTGGCCAGGGTTTCCCTAGTTAACAAAATATGGTGTTATGAGTTATCTTTGTGCATTGTTACTATTACTGTTCAGCATTACTTTATTGCTTTGTTATGCATGGTTTAAAGTAAAAGATAATATCCAGTTGGCGACTAAAGTTTGTAGATTATTTATTCACTCCCCCCCCCAGTAATCCTTATTTCTAACAATTGGTATCAAAGCTTGGTTATTTTGAAGAGGCTTAACAACTTGAGTAAGTTACCTATGGATGTGGAACAATTGATGAAGAACCTTAAAGAAGGTCTTGAATAAATTGATCTCCTTATTAAAGAAAGAGATAAGTTGAAGGACATGTTAAGAATAGATTGAGGAAGATTGTTGAAGAAGGAGACTCTGGAGAATAGATTGACACAATTATGATTAATATGTTTCAATCATTGTTTTGTCACTGATGTCAAACCTACTATTTACTGGTAAGAAAACTGCTTATATGATTTAAGTACTATCACTTATTTGATTGATGAAGAGGCTTTGATCAAAACATGTAACAATAGCACCTAGAGGAAAGGTTGAGTTATGATGTGTAAAGGTGTACAAGAATCAGTTAAGATAGTGATAGCATGATGAATTGATAATCTACTTAAGGTTACAAAGGCTAGTTACACTAAGCAAGTATAGAAGAACAAGTTAAATAAAGTTTGTCTGCCAAGCTTGACTAAGTAGATAGTAGGTGTCGAGAAAAGTCAGTGCAAGCCAAGCAGAAAATTAGTTTGAGCCAAGTAAAAGTCTATTCTAGTGTATACCGAGAAAAATAGTGGATGTTGAGTAAAGTTTAGTTGATGTCGAGCACCAGTAAATTTTAGTTCATGCTAAGTGATTTTATAGAGGATGTCGAGCAATGTAGTATGTGTCAAGCATTAGAAGCAAGTCAATGTTGAGTGGCTACATTATTTGAAAGATCATAAATTTGATGGATCTAAGCCAACAAGTTTGTTGTCTTGGTAAGATTGATGAGCTGGTGGCACAGAATTCAAGATAAACCATTTTGAGGCTAATTCAAAGAGAATTGAAGGAGAACTTTGTAGAAGAGATATGAAATATGGGGTAGATTCTAATTTATCCTAACCCTAAATTTATAGGAATGCTTGGTCAAAAGCAAAGGTTGTCATATGTGAGAACCTAAGGAAGACAAGGAGTCAAGGGTTTTGCTTCATCAAGTGACCTAAGAAAGGAGTCTGCATTGGCATGTTAAGCTAGAAGGCTTAAGGGTATGAATTCTTGAAGGGTGAACAACCTATTAGAGCTTAAATGTGTGAAGACCAAGTAGAATGGAGGATTGAAATAAAGATTTGTAATCTGCAAATGGAGTTATAAGTTTTTATCAGATCAAGTTGTGTTGTTACTCTCTAATAATTATATCAGTCTAGGGTAAATCCTTTGGATTAAGGTTGATATAATAGTCATTTGTAAATCCTTTAATCAAGTGACATTTGAAGTGAATGGTCTAAAGTCCTCTAATAAGGCTCACTCCTAATAGGGTAATTGAAATCCTTTAACAAGATCACATGTAACAGTCTATATTGTAACCTTTAATAGGGTTGGCCTTTCACGGGGCATCACTTTAGAAGAGTGAAAGAGTAACATGTTACTGGTGGTTTTTCCTAAATTGGGTTTCCATGTAAATCATTGTGTCAAATGTGTTGTTGAATCTGTTATGTTTCATGTTTACATTTCTACAAATTTATTTGATAGTAACCTACAAGTTTTAAGTGATTTCATAATCTTATGGATGCATGCATGATGATAAATGTTTTATGGGTTCACTAAGCTATGAAAAGTTTTATTTATACATTTGGACCTTGGATAATTGATTCACTCCCCCCCCCCCCCCCCCCGCCCTCTTAGTTATTGTAAAGTATTCTAACAATTGGTATCAGAGCCATCTGCTTAAGATGACTAGTTTGAAGGTACTAGAAGCACAAAGATCAAGATGTCAAAAAGAGAAGTACCCAAGCTTAATAGAGATAACTCTCCTGCATGGAAAAGTTTGATGAAGCTACACCTTGGAGGACTTGGAGATCATGCACAATCCACCATTAATAATAAGCATCTCGATCCTACTGGAGCCCCAACTACTGAAGATATGAAAATGAAGAAAGAAAATAATCTGGCAATGCTTAAGATTGCCTTTGCCCTGAGCTATGTTGAATTTGATGATATCAAAGGTCTTGATATGCAAAGAAAATGTGGGATGCCTTAACCACTATCTATGGAGGAGACATTAATGTTCTAAGAGCCAAAGTTGAAAGTCTCATATGTAAGTTTGATGATATGAGAATGGAAGAAGGTGAAAATATTGCTCAATATGTGACAAGGATAAAAGAAGTTGTTAATTCAATAAGAGGAGTTGATGGAAAAATAGATGATGACAGTGTACTTAGCAAAGTTTTAAGAACACTACTGCCTATATATGTTATTAGAGTTTTGACAATTCAAGAACTGATATGTATACCAGGGAATAATCTATCACTTGAAGGTCTAGTAGGTAGACTCACTGCTTTTGAGCTATCTAAATTTGATAATTAAAAACTTGAGAATATTGAATCTACTTTCAAAGCTAAGGTTTCATTGAAGGAACCTAATGAGAAGAAGAAGAAAAAAAAGATAAAGTATGTATCCAATGACAGTGATACAAATGAGGAGGATGTAGAACAACTTGAAGCAGTACTGGTAAGAAGATTCCACAAAGGTAAAGGAAAGTTCAAAGGTAAATTACCTATCATTTGTTTCAATTGCAATGAGGTTGGTCATATTGTTGCTAGATGTCCATAGAAGAAGAACTATAGAGGTGGTGACAAATACAAAAGTAGAAGAGATGAAGACAACAAGGATTATAAAGACAAAGGAAAAAAGTCTTGCTACATTTCTGAAGAGGAAACAAAAGATGAATCTAATAAACATGATGATGATGTGGTGTATGTTGCAATGAAGGATGAATCTGATGAAGATGAGGCAACTACACTTATGACTTGTATGAACAAGAATGACAAATGGATCATTGACAATGGGTGTTCACATCGCATTACTGGAGACAAAAGTAAGTTCATTACCCTAAATTGTTATGATGAAAATAGTGTAAGATTTGGTAATGATGCACCATGTTTCATAAAAGGAAAAAGTTATATCAAACTCATATATAAGATTTTATGTGGCAATGCTTACTATGTTGAAGGACTTAACTATAATCTCTTGAGTGTGTCACAACTGAATAATTCAGGCTGTAAGGTTGACTTTGAAAACAAGATTGCTAAGATATATGACACAAATGGAAAACTAATTGAAAAGGGTGATCAGACTAGGAGTAATCTATTTTATCTTGACATAAATGATGTTACTTGTCTAGTTGTAAAATTTGATGATGTGTGGCTATGGCACAATAGGTTATGTCATGTTAATTTTGATAACTTGGTTAGTATTATTAACATGAGAAAAGTTAGAGGTTTTCCTAAGTTGAAGAAGCCTAATAATATAATGTGCAAACAATGTCAGTTAGGCAAAATGACAAAGTCAAGTTTTAAGAGTAAAGCTCATACCTCCAAAGATATACTAGAGATTGTTCATACTGACTTGTGTGGACCAATTGATGTGCAAAGCCACATAGGAGATAATTACATTATACTGTTTGTTGATGATTATTCTATAATGATGACAATTATGTTTCTAAAACAAAACTTTGATGCTTTCCAAATGTTCAAGTGGTACTTAGCAAGAGTTGAGAAGGAAATAGGTAAAAGTTTAAAGTGTTTGAGATCTGACAAAGGAGGAGAATTTAATTAAATGAGTTTGAGATAATCTGTAATGACAAGGGAATCAAAAGATAGACATCTACCCCTAGAACCCCTCCACAAAATGGAATTTTTGAAAGGAGGAATAGATCTATAATGGACTGTGCTAGAACACTCATGATGGAGAAAAATGTTGCTTTAAACTACTAGAGAGAAGTTGTAAGTATAGTTGTCTATACCTTGAACTATGTACAAGTCAAGAAAGGTACTCACTCAACACCTTTTGAATTATGGTATGGATACTCACCCAATGTAAAATATTTTAAGGTATTTGGAAGCAAATGTTACATTCTTAAAGACTTCAAGAATGGTAAACTAGATGCAAAAAGTGAAGAAGGCATATTCCTAGGCTATTCCACAAGAAGTAAAGCTTATAAGTGTTTAAATACTAACACCAAAAAAGTTGTGGAAAGTGAAAATGTAAATTCTGACGAATATACAGAACTATATGAGGCTAAACCTATGAAAGAACCAGAGGAATACAAATCATTTACATACTTTTATGAAGGTATGCCTACTGAAGAAGATGTTGCAAATCAAGCTACAAACCAACAACAAGTTTCAGTGACTGCTGAGTCGCATACTATGAATGTCGAGTTGCATTCATGAACTGAGCTACATTCAAATGTTGAGTTATAGAATGAAGTTGAAGTACATTCTAATTTTGAGATGAGTAGAGATGCTAAGCTACTTGGCAAAGATGTACACAGTGACTCTGAAGTTGAAAGACCAAATGAAGAAACTAGATTTGAACCAAGATTGTCCAAATATGTCAAGAGACATCATCTTAATACACAAATTATTGGAGACAAAGGTGCTAGACCAATGATAAGCAATAGATTGAGAAATGATACATGTTTAATAAGCATGAAGGAACCCAAATCAGTAAGAGATGCCTTAGAAGATGTAGACTGGAGTAAAGCCATGAAAAAAGAGATTGAACAAATTGAGAAAAACAAAACATGAACTCTAGTTCCTAGACCATAAGACAATTATGTGATTGGCACCAAGTCGGTATTCAGAAATAAGCTAGATGAAAATAGTGAAGTTACAAGGAACAAAGCAAGATTAGTTTGCAAAGCATATGCACAAGAAGAAGGAATTGACTATGGAGAGACATTTGCTCATGTTGCTAGATTGGAAGGAGTAAGAAACTTACTTGCTTATTTTGCATACAAAGGTTTCAAAATTTATCAAATGGATGTTAAATCTGCATTTCTGAGTGGCATATTGGAGGAAGAAGTTTACATAGAGCAACCATAAGGTTTTGTTGATGTTAACAATAAGAACATGGTATGTAGATTACACAAAACTCTACATGGTTTGAAACAGACACCAAGAGCATGGTATGATAAACTTCATAATTATCTTGTGAAGATTAGATTTGAGAGGACTTATGATAACAACAATCTGTACATGAAGACAGAAAAAGGAAAAGTATTTTGTTATCTGAAATTTTTGTTGATGATATCATGTTTGGAGGTCAAGATGATTTATGCAAGGCTTTTGCAAATGAAATGAAGCAAGAATTTGAGATGTCTATGTTTAGAGAGATCAAGTTCTTTGTGGGTTTGTAAGTATATCAGATGAAATATGGTATATAAATCACTCAATCAAAATATGTCAAAGAAATATTGAGAACTTTTCTATTGGAGGATTCCAAACCAATAAGTACACCTATGGTGACAGGACACAAATGGTCAAAGAATGATGATTCAATTGACGTGAATCAAACATTCTATAGATCTATGATTGGAAAATTATAATATATAGTACATAGAAGACCTGGTATTTCATTATTTGTAGGGATAGTTGCAAGATTCTTTGCTAATCCTAGGGAGAATCATTTGATGGTTGTAAAGAGAATAATGAGATATCTGAAAGGAATATAGAAGTATGGTCTATATTATAAGAAAAATGAGAAATTTGAATTAAGAGCCTATATTAATTTTGAGTGGGTTGGAAACATTGATGATAGAAAGAGAACCAGTGGAGGAGCATTTTTCTTAGGCAAGAGGCTAGTTACATGGACTAGCAAGAAACAAAACTACACTTCACAATCTACTGCTAAAGTTGACTATGTTGCTACTAGTGTAAATTGTACAAATATTGTATGGATCAAATAGCTACTCAAAGGAACAAAGGAAGAGACCACAGAACCTATGACACTTTATTGTGATAATACAAGTGCTATAAACATATCAAAGAGTCCTGTGATGCACACAAAAACTAAGCACGTTGCAATCAAGTATCATTACTTGAGAGAATTAGTTCAAGATGAAAAGGTGAAGATGGAATATGTTAACACAAAAGAGAAAATTATTGATATCTTCACAAAAGCATAACCTAAGGATGCTCATGAGTATATAAGAGGTAAACTAGGGTGCTACCCCTAGCAAAGGCTATCTAAGTAACAAAAGGAGTGCCTTGCATCAAACAAGCTAATTTTCATATGTTACACATTGATGCAGAGGATCTTACTTTAGGGGCTACCTAAAGTAATCAAGGAACTAACACTACAAATCAATCACAAGCAAGGTGACAAAAGATGAAACTAAAGAAGTTTATTTCAGCATGTTAAGATGACAAGTCTTTGGCATTGTTGTCAAAAAGGGAGATAGTTACCGATCAAGGGAGAAACAAGAAAGAGGGAGATAGTTATTGATCAAGAGATATACAAGAGAGTGTAGATTTGACAAAGAGGGAGAAATCCTAACATCTACCTAGTAAGAGGGAGATATAAGAAGAAATTCAGAGGGAGTTATAAGGATGACACAAAGGAGTTTTGTAACCTATTTAGAAGATAAAAGTTGTTGATAGAGGGAGAGATTTCAATGCAAGGAATTTTTTTTTGGGTATTTTGTTGGTTCTACTATTTTAACCTAATCAGTTTGGTTTGTCATCAATGCCAAAGAGGGAGATTGTTGAGAATAGATTGAGGAAGATTGTTGAAGAAGGAGACTATGGAGAATAGATTAACACAAGTATGATTAATATGTTTCAATCATTGTGTTGTCACTGATGTCAAACCTACTATTTACTGGTAAGACAATCGCTTATATGATTTAAGTACTATCACTTATTTGATTGATGAAGAGGCTTTGATCAAAACATGTAACAATAACACCTAGAGGAAAGGTTGAGTTATGATATATAAAGGAGTATAAGAATTAGTTAAGACAGTGATAACATGATGAATTGATAATCTACTTAAGGTTACAAAGGTTGGTTACACTAAGCAAGTATAGAAAAACAAGTTAAACAAAGTTTGTCTGCCAAGCTTGACCAAGTGGATAGTAGGTGCCAAGCAAAGTCAATGTAAGCCGAGAAAAAAATCAGTTTGAGTTGAGTAAGAGTCTATTCTAGTGTATGTCGAGCAAAACAGGGGATGCCAAGTAAAGTTTAGTTGATGCCGAGCACTAGTAAATTTTAGTTCATGCTGAGTGATTTTACAAAGGATGTTGAGCAACGTAGTATGTGCCGAGCATTAGAAGCAAGTTAATGCCAAGTGGATGCATTATTTGAAAGATCATAAATTCGATGGATCTGAGTCAACAAGTTTGTTTTCTTGGATTGTGTGAACCAGGTGGATGATAAGATTGATGAGTTGGTAGCACAAAATTTAGTGTATGCCAAAGTTAAATAAAGTTAAACAAGTATAGAAGAACAAGTTAAACAAAGTTTGTCTGCCAAGCTTCACCGAGTGGATAGTAGGTGTCGAGCAAAGTCAATGCAAGCCAAGTAGAAAATCAGTTTGATTCGAGTAAAAGTCTATTCTAGTGTATGCCGAGAAAAACAGTGGATGCCAAGTAAAGTTTAGTTGATGCCAAGCACCAATAAATTTTAGTTCGTACTGAGTGATTTTATAGAGGATGTCGAGCAATGTAGTATGTGCCAAGCATCAAAAGAAAGTTAATGTCAAGTGGTTGCATTATTTGAAAGATCATAAATTCGATGAATTTAAGCTAACAAGTTTGTTTTCTTGGATTATGTGAACCAGGTGGAAGATAAGATTAATGAGTTGGTGGCACAGAATTTAGTGTATGGCAAAGTCAGTGCAAGTCGAGAAAAAAAAAGTTTGAGCTAAGTGAAAGTCTATTCTAGTGTATGTTGAGAAAAATAGTGGATGCCAAGTAAAGTTTAGTTGATGCCAAGCACCAATGAATTTTAGTTCGTGTTGAGTGATTTTATAGAGGATGCCAAGCAACATAGTATGTGTTGAGCATCAGAAGCAAGTTAATACTGAGTGGCTACATTATTTGAAAGATTGTGAATTCGATGGATATGAGCTGACAAATTTGTTTTCTTGGATTGTGTGAACCAGGTGGAAGATACGATTGATGAGATGGCAACACATAATTCAAGATAAACCATTTTGAGGTGAATTCAAAGAGAATTGAAGGAGAAGTTTCTAGAAGAGATATGAAATATTGGGTAGATTCATTATATCCTACCTAATATGTCCTAACCCTAAATTGGACGATGGAGAATGAGCAGCAAAAGATCTTAATTTCCTATTTATAGGAATGATTGGTCAAAAGAAAAGGTTGTCATGTGTGAGAACCTAAGGAAGACAAGGAGTCAAGGGTTTTGCTTCATCAAGTAACTTAAGAAAGGAGTCTGCATTGGCATTTTAAGCTAAAAGGCTTAAGGGTATGAATGGTTGAAGGGTGAAGAAGCTATCAGAGCTTAAATGTGTGAAGGCCAAGCAAAATGGAGGATTGAAATAGAGATGTGTAATTTGCAAATGGAGTTGTAATTTGTTATCAGATCAAGTCTTACTATCACTCTCTAACAATTACATCTATCTAGGGTAAATCCTTTGGATTAAGGTTGACGTAACTGTCATTTGTCAACCCTTTAATAGGGTGACATTCCAAGTGAATGGTCTAAAGTCCTCTAACAAGGGCCACTCCTAATAGGGTGATTGAACTCCTTTAATAGGGTCACATTTAACAGTGTGTATTGTAACCTTTAACAAGGTTGGCCTTTTATAGGGCATCACTTCAGAAGAGTAAAAAGAAGTAACATGTTACTGGTGGTTTTCCCAAATTGAGTTTTCACATAAATCATTGTGTCAAATGTGTTGTTCAATATGTTATGTTTCATGTTTATATTTTTGCAAATTTATTTGATAGTAACCTACAAGTTTTAAGTAATTGCATAATCTTATGGATGCACACATGATGATAAATGTTTTATGGGTTCACTAAGCTGTGAAAAGTTTTATTTATACATCTAGACCTTGGATAACTGATTTAGACTCCCCCCCCCCCCCCCCTCTCAGTTATTCTAAAGTATTCCAACATTAAAATGCTTTATCAATATATTTTATGACTTAGAGAAACAATGCATCTAAATATGGCAATGAACTTTGCTAACTTCAATTAGGCACAAACCTCAATTAATTAACCAAGACTAGTTCCTTATTCCAAATGGGAAAAATAGAGTTAGATTAGTACTAACTTTGAGATTATCAAACCCAATTCACGCATACCGTCAATTACTAAACATAGAACTTTGACACAAAACCCTAGTTCAATTATTTTTAACTTCAACACAAGAAGACCATTCGAACAAAAAACACAATTCTTGTGATTTTTGATGATCAAGGAATTGCATCAAATTTCAATCTATCAATGGTAGTATGAATCCAAGAGGATAATCTATTGAATACTAATGAAGGTTACTTGGCATAATTTATGGAATGGAAAATAGAGTATTTATATTAATTTAAAAAAAAAGGTTTGTACTATTGAGTTGTGACTAGTTGCAATATCTATTAAAAAATCTACACATATCATTCACTTTTGTGTTATGCCCCATTCTTCAATTTGTATATGTACTTAAAAAATAAATCTATCTATTATCTATCCTAGAGTCCTAGTACCTCTTCTTATAGAAAACAAAGAGGTGCAACGATAGCTTCAAACCCTTCAAAAAATAACTACCCACAACTAATTGGAACTAGTCACTAAATATTTACAATAAACACATAAAAAATGTTCTTCTTAATCATCATGGTAGAAGTCCTCAAAACATGTCCAACATCTCATTCAAGTAGGCTTGCTCGCTTGATTGATTTCCTCAATTTGCTAGCATCTCCTCGATCTCAACCGTATACTCCTCCATCTCAAGCTCATGGAAATCACTGACATAACTTGCATAATTCTTTCTCAGGTCTCATGTGATTGCGTACATGTTGTTGATGATATCAAATCGATCTTCTTCTTTTAGAGAAAGGTTTGGTTGTGTCACTAGTTTTGGCTTATGTCTCATTGGATGCTCTTGCACTGGTAAACCTATATCTACAATTTTAAAACCAGAGAGAACTCTGCAACTAGAGAATTTGTGTAGCTTTTACACCTCAAAATTTTGTAGTGTCACTACCTCATGTGAATAGATTAATAAAATCATGGTATTTTATTATCCATTAATTCAAAAATCTTGTCAAGAACATTCCGCACATGCATGACTTGCATTTGTACACCATTAATGTATTTTTCAATGAAAACTTGCAAAATTTGTTTTGTACTTTCCAAGATATCCAAACAACGGACATATCACCTTTTTACATTCTTATCTACCTACCCCTAAAATTGCGATGAGTATTTGTTCTAATTAAGAGTTTTTGTCATTTCAAGGTACATCCTAGATACCACTCACAATTTGGAGGAGTATTGTCATTTCGCAGGGTACCTTGATCATACTCTCTGAAATCTCAAAAATTGCCAAATTGTGGCCACCCAATAGTAGCACATGCAAAATTATGAAATATTGTCATTTTGCAAGCCATGCTTTTCATTGCTTCTGAAATCGTGATTCTGCACCATTTGTGTAAGATCCCTCATGAAATAGCAAAAAATGCTTCTTTGAACCACTTCCTGACTATCCTTTGCGATTTGGTGAGATTTTGTTGTTTCACACCACCCTTCATATATTGTTTGTGAAGCTACAAACTTTTATTGACTCCTCACATCTACTCTTTTGAAATGACAAAAAATCTTGCATGATGAACTTTTTATGCTCAAATTTGGAGAAAATTAGAGGTTCCACCAAGTGTAAAAGACTCTTGCTATCAATATGAGTGGAAATATAGAGGTACCACACATGTACATGGATCTGTTTAGCTCTCAAATGCACCAAATATAGATAAAACTATTTTTTTCTTCAATAGGTGATACTAAGAGGGGGGAGTATCAAATTGACCTTTAAAATTGGTTATCTTTTCTAACACTTACAATAACTTGCATACTAGTTTCTTTAAAAAAAAGTAATCATAAATACAATAAAGTAAAACCATGAAAGCTCACACAAGAAAACATACATCAATGGAACAAATTTTTTTCTTGTGGAAAGCCTCATTAAGAGGGTGAAAACCATGATGGGAGTAATATGCCCATTAGTATTTTACTGTAGACAAAAGGTTGGCATGTTGAGAGTTATAGTTGTTCCTTTTTAGTACTCATCCTATCAAGAATGCTAGTAACTCATTAAGATTACAATTAGTCTATTAAAGCTAGAAGATTTACAACACTCCTTTTTGGATGTACCCTACTAAAGCATTTTCAAATGCTTAGATATAAGAATGCTCGATTGAGGGTTACACAAAGTTGTAATAATGAGAAAGCACAACTAAGTGGATGATCTTGAAATGACACTACCTACCTTATAGATCCATTTTTTTTTGCATGGAGGTCCTCTGACCTCTCTCCTCTCCTTTGGCTTGCCTCATGATCTTCCTTGTATCATCTTTCACCTCTACTTGTTCCTTGTTGACTTTGAGAAACATGCCTACTCTGTTTGTCTCCTATGCTCTGCAACTTCAATTCAACATACACTCACTTCCACACCAACAATAACATCATTGTCATCAAGTGTCATTTCTTTTTTACACTTTAACTTCTAGGTTCCAAAACCAAATAAAAAATCCCACCCAATCGGTGAGTTCAAATCTTTAATTGCTCATATGGGTTGGTCACATTACACCCATGTCTACCTACTCATAGGTGCCTAGACTAGTAGGCTTGCTAGTCTATCTAGAGTCCTTCCTTGTAGATCTATCAACATTTTCTTATACAGAGACTCTTAGATGGATACCTATCACATCACATTCCATTCCTATCCTTTTGTTATGTCATAACAATAGTGAATCTACACTCTTACATTCTACCAATTGCTGCACATGTTCCTTAACGTCAGTGTGAACTCCATATCTAATATATCATCTATATCAATGTGAGACTCTACCGGTGGCTTGATTTAGTCTTTTGACTTCATGCCTTTTGCTTGCCTTTGCTATTAGTTGTCAATCAATGACAATACTGAATGTGTACTATAAAGTGGTAAGCATGACTCATCTTTGATAATCATGCCAATTGTTTAAATGGTCCAATAGATCCATGCTTGCTAGAAACAACTAAGATATTTGTTGGACATTTTCCAATGACTATGATGAGATAGTTAACCATGTCAGAAAACACACAAAGTGTAGAGAGGGAACATTCTTGCAAAAGAAGGGAAAAATAGAGTATCAATACAAAGCTCCATGGAAAGAACAAAATGCCTCCACCTTGTTATATGAAAATGATGAGAATAAAAAATATGAACCTGTAAGAAATTATGTTAAGCTAAACATACACAACCAATAAATGTTGTTGATATAGAGAGTGAACATAGATTATTAGCTTATGTATCTCACAAATATTGGTTCTCAAATACATTGAGAAGAACACATCAAAAGAAAAGAGAACGTTTGGGTCTTACACCAACATGTTAAAAAGAATATCTATGACACAGTAGGCAAACAACCTAGTCCTTGCAACATACTGGAAATTCATGATAAAGATTGTGGCAAAGAGTGATATAGGGACACAAGAAATGTGCCACGTGCTTAAAAATTGCTCCTTGTTGTTTGTAATTGTCCTTTTACATCTTTAAATGTTGGAAGAAAAGTATTCCAATGGATAATTTGGATACACATTTATATGGAATGACCTCTATAGCTAAAAGTGATGAAACTACTTGCATCTATAAGATCTTTCTCCTATTCTATGTATCATATACATTGTACTTGGAAATAAATACAAGTGAAAGACATTGTAGATGTTTACCCAATGTTTTATGTCATCCTAGATGAGGACTCAAAACATAACTTTGAGATATTATTTTGGAGTGAGTTACTTCTATAGAAATATTTTTTTCCATATAGAAAATGACACGTGACTTGTAAAAGATTCATTAATTTCAAATTGGAGGCAAATGAATGCAACCAAATGCAATGTATAGTATGTCAATTGCATCACCCAAAAGGAAGAAAATCCTAGAAGAAGAAGGAGTGACAATGACACAAACATGAGGGACATAATAGACACGAATGAAGGGGAAATATTTTCAGAAATGGGATCTCAAATAATAACAACCTAAATTAACTTGACATGCTTGGTAGTCATGAGTTTGATACCAACCACACATGGGATAAAAGTCTGGTACCCCAACACTTACATGAAATTACAATGCTTTTCATAAAAGAAAATAGACCATGTGATCAATATGAGACCATGATATCCAAATCTGACATTCTAGACTATCCATTATTAACAAAGCAAGAGACACCATTCAAAGTAATTATAGACCATGACAAATACCCCTTTACTAAATATATTTACATGGTCATTCAATGAATAACTCATACAAGAAAATCCTACTTAATAGCATGCATAAGAAATGCACTCAAAATTAAGATAGTGCAATAGAATAACCAACTTCTTGCACTAGCTACCATAACAGTCACCACATTCAACATACATGCAATGATAATATATTTAATGCTTAAAATTCCTTTGAAATAAATGCAATTATTGGAAAGACAAGTATTGACAACATTCCAAGAGGAATTAAAGAATATTAGATACATTCTTATTGATAAAATAAGATTCATAGTGCCAAAATTGATATTAAAAAATATATGGTAGACTATGTTAGGCATTTCCACAAAATCAACACTCATACTTCAATGAAATCTCCATAATTTTGGTAGTGACCTTGTATAGTTACCATATGTAATGGAGGATCCTATTTACACATCACATTCATGTGCTAGGATGTTGTGGGAGCAATTTATGATATTCTCACCTTACAAACTATGTTTTGACAACAAGGTGAAGGTATAACATAGACATAATTTTGTTAAATACTATAAAACATACAAAACGAAAAACCATGTTAGGATGAATTACAACTTTTAATGAATCACACAAACAAACATTTACATCAAATAAAAAGGAAGCATTTGAAAACTCAATGCACCTATTTTCTACCAATGATTCAATCAAGATACACAACAAAAGAATGTTGAAATTGTTAAACTATCTAGTTGTGATAAGTATTAAAACAAGCACTTGAAGCACAATGAATAATGAAACCAATTATAAATAGCTTAAAAAATAGGCATTTCTTTGTATAGGTCAACACATCATACTCACAACAAACATATTGGTGTAGGAGCATCCTTGGTTGGCTAGCAATCTTGCATATTGGTGTGGTTTGACCTTGGAGTTGGAGGACTCAGTCAAAGGATGAAGTGTGACTCAATCGATAGTGAGTTGATTTGGTTGTTGTGTTAGCCGAGTAACTCGGTTAATGAAGACATTCAATAAAGGTTGGGGCACTCGGTAGATACTGAGGGTCTCATCTTTTGAAGAACTCGAGACATGGTAATGCTCAATTAGTGAAGGAACTCGGTTATGTCTGGTGGAATGCTAACACTCAGCATGGTTTTCTCTAACACTTATTTTGGTCTTGGTTCCTGTGGTGCCCGAGATGTCGATGAGCAGACTTTTGGCATTTAATTTATGTTTGAGTATTTAATTTGTATTGCAATTGACTTGTGGCTTATGCAAACATTTAATGTGAGGGTTTATTTTAATTTCTATTGGGCTAGGTTGACCTGTGGCTTAGTTGGGTATAAGTAAGGGGTCTTGTGGAGTCCTTTAGGCATTCATTTTGAAGGGAGTGAGTCCTTAGAGATGGTAGATAATCCACCATGGAGAAGCAGATGAAGTATAGGAGCAAACTTTGAGAAGGGCTAGTAATTAAGGCTTGGGAAATAAGGAGTTTGCTTGGTGGGCTTGCAAGAACAAGTTGAGATCTTCCATGGAGGTTTCTACTAGAGTGTGCATCTAGACTAGTTGGGATTAGTGTGGAGTTAGATCTTGAGAGATTTTGCAAAACTGTTTCGTAATTTCTCTTTGTATTTGGCTATAACTCGGAAGGCCTTACAATTGGGCATATTGCATGTAAACAATTGTTATATGAATAAAGAGTTGCATTTGGTATTAGATTGTGTATCTTGTTGTTATGTTTCCACTGTGTGGTTATTTGTAGGGATCTAGATTACCTCCAATAGGGGTTCCTTCAGATTCTTGCTGCATCAAGTGGTATCAGAGCTCAGTTGTTCCTAAGTGTGTAGATCGAGAGCCGAAGTTGAGACAATTTGCATCGGGACTTAGGTGAAGGCTAGAAGAGAAGGTTGATATTGTGGAGTTGATTGATCTTCTAGATTTGTAGATTTATTACTTCGGGTTTGTAGAGGATCTTTGAAGATTCCTCCAAGAAGATTAGACCCTAGGGCAATTGATGATCTTAGTGATGCTATGGAAGAAAGGATCTCAGAGAAGATTAAAGCAGAATTCAAATTTGAGATGGCGTTGATGAAGAGTGACATGATACCTGAGATCATAAGTGTTATAGGTGGTGTACCTTGGCATGTGGGTACTAAAGATGGTTATGAGGAAGTTGCTGAAGACTTTGAAGCTGCTGGAGCAAGTGGTGAGCACATAACTAATCATGTAGAGAGACCCATGGGAAATAGGGCTGGTCAGTTTGCTAGGTCTAGATCTCAGTTGAAGTTGAAGCATAAGATAGAGGTTTCTAATTTCTCAGGTACTTTGATTCTTGAAGACCTAATTGATTGGATTGGTGAATTAGAATACTACTTTGAGCTTGAGGATATTGAGCATCCACTCAAAGTAAGGTTGGCACAAACTAAGTTGAAAGGACATGCCACTCTTTGGTGGAAAAAACTGCAAAGAGACATAAAGGAGGAAGGTGAAATGAAGATCACTAGATGGAGGTTGATGGTAACCAAGTTGAAGGCTAAGTTAATTCCTATTGATTATGAACTTGAGTTGTTCAAAAGGTTGCAAAATTTGAAACAAAAATATATGACTGTGAAAGATTATACCGAGGAGTTTTACAAGTTGACTATTCGGTCTGGGCATAGAGAATTGTTAAAAGAGAAGGTAGCTCAATACATTAATGCTTTGAGATTCAATTTCTAAGACGAGGTTGATATGTTGAAGATTGATTCGGTTAAGGATGCTTATTAGTATGCCCTGAAGGCAAAAGATAAGTTGAAGAGGAAAAGTCAAGGTAATTCTAGAAGGATGGAGAGGTAGGATAGCTCGACAAAAGCTAAATCGAGTACATAAGATGTACCAAAATATTTTGATTAGAAGAAAGGGACATGCAGAGGTGAGTTTTAGGATACTTGCTCCAGATGTGAAGTAGGACATAGATCTTTTGAATGTCCTCATGGTAGGAGAGTCGATGTTGTAAATGAGGTTGAAGTCCAAGACAGTCAACCTGAGCAAGGAGAGAGTTTACTAGCTCGGTGAGTACTGGTTGGCTAGAGGACATTGGATTCTTATCAGAGGACTAATTTGTTTAGGACTTGTTGTAAGTCTGGTGGTAAAGTTTGTAATGTGATTGTGTATGGTAGTAGTATTAATAACCTTGTTGCTGAGGAGATGGTTCAAAAACTTGGTTTGAAGAGAACGATACATCCTTATCCTTATAAGGTTGGCTCATTGCAAAGTGAGCATGCTTTGGAAGCAAAGGAGCAATGCCTTGTTGATTTCTAGAATGGGTAGCATACATATCAAGTATTGTGTGATATTGTGGACATGAACAATTGTCATGTGTTGCTTGGTAGACCTTGCTAGTATGATTGCAGGGTTGCACATGATTGTGTCAAGAACGTGTTGAGCTGAAGGATTCTGAAAGGGTTAGAGATCAACATGGAAGGTAGACCTATGGAACACCGTGGATGGATGTGAAGAATTAGAAGAAAAGAAAAGGAAAGAGTGTACAAGTCGAGGACTTGGAAGATGTGTATGTGAAGAAGTAATTTGGGATTTATGTGTTGAATCCCAGAAGATGTTCTTCCAGCTATTGAGAACATCTTTTTGAACTTAGGGTGTTTGATGTAGGAGCATCCTTCATATTGGTGTGGTTTGACCTTGGAGTTGAAGGACTCGGTCAAATGATGAAGTGCGACTTGATCGGTATTGGGTTGGTTTGGTTGTTGTGTTAGTTGAGTAACTTGGTTAATAAAAATGTTCGACGAAGCTTGGGGCACTCAACAAATACTAAGGGGCTCAATTGCTTTTGAAGAACTCAACACATGCTAATGCTCATTTAGTGAAGGAACTCAATTATGTTTGGTGGGATGTTGACACTTGGCATGGTTTGCTCTGACACTTGGTTTGGTCTTGGTTCTTATGGTGCCTGAGTTGTCAGTTAGCTGACTTTTGGCATTTATTTTATGTTTGGGTATTTAATTTGTATTGCAATTGACTTTTGGCTTATGCAAACATTTAATGTAAGGGTTTATTTTAATTTTTGATGGGCTAGGGTGACTTGTGTCTTAGTTGGGTATAAGTAAGGGGTCTTGTGGAGTCTTCAAGGCATTCATTTTGAAGGGAGTGAGTCCTTAGAGATGGTAGATCATCTAGCTTGGAGAAGAGGACGAAGTACAAGAGCGAACTTTGAGAAGGGCTAGTAGCTGAGGCTTGGGAAACAAGGAGATTGCTTGGTGGGCTTGCGAGCACAAGTTGAGATTTTCAGTGGAGATTTCTACTAGAGTGTGGATCTCGACTAGCTAGGATTAGTGTGGAGTTGGATCTTGAGGGATCTTGTAGCATTGTGTTGTAATTGCTCTTTTTATTTGGCCCTAACCTAGAAGGCCTTACGACTAGGCATATTGCATGTAAACAGTTGTTATATGAATAAAGAGTTGAAATTGGTATAAGATTATGTATCTTGTTGTTGTGTTTCCATTGTGTGGTTATTTGCAAGGATATGGATTACCTCTAGTAGGCGTACCTTCGGATTCTCGCTGCATCACATATAGGTAGAGACAAGGCTTGTAAATGGAGCTCTTAGCAAAGTAGTTGACATTGTTTATAGCTCTGGTTCTAGACCACTTGATGTTCTAATGTATGTTGTAGCAAGGTTTGAAAATTACGATGAGCCACCATGGAACCAAAATGACCCCAAAATTGTACCAATAGTTCCTGTATCACTAGGAAGTTGAAGACAAATACCCCTCACAATGACATGAGCTATAACCATACACAAATCTCAAGGATTGATGCTACAATTAGTCATAATCAACATTAACGAAATAGAGGGGCAAGGTCTTACATTCACAACTACATATATAGTTAGATCTTTAAACAACCCTCACATTTAATCAATATTCTCCTTCAAGCATTACTCCAAAACACAAAACAACTCATATATAACTATAAGAAAATAAGAGAAAGCTAAATTGTAGCAACACTCTCTAATAAACAAAGGTACCAAACTCTTACCCATATCTACTCCACATTACACAACTCCTAATTTCTCTAAAAATTTCACAATGATCTTAGTTACAAATACATTTTCATAATTCAATATAAGTTGCCTTCATACATATGTAATGTTTTCTTCCCCTTCCTTTGTTTTTTTTTTTTTTAAGAATAATGCGAAAAAAAATAATATACAAAAATTGATAAGTAGGAGATGATTTCCACAGCTAGTCAAATTGTGATGTGAATATCAGGATTTAACTGTGTGATTTTGAGTCAAACTCGATGACCCATGTTTCATGAGTAGTGATTCAACATGAATCCATCTCTCATGAGAATAAATGGAACACTTAGCACTCATTGGATCTAGGTGATGCTCACAGGAGTAAGTCCCGGTGCTTCACCCCTGTGAGCATCACCTAGATCCAATGAGTGCTAAGTGTTCCATTTATTCTCATGAGAGATGGATTCATGTTGAATCACTACTCATGAAACATGGGTCATCGAGTTTGACTCAAAATCACACAGTTAAATCCTGATATTCACATCACAATATACAAAAAGTCAATCAAAATCAATCAAATGTTTTCTTCCCCTTCCTTTTTGATAGAGAACATGTCTATCGGCGTATTATAGGGGAAGTGTTATATTGCAAATAATAGTGTTAATACCTCAAATTATCACAGAGCAGGTCGACAAGACCTCAAATAATATGCGATTTGTTGAAGAGGGGAAGGGGAAAAATCAGACGAAGAGCATTAGAAGCTCTATTATCAGTAAATTCGCGTACCTCTTTCAGCATCGTTTCAGTTCAGGTATGCCCTTTTTCTAGGCTTGAATGCTATTTATCGGGGAAATGAACTTTTCTATCTGAAGATTTCACGATTAGAGCTTTTGTTCAGCGTTTCCTATATTTGTTTGAATTTGTGCGATCTGCAAGTGGTTTCGAGTATGAGTTTTCTTTTCATTTGAGGTTCATGTACTTATTTTGCGTTTTGTACTCTGCACCTGAACGTGCCATTACTTGACATTTTAAAATTCCGTTTCCTCATAAATTCAAATTGCTTTGCTTTTAAACCTTTATTTACTTTCAGCAATGGGTTGACTGGTTTTATGTTTTTGCATCTTTAGTTGTGATAGAGGTTTTGTTTTTTCCCTCTTTCTGCTATACTCCAGGTTTTATTCTACAATCATGCATCTCTGCAGATGAAGTGTAAATCTTTGTCTAGTTTCCGGACCCGAGAACCTCAGCGGGTCGAGTTTAAGTTTTTCTCGCGTTCACTTTTCTGCACTATCCCATAAATATAGAGTACTCCCAACCCTAAACATTGATTTCGTTGAAATTAATCTCTGTGATAGACTTCTTCCGGGATATTTCTTGTAAACGATAAAAGCAGCTGAAGAGCAGGAGCAATGGCAGCTGGTCAAACGGTTTTGCAGATACCATTGGCCGCAACAGGTCTAACTGCCAAGCTTCATCCGACAGTTCTGTTTAACATTTGTGACTCATATGTTCGCCGGAATGACCAGGCGGAGCGCGTTATTGGCACTCTTTTGGGCTCTGTAACTTCTGATGGAACTGTGGACATTCGTAATTCATACTGCGTTCCTCACAATGAATCATCCGACCAGGTATTTCTTTCGAAACTAATCTACATGATGTCATCTCCAATGCTTGTACAGGAATTAGGGTTTGTAGATTATATTGGGCATTATTCAATGCTACTGTATGCTTCTTTCACTAGCAACATATTTTGTTCTCACAGGTTGCAGTGGATATAGATTACCATCGTAATATGTATGAGTTGCATCAGCGAGTGAATCCAAAAGAAGTTATTGTCGGATGGTAATTCTCTCTCACTTTTTTATTTTCTCCAACTTTTGTAATAGATATATATATTTTATGTTGAGGCCCATTGTATATATACATTTTTCATTTTTTGGCTATTAAATAACAACTATTCTGGTGAATGTGCGGATGAAGAATTGAATTTTTTCGTACATAACAACACTGCCTGAAATGACAAGAAAATAATCTTTTATGTTAACAATGTTTAACCTATTTACTGTTGAGGAGGCTAGGAAAATGTCATTTCATTAAATGAATATGAATATGAATGAACTTTTTCTTCTGTTAACTTCTGCAAATATTCTCAAAGCTTGCCTTGAGTATCTGAGCAATGGTGGAGCATGTTTTTTTTTGCTTGGTTGATGATTCAAGTTTTTTGCGCGCTGAAAGAAACTATTGAAGGTTTTGTTTATGACATTCTTACAGATGGTTGAAATCTGTTTGCCTTAAGCTATGTGCGTATTTTCTCAAGACAATATAGGTGGAATTGTGCAGGTATTCCACAGGTTCAGGAGTAAGTGGTAGCAGTGCCTTGATTCAGGATTTCTATGCAAGGGAAGTGACGAATCCAGTCCATTTGACTGTGGATACAAGATTTGAAAACATTGAAGCAAGTATCAGAGCCTATGTTTCAACCATTTTATCTCTAGGAGACCGACAGCTAGCAGCACAGTTTAATGAAATTCCTCTGGATCTTCGAATGATTGAAGCTGAACGAGTTGGGTGTATGTGACTTGACAGCCCTGAACTGTGCTTTATTAAACTTTTGCACCTATGAAACTGCAATTTATTCCTATTTATATCTTTTTTCTTGTATTTTGTCAATTAACTCTAAAATGTATTCACACAGTCACATTGCATCATTTCTTTGCACACATCATTTCCCAAGAGCTGTTTGCTCTTCAGACTATGTCAATTATTTATAATAATATGTTGCACTCTCATATTTTAGGAAATTCATGGATCAGGAAATTCTTTCGTTAATATTATTTTGGGTTTTTATGATGCTTTCACCTCAGTCAGATTGATAGCCAACACACACCCGACTTCTCCTGGACCGTGTCTTAACCTACAATTCATGCTTAATAATTTTCATTCAATTGCTCCCAGGCAGCCCAATTAGCATGCTTAGCGCCCAAACTGTGTATCATCAACCTCCAGATTGAGATTGATATCAGATTGCACATCAATTCCTACATTTTGAATGGTAAAATTTATTAGGCATGTCTTATGGATGATCCCTAAACCTTATTGCCTTG
Source organism: Cupressus sempervirens (assembly GCA_028749045.1). Classification (NCBI taxonomy): domain Eukaryota; kingdom Viridiplantae; phylum Streptophyta; class Pinopsida; order Cupressales; family Cupressaceae; genus Cupressus; species Cupressus sempervirens. Next base: position 762,565,921 of record CM053786.1, on the reverse strand, counting down.
GGCTTAGCAGTGACTTGATAGTGGTAATAACTTTTGTCTGTTTTGTTCTAAATGTTTTCTTTTTTGCTTCCAAGCCATTGGTCTTAGTTAATCAAGAAAGTACCATAAATTACAATTTTTTATGTTATCAAAATTTTACGTTATTTAATCACAGATACAATTTAGTTCAGTGACTAAATCTTTCCACCCTATGCAGGGATTAATAACGTCAAGCACAACAAATACTTCCCTTGAGTAAATATACTCCATAAAACTAAACTTGTCACCAACCTTTACACCACACGAGGTCTTAAATACTTTAAAAACTTGTTTTGCCTTTCCCTTAAATTTTCTGTTACTGTTCTAAGAACAATGCCAAAACCCAGAGACATTTTTTAAAATTGTCATTTGACTCCTATCATGTGAAATCGTTTCATGGACCTAGCTATCCCATGACCAAATTACTGACAGATCGGAGGGTCTATGATTTGTATATGGATGTATAGAAGGTTTGGAATCGCTGAAAGCATCTGCAATGTACAAATAAAACTACAGAATCATCCACATGGATCAATGAATACAAGGTGATATCTGCGTGAACTTTCAGCTCTTTGTATATCAGATCTTTTCTATTAATTGCCATTAAAATGATTAGTCACTCAGGCCCAACAATCTCCAAATCATCCTTTGAGATGGCATTTCAATTTTATGCGGTGTCTCCAACTGAAAGGCCCGGTTTGATGTTTTCATAATAATAAATAAATCATAGTTGGAAAATTTATCATAGCCAAAAACTCGCCAAGACCTGAATTTTTTTTCAGGAGAAACTTGACCAGATTTTGACAAAAACTTGGCACCATAAAAAATTAGATTTAGATTGGTTATTTCTTCTCTCCCTTACTATTAACCTTATTGCTTACAATTGTGAGGTGCCTTCTTGTTTAGTCTTTCATCCCATTTGTTTTATTATTATTTTTCTAGCTTTGGGGTGTGTGCAATCCCTTTTCTCCTGGTCTCCTTTATTTGGTGAGTCTATGCTAAATCTGCAACTTACATTGTTTTACATCTCTTGCTCTCTCATCCTGATGATGGATCATGTAGTGTGATTCGAAACGTTGATGGCAAAAATCTGTACACAATCTAATCCAGAAACTAAGTACCATAACCATAAAACATTACTTAAATTTAATTAGAAATGCATTTTTCTTTTGCAAAATCAATGAGAAGATGCATCCAACTGTTAGGATTTATAGATTTTGGGGAGTGGGGGGTGATTGCCACACTCATAACACATGACACAATGATTTTGGTCATTGGGGAAATCCTTTTTAGAAGGTAAAACTGTGGTGGGGATGATATCCACAAAGCTTCACTACTGCAGTAAATCAGTTTCCCTGTTAGGAGCATAGAGCTACCCTTTTTGAGGGTTTACCTTGTTAGGAGTGACTTTGTACCTTGTTAAAAGCACAAACAAATCTGCTATGATCCACCTTGTTAAAGGATTTATAGAACTCTTTTGAGAGTCTACTCTGTTAGGGGATTTATAACTAGAACCTGTTAGGGTCCATCCTATCTAGGGATTTATCGGTTGTAACTGTTAGGCAACAACTAAATCTTTGATCTGGTAATGACACTCCTTGCCTGTCAGATCCTTTGTGCTCTCTGATCTTATCCTACTGCATTGTGCACTTCTTGTCTCTGTATCTTGAACGCAACTGTTGGATCACTCTTCTTTGACTTTCTAGTCTCAATCACCTTATGTCCTTCTGGCTTTCTGTGTTCACTGAGCGTTCTCTTCTTCATTGACCTCTCTCTTCATTTTGTTCTCCTCATTCTTCTCTTCTCCAACCTGTCTTTAATAACCTTCCTCTTTTGCCTCTTAATCTTAACCCTTCAATTGAACTTTAGGTTTCCCTCTCTTCCTTCTCATGCTATTCACATATCTCAATGACTTAATTCGACTGGGTCAGCCTTCATCTCTGTTTACCTATCTTGCACTTGGACTGGTCAAAACATATTACTTTTCCCAATGTAATTCTTGTATCTTATCTTATCCTTTACCTTGTGGATTCACACTGTCCAATGTAATTGCCTTACTGTATTCAACATCTTCCTTGACCGGTTAGTAAATCTTTCACACTGTCCTATAGTCACCAATCTTCACTTGGTGATTGCTGATCGTGACAGGTTTCATTCCTTTACCTGTTAACCTGTGTCTTTACCAATGAAACTGTTGGGATGTGCGAACTTAGTTCTCACCGATGAATGACAAGTATACAGTGATTGCCATTAATGACAACCATCTCATAATCATATAACTTTGCCAATAGGTAATGCCAATTATTGTTAAGATTATAGCTTCATTCGGATTGAAGCAATTCATTAACACTACAAATATGATATATATTGTTAGATACATATCTATATATAATTGTGATGATATTAGATAATTACACAAACAACTCTATATATAGTCATATAGTTATATAATCACAATATATATATATATATATATATGGTCAGATATTAAATATATATTAATGTTGGTTCATATTAATTAATCAAAGACCTGATTCGATACATAATCATGTCTTCTAATTCTGCCGACGACCTTTGATATAATTATAAAGGAGTCACGACCATGAAGGGTTGTGAAGGGCTGTGACTCCCGTCACAACTCTTCATGATCGTGACCATTCAAACATATATGTATTCATGTCGATGACTGTGTGAAAAGGAATCAATCACAGCGGCATTACCTTCTCTTCTGCAGTCATCGGGTTAGTGGATACTCCATCTCAGATTTATATATAATTATGTCATTGATATCAGACATTTCTGATTCATAGAAAACCAGAAATATTAAAAGACTTCTAGAATCTATAAAGACTTATAACAGTTCATCAGTACTTCAGATTTGTTGTTATATATTCAGAATAGAAGGTTATAGTAACTTCAACAAAAATGGTGAATGGAATGAAGGTAGAAGATAGATTGGAAGGGGCTGGAAACTTCTCTTCTTGGAAAATTCAAATTTTAGCCTTACTTGAAGAACTTGAATTAGAAAACTTTGTAGAAGAAGATCTGAAGATGCCTGAAGAAGAACCTGAAAGGACAACTTCGAATAGACGAAATAGAAAGGCCAAGAAGATTATAATTGACGCAGTCAGAGATCATATTCTTCCTTCAATAGCAAGATTGAAAACAGCTTATGAAGTATTTAAAATCATAAAAGATACATTTGAAATAAACAATGCAATCAGAATACTTACATTAAAGCAGCAACTCATGAACATGAAAATAAACAAAGGAGAGGCAATAACATCTTACTTCCTAAGAATTTTTGAAATAAAGGATCAACTTTCCACCATTGGAAACAATGTAGACGACTCTGAACTTTCTCTAATTGGAGGACTACTTATACCATGGGAATCATTCATCCGATGTGTAAGTCACCCTACACTTCCAAAATTTGATCAACTAAAGAACGAATGCACGTAGGAGGAGTCACAGTTAATATCAAGAGGAATTTGTACAAATAAAGGAGAGATCCAAGCACTACATACAAACTCAAGAAACAAAGGAAAGAAGAGGAAGGTCAAACCAAATAGAGGAAACAATTCTCAAAGTCACAAGGAAAGAGATCTAACCAAAGTGCAGTGCTATCAATGCGAAAAGTTTGGCCACATTCGAAGATTTTGTCTAGAAAGGAAAGAAAACCAAGCTGCCCTAGCTGAATCTAATGAAGTGGAAAATCCTTTGTTCTATTTAGCCTTGTCAAGTGAATTAAATACAAGTAATAATACTTGGATAATAGATAGCGGAGCTTCAAGACATATAACTGAATTTAGAAATCAGTTTGAAACATTCAAAGAAGATTGTACAGAAGAAGTCACAATTGGAGATAATTCTACTTACTCAATAAAAGGAATTTGGACTAGCTCCTTACAGAAAAAATAGGAGAAATTCTTCAATTAAAAGATGTGTTATTTGTACCAGGGATAAAAAGAAATCTGATCTCCATTTCAGGACTAGCTGATCAAGGATATCATGGCACCTTCAATGAAGATAAAGTGTTACTATAATCTCCATTTCAGGATTAGCTGATCAAGGATATTGTGTCACCTTCAATGAAGATAAAGTGTTACTATGGCCTAAAAACTCCAACATAAAGAATGCCATAAATATAGGATCAAGAGATGGAAGCCTATACAAATTAAGTACTAAAGCAAAACAACAAGCTCTAAATCATGAATTCCATAAATCAATTGAACTTTGGCATAGAAGATTAGGGCACCTTGGCTTTAGAGCCCTTCCTACTATAGGAAAAATCACTACAGGTATACCTAATCTCAAATCTGATCACACTAGTATTTGTAAAGGGTGTGCACTAGGAAAAAATAAAAAAGGGTATTTTCCTTTAAGTAAACATAAGTCAAAAGTGGTACTAGAACTTGTTCACACTGATTTGTGTGGACCCATGTCAACACCCTGTCTAGGGGGATTATTGTATTATGTGACCTTCATTGATGATTACTCTAGAAAAACATGGATATACTTCCTAAAACTTAAAGAATCTAATGAAGTTATACAAAAGTTCAAAGAATTTAAAGCTCTAGTAGAAAATCATACTGGGAAGAAAATAAAAACATTAATATAAGATAATGGAGGTGAATACACCTCCAACATCTTTAAAGAATTCTATATTGTTGTTGGGATTAAGAGGGAGACTACAATACTTTATTAGAACCTTTCGGAAAGAAATGCATATTGGTTGGTCACAGTGAAACAACTAAGAGATACAAAGTATATATTCTAGGACAAAAGTCTGTTGAAATAAGTAGGGATGTTCAGTTTGACGAAGATAACACCTTCAAAACGTCCTTAAACAAAGAAGTTGAGGAAATTGAGAATCAGAGGGAGTACAAATATAATTATAATACTGAGAATAAGAGGGAGAACACTATAGAAGATACTTCAACTAGAAATCTAAGGGAGAGTTTTCAGAAGAACGAGACACACCTACACCTAATGCTGAGAATGATTAAGTTTTAAATCACAAGAAAAGACCACTATGGGCCAAGAAAATGATTGAAGAGAACAATGTAGAACCAAATGAGATTTCTAGAGAAAATAAGAAAACAAGAAACCAAAAATGTTATGTAGCCTTAATAATGGAACTCACAAAAACAGAGCCAACTAATGTTGAGGAGGCTTTAAAATGTCAAGCATGGAAAGATGCAATGATAGAAGAATATCAATTCATTCTAAAAAATGATGTCTGGGATATCGTATCTAGACCTAAAAACAAATTAGTTGTATCTTCAAAATAGTTGTTTAAAATCAAGTATGCACTTGATGGAAGCATTGAAAAACACAAGGCCAGATTTGTTGCAAGAGGTTTCTGTCAAAAGGCCGGAATTGACTATGAAGAAACATTTGCTCCAGTTGCTTGCTACACCTCAGTAAGAACAATAATTATCATTGCTGCGTCCAAGGGATGGAAAATACATCAAATGGATGTAAAGACAACTCTTTCTAATTGACATCATTGAAGAAGTATATATAGAACAACCTGATGGGGTTCACCACACATGACAACAAGTTGTATGTATGCAAACTAAAGAAAGCTCTCTATGGCCTTAAGCAACCTCCCAGGGCTTGGTATGAGAGGATAGATAGCTATCTCTCCAAGTTAGGATACCCTAAAAATGAAGCTGGTCCTAACATACACTTCAAAATATCTAATGATGACATGATTATTCTTGTTCTTTATGTTGATCATTTATTGATAACAGGTGCATACCACCTTATAGCCAAATGCAAACAAGATCTCATAGCCGAATTTGACATGAAGGACCTTGGACTTCTACATTATTTTTTAGGTTTAGAAGTGAGGTAGAAAGAGGAATATATTTTCTTAAACCAAGGGAAATACACTACCGATATATTGACCAGATTCAGGATGATGGATTGTAAGCCCCTTTCAACTCCAATGGAAACTAACCTTCATAAGCTTAAAAGCGAAGCAACGGATTAAAACCTGTAGACCCTACTTACTATGTCAAATTGTTGGATCTCTTATGTACCTGGTAAATACATGACCATATATCTACTATGTTACAAATGTGTTAAGCCACTTCATGTGTGAACCCAAGAAGATTCATCTAATGGCTGCCAAACATATCTTAAGATATCTACGAGGAACGATTGATCTCGGACTAAAGTATACAAATACAGAGTTACAACTTCAAGGGTATTCTGATTCAGACTGGGCAGGCAATTCTATTGATCGTAAGAGTACTATAGGATGTTGTTTTAGTCTTGGATCAGCTATGGTATCTTGGTTCAGTAGAAAACAACCTGTAGTTGCTTAGAGCTCCACTGAAGCTGAATATGGCTGCTTCTATGGGATCCTCTGAAGCAGTATGGCTAAGGAAATTTTTATTTGGATTATTTGCAAAACCACTAAAACCCACTATAATCTAATGTGACAATAAAAGCTGCATTAAGCTATCACTTAACCTAGTTTTCCATAATAGGTCCAAGCACATAGAAATTACTTACCATTATGTAAGGGACATGGTGGACAGAGATGTTATCAAATTAACCTATATTAGCACTGAAGAACAAAATGCAGAAATTTTCACGAAGTCTCTTTCAAAGTTGAAAATTGACTACTTCAGGAACAAACTTGGTATGATTAATTTGTAACTTGAGATTAAAATGTTGTATTATGTAAATTATTAAAGAATATTTAGAAAAATCAATATTGCAATATTGTGGATGTGTTGTGGCAAGAAAGGTGACGATCTTTCATGAGGATAAGGCAACTATTGTAAGATGACGATCTTAACAATGGTTTGACTTGTTGTCATGTGTTTCTAAAGTATTAGAACAATTGATGACGGCTGAATCAAGATTGATTACATTGGATTGAAATCCTGGAATATGTTGGATATCTTGATTATCGTTGGATTCAGTCTCAGATTAGACAAGAATAGTGATTAACAGTTGATTGAGTGCAATATATATTCAATCCTCTTTCTTCTAAGAGGAGTTCTAAGATTATAGCTTCATTCGGATTGAAGCAATTCATTAACACTATAATAATATATATATATATATATATATATATATATATATATATATATATATATATATATATATATATATATATATATATCACACACACACACACACATATATATAATTGTGATGCTATTAGATAATTACACAAATAGTTATATAATCACAATATATATGGTCAGATATTAAATATATATTAATGTTGGTTCATATTAATTAATCAAAGACTTGATTTGACACATAATCATATGTCTTCTAATTCTGCCAATGACCTTTGATATAATTATAAAGGAGTCACGAGCATGAAGGGCTGTGACTCCCATCACAACTCTTCGTGATTGTGACCATTCAAACATATATATATTCATGTCAATGACTGTGTGAAAAGAATCAATCACAGCGGCATTACCTTCTCTTCTGCAGTCATTGGGTTATTGGATACTCCATCTCAGATTTATATATAATTAAGTCATCGATATCAGACATTTCTGATTCATAGAAAACCAGAAATATTAAAAGACTTCCAGAATCTATAAAGACTTATAACAGTATAACAGTACTTTAGATGTGTTGTTCTGAGGCTAAATTATTCTCTAGAAACGATCCTTAGATTTAACAGTTATCTCCTAATGATCTTCCAATGGCAATAATCTCAACAATCTCACCTTTGGCATTGATGGCAATACCCTTACCTTGACTCTTACTTTATAATACCTTTAGATCACTGAGCTTGAACTCCCCCTGCACTGGATTGTCCTTTCAATCTCCCAATCTTGATGTCTGCATCTCACTCCTTTCAATCTTCCCCTTTGAAAACAATGCCAAAGGTGTAATCTTTAACAGTATGTAACTGTTAATTTACAATCTGTCAAAGATAATCTTGTGACTATCCTTTGCTGATTCTAATGATGTCTCCCAAGTCTTCTTTAAGCGACTTCATGCAATGACCTGTTCATGCATCTTGGTTCCTACCTCATCCAATCTGTCAATTGATTCTGCACTAGGTAGTACTAATGCTTCCTCTACTGTCCTTAGGTTCCTCTACATAGCCTCCATGATAGGAGATAGAAGTGTTTGCACTTCTAATAGATTCATCATTTTACTGTCTTGCTCTTCCTATTAGCGTCTAATTCTGTTCGCAATCTTCTTTACCTCTTCTCTGAATAAGGTAATTGAACTTGACAATGGATCAATTTGGCTGCTTAGTGTCTCCAATTCCTTCTGTGCTTCATCCTTCTATTGCTCCAAATCTTTCTCCGATTCTGAATAGTTTGATATCTTGGTAAAGGTGTTCCTTGCCTCTGTCAATGTTCCTTTTACCTCCTTTACTAGATCTGTCAGCTTACCTTTGATTTCAGTAATAATTTCTTTCATTTTCTTCTCCAAGTTCTCTTCAACCATACTCATTGCTGCTGACTGTAAAGTTGTCTCTTGATCATAGATAACTTTGATTAATGTATCTAGTTGATCAATTACTGGATCATCCCATTTGCATTCAACTTTTGGTACTAACTCAGCTAAGATATTTCTAGCTTGTCTCAACACTTGTTTCTTCTTCTTGTTGTCTCTGATAGCTTTCCTCTTCACTTTTTCTGAATATTCTGTCAATTCTTTGGGTTTCAACTTGTTAATATCCATAGGTGAAGGAAGAATCTCCTCGTCACCTAGATCTTCAACTTCTTCCCCAATCAAAAGTTTCACCGACTTCCTTTCCTTACCATACTTGGCTCAAGACTAAGCTTCCTTCTTACTTGATATTCTTCTTCACTCTTTTCTCGTACAACTGTCTCAGCCTGTCCTATAGATAATTCTGGTTAACTGGTTATGTCAAGATTTCTGGCTTCCCTGGTTGGTGACTTCTCCTGTTGTGCTTCTAGCTCCTATACCCATTGAGAAATGTCTTGTACCACAGTGCCAATTATCTCTTCAACTGTAAATGTGTCATCAACTTGTATTGGTGATGAGGGTCTTTCAGATTCCTTATTAAGTTTTAGATTCTTTCTCCATATATCAACTGTCTCATCGTGTAATCTCCAAGTATATTCTTCCACTAGGATTCTAGTTGCTCTTTTCTTTACTCCAAATTTCTTCTTATGATCTTCTGTTGAAGGGTGCTCTCCTTAATACCACAACACACAACAGAAACAGAGAAACAACAACAATTTGAGAGAACAAAACATCGGCTTCTTATTATCTCCACAAGTGTGGAATTACAAAATTCAGAATTACAAGATGTGTACCCACATGAGCACCTTCCTTACAACAGTCTACAAGACAGAGCTGTGACTATCACCCAAAATTGCCCTAGACAACCTATGGACCTTCCTTATACAGGCATTTTTCACCACCTACGAAGGTTCTAGACACTAAGCCCTAACCCTTGAGACTGACCAACCTTATAGCATATTATTTTATCACACTTTTTTTACATAGAATCGGCCCAAGACAATTTACGAATTATATTTTTGGATGGCCCACTTATGGAGACCATAACTAACAAGCTGTTGACTCGCGGGGCTATTATCACCCAATTGCGGAATTGTCGGCTATTGTTCTCTAGTGGTTGATTGCTTAAGTGTCCATTAGATGAGGTTTGACCTTGTTTTGGAGCCCTTTAGGCCTTCATCGCTGAGCCTGAATTTTGGATAGCTAAAATTCATAACAATCTGAGCACATAAGACCAACTTACTAAAAATAGCAAGCTTCCACAAATAGCAACTCCGCACAGGAATAGCCCTTGTTGAAAACACAAAACTGGAAATAGAAATATTTTTACGTGATGTAAGATTGCCCTTACACCTAGGATGCTCTTGCATCATCTTCATATAGTTTCTTGGCATCCTCAGAACTTAGCTCCGGCTGAGCTTCCATTAAAGCTTTCCCAATGATGTCTTTATCAATTTGTAGGGCTGATGATCACCTTGCATCTATAAGTTGTTGTAACTCATTAGGGATCACTAACTGCAACTCAAGGGGTGTTCTCTTGAATCTATGTAGATGTAGAACAATTGCATTTTCAATTTTCTACTTGTCTTCTTCATTTGCTAGATTGTATCTTTTCTTTACTGCTGCTATGCCACCTGATTCTGCTACTTGACATAATCCTCAATTGTGGGTGCCTTGCTTTGCACTCCTCTCTTCTTTAGTTCTGAAACCTGTTGATCTGACTCAGTGCTTTCTGCGTCTTCTTCAACCTCTTGTTTCTTTTCATGTTTCCTTTTCCTGGAAACTTGCTTGGTTGACTACCTTTTCTTCTTTCCTGATCAACCTTTTCTTCCTTTGTGGCCAATTAAGTAGCCTTCCTCTTTATTCTTTTGTAGGTGGAGGGGATGTTAGTAGATGGATCCTCTATCACCATCTTAGCTATCCCAGATGTTCCTGCTCCTTCAGTAGGTGTCTGTTGGGCTTGACTAGTAGACCTCCGCCTGGTTGTAATGGGTGTCTTCATCTCCTTGATTGTTCCTGCAAGAATTTCTTCAAAGGTACGAAACCGTTCCTCACTTTTGTCCGCAAGTTTGGATAATAACTTGTCAACATGAAGATTGACTTCTTCATCAATCTCATAGCCTATAGGTGGAAGCCAATGTGTTCTGGGGTCAACTGCCTGCATTATACATGAATCTGTGTCTACTAGAAAACAAATATCATTCTTATGCTTTTCTATGACACTAGCAGGAATTCTTACATGAGCATGCATGTTAGTTTGAAAATTTCTAAAGTATTCATTCATGCCATTATTGAAATTTTCACCCTGCTCCCTTATAAGTTCACCCATTTGCGCAATTATTGGTGTGTTCTTTGACCACTCAAGGTTTCCTTTTCTTGGAAAATAGTTTTGAATGCAAAATAAAATATATACCAATAGAGATCCAAACTTCACTGATTGCTTGTTGTCTCTCTTTATTCTTTTCATATTCTCCAGAAGTTGAGTTCTCACCATCTCACATAGCTTGTAAACCACATCGTTCTTCACAATTTCATAAGCGACGTGTACTGCACGTGTTGGTACGCTATTGGTCTGCTGGATTGATAGACTCTGTATCGAATCGCTCTTGAGGCAAAACATACTCCAATGTCTTCAATGTTCTCACCAGTTATGGCTTATCCATCATACCATGATTTGGTTAGATTGGTAACCAAGTGTGCTGGGATCTCTCTAACTGTGCACTCCTTTCCTTGAGATTGTAATGTGCCCATTTCTGAGATGGATTTTAATAAAGATTAGAAACCATAAATAAATAAAATATAATTATAACTGTAATAATTATTATGTTGGTTAAAATAATACTAATAACAATACCCTGTAATATGTTATCATCCAAATTATTATTATGATGATGAAAGAAAACATTGTTAATAATATTATATAATCTAATGTAATATCCCATCTATGGAAAGAGATAATAAATAACCATATCAGAATATTAATATAAACAATAACTGTAAAATTAAATATGAAATTAGATAAATTATAACTAAATGTAATATATATTCTAACTAGATAAGTTTTAGATGTAAACTTAATTAAAACATATCTATTAAATTCTAAGGATGTGACCATTTAAGAATAGATCGTGAAAGAGATATAAAACGGGTATGCATAGTGAATAGGAGGGACTATCATGGACCAGGAGAAGAAGAGTCAGAGGGAAATCAGAGATCTAATAATAATACTCAATAGTGAGATCGGTGAACTATCTACTAGAAATAAATGATTGAAGAGAACATTACAGTCACCATCGATTATGATATTCTTTCTATAATCTGCAGACTGACGGAAGGAGCAGCAACCACTTAGGATCCAACTCAGGGCTTTATTGAAGGCGATCATGAAATGTGGAAGGAATTAAGTCATCTTTCAGTTTAAGCAAAACGTTCAACATGGGACAAAGAGGAGGCACTGGACACTGTTATAGATGGGAATTATAAGATATTGCGATTAATTCCTCGAAGTATTTATACATGGCAACTAATGAATTCAAAATTATATTAATAGCAAATGCAA